>NW_026847438.1:143248105-143400605 GCF_025583915.1 Anolis sagrei ordinatus
ACGTCACGTACTTAGAAGTAGAATAAACCTAAGTTATGGAGAACTTGAAAACTGTTGAGCAAGAAGCAATGTTATAGGTCGAGAGTTCAGATAAATCTATCGTGTGAACACACTGTAAAGTGCCCGAAGACGTTTTAATAGCTTGGGTATTGATTATTTTCATTGTGTTATTTGCTTATTTTTTGATTTGCTGTGTATTTGGGTGGTATTTTTCATTGTATGTGTTTGGGCTTAGGCCCCTTAGCCCTCTGTCCTTCGGGATATCTGGCTGTCAATAAGTTTTTAATAATATATATATATATATAATAATATAAACTGTAAGGCAAGGACACAACCTTCTCGCATACATCGACTCAAGGCTGGACCAACTGCATTGCTCCCAATCCACACAGATTAAGTTACTGTCAAAATATCAGACCTTTCAGAAATCCTCACAAACTCTTGCGCTAACATCAGAGGCCTCCTACACTGCCACCTGTGACTAACCGACAATTGGAGAGAAAGGCACCAGGAGAGGATGCAATCCCACCCGAGGTCATTAAGAACAATTTGGATTTCTGGGCCCCTATCCTAGCATCTTTATTTACCTGTATTGATAAATATGGCCAAATTCCTAAGGATTGGGGGTTGGCAATTATTGTACCAATATACAAAAGAAAAGGCAGGCAGGACGATCCAGCAAACTACAGGCCCATTAGCCTCCTTAATACCATTAGTAAAATATACACAAGGCATCTGTATTGGAAATTGTTGGACTGGATGGAACAAGAAAACATACTTGCGGAGGAGCAAGCCGGCTTCAGGGAAGGTCGGTCCACCATTGACCAGTGCATAGTTTTACAGCATCTTATAGAAAAATATACCTCCCAGAGAACATCTTCCCTCTATGCTGCATTCATAGACTTTAGAGCAGCTTTTGACTCTATCTCTCGTATCAAATTATGGGAAAAACTTGGGTCCACCTCCATAGATAGACGACTATTGCAATTAATTCGCATACTACATGAAGGGACCATATTGAAAATAAGATGTACCCCTCAAGGTCATCTCACTAGGGCCGTTGAAACTGAGAAAGGTGTCAAGCAGGGATGTACTTTGGCTCCACTTCTATTTAACTTTTATATCAACTCCATGGTGGAACACCTTTACAACTTGGACTACCACCCACCAAAACTGGCAGGAAGACACGTGTCTACCCTGCTTTATGCAGACGATGCAGTGATACTATCCAGAACTCAAGTAGGCCTGAAAAGAGCCTTGAGAGCCTTAACAAAATACTGTAATGAAGAACAGCTTCATCTTAATTATAAAAAAACCAAAATTATGGTGTTTGCGAAACGACCCAAGCATCATACCTGGAGACTAGATGGACACAATATTGAACAGGTCTCCAGCTTTAAATACCTGGGAGTATTCTATCACTGCACTGGAAACAAGAAAGTACATGTGGATTACGTAGCAGAGGCAGCACAAAAGAGCTCATATGCTATCCTAAAGTTCCTCAAAACGGGAGGAGGCCACTACTTACCAGCTGCACTTAAGCTCTTTGAGGCAAAATCCATAGCACAAATGATGTATGGAGCCCAACTTGGTCCCTTCACAAACTATGCCCCTCTGGAGCAAGTACAATCAAAATTTCTAAGATCGGCGATGCAGGTCCCCAGATGTGTCTCAAACGCCACCCTGCGATTAGAGACAGGCCTTGTGAGAGTGGAGGCGAGAGTGTGGACAGCCACCCTCAATTATTGGCTGCATCTGTCTTTCTCAACATGTGGCCTTGCTCCATTAACTCTGAGAGATGAATTTCAGTCTACATGGAATAAGGCAGTGGCAATCAAAATCGCAACTCTAGGCTTCTCTCAAGGACAACTGCTAGGTATGGGATGGGACCAAGCCAAGGCTCTTATTAGACAACGGATCCTGGATATAGAGCGACAATCAGACTTAGCCTGCTCTCCAGCATTCACCATTAGCGAAGATAGCAGATATCTCATCGCTCCCATGCCTTACTTAGCAAACCTGGAGGTGCCTAAACACCGAAGAGCTTTCACTTTGGCAAGATGCCATGCCCTTCCATCGGCAGTACTGGAGGGGAGGTACCGGAAGACCCCTGCCCAGGAGAGACTATGCCCGTGTGAGTCTGGCTACATCGAAACAACTGAACATGTGCTCCTCCAATGTGTGTTCTATAGAGACATTAGAGCTAATTTCATCGCTCCATGGCTTTTAAAACATCCAGGGCGCACTGAAAGATATTACACCTCCCTGTTGCTCTCGGACTCTTGCTCTGCGACAACCTACAGTGTTGCCAAGTTCTGTGCAGCAGCAATTAACATTAGACAGCTGATGACAGACTCCACCAGGCAACTTCCTGCCAGGAATATAGTTAGAATGATTTGTAATAACTGAAATGCTGTAAATGCTCCCCTCTCATCCCTTTTATAGCTTCCCAGTCGTCTAATATTTGTTATTAGCCACCCCCTATTTTAGATTCATACATGCACTTTAAACTGTAAGTTTAGTCTGTTTTATCTTTTTAATTTGTCTCTTATATAACGTGTTTTTAATCTGCTTTTAATCTGCTTTTAATCTGTTTTTATACCTGATCTACTTGGGAACTGCGATTCCCTTCCTTGGGCACCGATGCCCCATTCTGTACTGTGCTGGTCAAAGACCGTAATAAATCACTGACTGACAGTCACCAAATCTGGTCAACCCTGAGAACAAAGGTGGTAGAAAAAATGTGTAAGCAAGACCTCACGAATGACATAGGTTTCATTCCACTTTCCATACTTCAAATTTTAAAGGACCTGGTTATGTGTTAACATTCACTACATTAAAAATAAAGCAGGCTCGTCGTGAGAATTTGGAATATCCTGAAGACTGGAACAGGAAGTCATTGGTCCCATTTCTCCATATTTACTCTTGTATACTTACTCTGTTTTGTGTTATCTTTTCGGGGAGGGATAGTCAATATACCCCAGAAGACAGGAGCAGAATTCAAAATTATCTTAACAGATTAGAGAAATGGGCCAAAATGACCAAAATGAAGTTAAACAAGATACTCCACTTAGGCAGAAAAAATGAGATGCAAAGATACAGAATGGGGGCAGGCCTGTAGCAAGGGGGTGGTTTTAGGGGTTCAACCCCCCCCCCGAAATGTTTCAGATTTTTTTAAAAAAACCTGGTCTACTCATGAATTTTAACTGGTTAACCAAATCCCCATGCTAAGTCTATGAGATGCAAAAAATTAAGAGTCCCTCCAGAACTGCAAGCACTATCTCAAGCAAATATTGACAATTTATTCACACTGTCATTACTTGCAGCAATAGCCGATGTAGTGAAGCAACCAAGTTGGGTGTGTGTGTGTTGAATGCTCTCATTAAAGAGGCCAGACTTGGTGGAGGTGGTTGACAGGGGCGGAGCTGCAGGCTATTGAAGGCTGCTCTGCCCCCTGCTGTGCTCTTTGCTTCAGTGTGAGCTAGGAGGCAGGTTTCAGACCCCCCCACACAAAATTTTCAAACCCCCTCCCCGCAAAATTTTCAAACCCCCCCCCCCACAAAATTTTCAACCCCTCCCAAAAAATTTTTCTGGCTACGGCCCTGAATGGGGGATGCCTGGCTCGAGACCAGTACATGTGAAAAAGATATTGGAGTTGTTATGGACAAGAAGTTAAACATGAGCCAACAATGTCATGCAATGACAAAAAAAGACCAATAGGATTTTGGCCTGCATAAATAGGAGTATAGTTTCTAGATCCAGGGGAGTCATGCTACCCCTCTATACTGCCTTGGTCAGACCACACCTGGAATACTGTGTCCATTTCTGGTCACTGCAGTTGAAGGGAGATGTTGACAAGCTGGAATGTGCCCAGAGGAGAGCGACTTAAATGATCAAGGGTCTGGAGAACAAGTCCTAGGAGGAGCAGCTTAAAGAGCTAGGCATGTTTAGCCTGCAGAAGAGAAGGCTTAAAGGAGACATGATGGCCATGTATACATATGTGAGGGGAAGTCATAGGGAGGAGGGAGCAAGCTTGTTTTCTGCTACCCTGGAGAAAGGACGCGAAACAATGGCTTCAAGCTGCAGGAAAGGAGATTCCACCTGAACATTAGGAAGAACTTCCTAACTGTTAGAGCCATTCAGCAGGGAACTCTGCCCTGGACTGTGGTGGAGGCTTCTTCTTTGGAGGCTTTTAAACAGAGGCTGGATGGCCACCTGTCGAGAGTGCTTTGAATGCAATTTTCCTGGTTCTTGACAGGGGTTTGGATTGGATGGCCCATGAGGTCTCTTCCAACTCAATGATTCTATGATTCTATGATTTCTTACAACTACTTTTTCTTAGAGGGAATGTGTGGTCTTCTAGAGGTTGTTGGATTACAGCTTCCATCATTTCTCATCCTTGAATTGATGGGAATAAATGTACTACAAGCTCTGAAGGACCACACATTTCCCATCCCTTCCTTAGGGTAGTAATAAGGTAAATTAGCTGCACAAGACTGTTTTAATTTAGAAAAAGGCAATTCTACTATTTTGGAGGGGAACTTTCAGAACAGCAGAAAGTACATGATTTACCCATGGCCATCTTACATATAATGACTGCAACATGTAGCAAAGTGTCAGAGATTGCAAAGCCAACTGAGAAGCTATGGAAGGTATATACACAAAGCACCTACTGTAATTGAAGAAGTATGTCTAGCAGAGGGTGGAAATATTGCATATTTTCAGTATGCACTGAGTCTCTATCAGATGGTCTTCCTGAAGGTATAAAATATCCAGGGGTACTGATGTACACAAAGAGTGCTTATTTGCAGAAACATCCAGTGGTCAGCTATCAAGATTAAAAGCACTTCACAGAACATAGGGGCAGATTTTACAAGTACCTCTCTACTCACTACCTCTGAGGATGCTTGCCATAGATGCAGGTGAAATGTCAAGAGAGAATGCCTCTAGACCATGGCCATATAGCCCGAAAAAACCTACAACAACCCAGTGATTCCGGCCATGAAAGCCTTCGACAATACATTACCTCTCTACAACTTCACGGAATACACTGGATAAGTTTTTTATGAATCCCACTACAAGAACCAAAGGGTTTCATCATAGAAGTGCATACAGTGGTGCTTGCAAATCAGTTATTCTGGTTAGCATTCTTTTTCAGTTTCCCACTGTTGGGATGAGAATCATATGTCCTTCCAGACACTGACCCTTCCAGCAGCCCTATACAGCATAGCCAATGGAGAGGAATGATAGATGTTGAAATCCAACAGCATCTGGAAGCCTACATGATTTTCACCCCTCTCCTAATGGAATATGGCAAGCTGAAGTTGATCCAATTCTGTTGTTATTCTTCCGTTGCTCATTTTATTTTAAAATCACTTAGGGCCGTGACAATATACACGTCTCCCTTTCATTCCAACCCTTACAACATTATTGTGAGCAACAATAAGCTGAGGGCAGGCTCGTAGCCAGGATTTCGATTCGGGGGGGGGGGGGGGGGGGCTGAGTTTGTTTCAGGGAGGGCTGGGTCTGAGTGAAAGAGGGTCTACCCTAGCAAACCTTTTGTATCATTACCCCAATACCCCCATGCATATGGGATATATTGAGCATGATGATCAGATCATGATATGAATAAACGTAACAGTTTAAATAATGTACCAGTAAGGCCTTTTCGCAGACCATCATGAGAACTTCGGGGGGGGGGGCTGAAGCCCCCAAAGCGCCCCCCCCCCCGGCTACATGCCTGACTGACGGTTTTTAAAAAACAAAACACTGAGTCAAATGTTTGGGTTAAATTTAGGACTCCCCAGTTACTGTTCAGTACTATCCACAACATCACACTGGCTCTCACCTTAGCAGTGCAGGAGACATATCTAGGTGATCCATTCTCATGCCATTCCTGTTATGTCTGAAAATACGGAGCAGATGAGACAGATCGTATTGCTCCAAAAGTATAGTCAACCCTTCACACCTCCTGTTTCCTACACTCTTGCCAACCTTAAAACGGTTTGCCTGTCTGTCATAAAACAGAACTGAAGCTTATAGAAGATCAACACCATAAGAGAGAAAGTTGGTGTACTAGCAGTGGATTAAAGAATCACAAAATTCACACATTTGGGGATGAAAAGAATTTTTTAAAAAGAGATACTGTGTGCTTAGCGTAATAACCAGTTGTCTACACACAGCATCTGTTTACATTAGTAACATAATTACTGTGATAATCAGCTCATTGATTTAGTATCTAAGGAAATAATCAATCAAGACACCACATTTGTTTTCCTTTACTTGACAGCTCATCGTCCATAGTGAATAGACAAAGTTAATTCTTGCTATTTGTTTCAGAGAAACAGTGGGAAAATCAACCTGAATGCAGCCCATTGAAAAATAAAAGAACAGCTGAGGTTGTGGAGGGGGGTGGGTGGGAAGAAAATCACTGGGGCTTAGACCCTTGGAAGATCTCTGTTTTGTCCTTTAGGCATGGTACCGTGAGATCTGGTGTCATCATCTAGAAAGTAGAAGTAGCCAAGTAACATAAGATTAATCCAGTGAACAAAGTCAATCTATGGAACTTGTATAAATGTCAATTTATGAAGCTCTTATTGATTCACTGATGAGTGAATCAAAGGCAGATTAGTGACACTGCTGTACAACTCAGACAGAGCACTGCAGATTACAGAGAGTCCCCAAGTTACAAACACATGACTTACAAATGACTCATTGTTAAGAATAGGAGTGAGACAACTGGAAATGAGAGAAATCTACCCCTATGA
Organism: Anolis sagrei ordinatus; assembly: GCF_025583915.1. NCBI lineage: Eukaryota > Metazoa > Chordata > Lepidosauria > Squamata > Anolidae > Anolis > Anolis sagrei. Next base: position 143,254,873 of record NW_026847438.1, read on the forward strand.
AGGGAAATTCATTCTTGAAAGAATTATGTTGAAAAGTGTCTCCTCTGAAGTTGTAACACCAATCCTTGTTTCCACAACAAGCCACATTTTCCAAAATCCAATTGACACAGGGACACTAAATGGAGTGAAATGTTTTGAAATGAGGCACAGACAGCAAAACAAGCATAATAGGGGTATTGTTTTAGTAGAGCCTGTTAGTAACACTGCAAGTGGTAGTATGGGTGTCAGACGAGCGAAAAGGAGTGTTCGTGAGCAAGAGTTAGATGAGGAACAACAGAGGAAAAGGATCCGGGATATACTTATGTCACCTACCGACGAAGATTCCTTCGAAGGGTTTTCTGAGAGTGAAGGGTCAATGAGTGAGGAGGAGGAAGGAGATACAGTGGATTTGAATAGCAGGAATAGGATGAGGAGCAACAGAGGAAGAAGATCCGGGATATACTTACTGCTCCCAGAGCCGAAGAGTCTTTCATGGGTTTCTCTGGGAGTGATGGGTCTGGGAGTGATGGGGATGGGGATGACACACTGGATTGGACCAAGGTGCAAGAGGTTCGAGATGTATGTACTCAACCAACGTCTAGTTACACCTTTGTGGGGTTTTCTGGTAGTGGGGATTGGCAATCGGGAGATACTGTGGAGTCTTGGGGAGAGCTAAGTCTTGACAAGAGGTGGAAGAGTTGGAGGGATGGGCGTCAACGATCAGGTGCAGAAGCAAGGACAGCTGTAAGGGATAACAATGGGGTGGAGGTCAGCTCATGATCAGATGATGAGGTGTAAGATAAAAGTAGGCACTGAAATGGAAGATCTTTGCAGAAGGCAAAGTGTTGGTTTTGTGCCTTGGGTTTTGTCGCTGCCGCTTTTGTGTTGGACTTGGGTCCTGGATCTGCAAGTTGCTGCTTCTGTTTGTGTTACAACTCGGCTTGGATTCTCGTGAGTGCAGATTTCCCCTTCCTTGACTTCGGACTGCTTTTGACGACGACACTGCCTACGTGGACTTTGGAACCTCGCAACTTCGGACTTGGCTTTCTTCGACCTTGGACTTCGTTTGACTACGGCTCTTTCTTCACGGCTCTTTGTTTGTTCGTCCTTCATTTGCTGTGTTGTTTTGCATAACTTTGGGAGCACTTCAGTTTAATCCGGATCTTTTCTCTGGATAATCCGGATTATTGCTTTAGTTTGCTTTTTAAGATGAAACTTGCTGCTACTTTTGGTTTTGACCAGGGACACTGAAGTAAATGTCTCTGAGTCCCTTTTGCTTTGCATTAATAAACTATTCTTTTGGACATACTCCTGAGTCTGGTTCTTTAAGGTGTCTGGGTTCCAACAGGTTTTCACTCTTCCCTATACTATCCAAAGCTAGCTAGTTATCTAGTTATCTATCATCTATCTATCTATCTATCTATCTATCTATCTGTTTATCTATCTATCTATTTATCTATCTATCTATTTATCACCTATCTATGGCTGGAGTTATACTTTAAAATGTAACTATTCTGCCTTACACACAAATTCAATTTAAATACAAACATACAAAACCTATCTTGTTCATAACTTGGAGCTGACTCTATAGGTGCTCTGACAAACTGATTCTTCATATTAGTAATCATCTGACATAGTGAAATAGCATTGTTTTATCTGGCACCATTGCCTCCCCTCTACACAAACACTAGAAACAACAAGACACGAGTGATGGCTTTAATTAGGGGAATAATTTCATTTATAATTAACCAACCAATCCAGGATGACTTTTTCTGGTAACAAAAGTGTAGGCAGAAACCAGGGCCTCAATTATATATCCATATTCCTAGAGCACAGACCAAACTGAGAATTTCTGGAGAGGCAGACCTCCCCATGCACCACACAAAAGTATTACGACACAACCAGAGATTTGAGAAAATGTTATGGGAATGGTGATCTTAAGTTGTGGTGGAGAGTTTTTTTTTCTCATGCCAACATAACAACTCCTTAGTCATGGATTGTGGCAGCCATTCCCAGCCCTACATTCCTAACTCAAGTACTAAAGTGGGTAAATATAGACATAGATATATGCTGGCCTGAAAAAATGCACTGCCGCAAATGGGTGGGGGTGAGTGAGTGAGAGAAACAATAAGGACAAAGCAGAGCACATACAGTGCTTTATATATTGTATCCAGTTAATTATGCTGGAACAAGCTCTACTCTCTTTAAAGCAGCAAAGCATTAACACTTTATGCTGTATAAGCATAAACCCTCTTTGGTATGTGTACTAATCTAAGGCACTATTTTTAGAACCTAAAAATAAGACGAGTGCTAATTACTATTCAGCTCTTATGTAGTAAACATCATCCATCATTCTCCAAGAAGTACATACACAGGAAGGTATCATTATTGCTATTTTAAGACATACACTCATCGATAGTTGAGTCTGATATATACTATCAAGTTGAAGGCAATGGAAAAAAGAAATTTCATTGAGCCTGTGGGTTGACCTAACAAGAAACAGCATTTCCCACTTCTGCAATCCACATTACACAGGATATATTTCTAGAAGAAGCATCCCCATTTCTATAGTCTTTTTGAGTTAGGTAAATGGAGTTAATGTGGCAATCATGCAGGGTTGTAAGAAAGATTTGTCTCTAGAGGAGCAGCTCAAATTCCCGCAGAACGGTGCAAGTCCTCATTTTCATATTTACCTCAATGGATAACTTGACTTCAGTTACCACCAGAGGCGGCACTAGGTAATTTTCAACGGTAAACAAACAGTATTTTGCCACCCCCTCCCCCTCAACTAATCACTGATATATATTTTCTGTTCATCGTGGGAGTTCTGTGTGCCATATTTAGTTCAATTCCATCACTGGTGGAGTTCAGAATGCTCTTTGATTGTAGGTGAACTATACATCCCAGTAATTACAACTCGCATATATCAAGGTCTATTTTCCCCCAAGAGTGCCTCAAGAGCGCCCCTGGGCAAAATCAACTATACTGCAAATGCTTACTTTGTGTAATGGGTTGATCCGCCCCTGGTTACCACTTATAACAGAATGCACTTAATATGGTGAAACTAATCAAGGAATTGCTCCAGACTTGCCAGGTAGTTTCTTGAGGTCAGGTGCAACCATGTCACTTTCCTATATTAATTTGTGCATCTGTTTCTTTTGCCTGTTCGTTTTCCTGCTTGCCCATGTTGTGATAAAGTTATATCATGATGAGAAGATGAAAATATGCAACCTTTTGAGAGAGCACCATCATTTCAGGGAAGGAAGTAGACAAATTAAACATGTCAATTCCTTAGTTGCACCCTGGTAAAACACAGACATATGCCTTTCATCTCAAGAACAGAGAAGCATCCCAAGCTCTGAAGATCACCTGGGAAGAAATCCCACTGGAGTACTGCAGTGCACCCAAATACCTGGGAGTCACTCTGGACCGGGCTCTTCCCTACAAGAAGCACTGCCTGAACACCAAGCAAAAAGTGAGTTCTAGAAACAATATCATACAAAAGCTGACTGGCACAACCTGGGGATCACAACCAGATACAGGGAAGACATCTGCCCTTGCGCTGTGCTACTCGGCTGCTGAGTATGCATGCCCAGTGTGGAACACATCTCACCACACTAAAGCAGTGGATGTGGCTCTTAATGAGACATGCCACCCTACACCACTGGAGAAATTACACTGCTTAGCCAGTATTGCACCACCTGACATCCGCCGGGAAGTAGCAGCCAATAGTGAAAGGACCAAGGCAGAGACATCTCCAGCTCATCCCTTGTTTGGGTATCAGCCAGCACGTCAACAACTTAAATCTAGAAATAGTTTTCTAAGATCTACAGAGACACTCGCTGGAACATCTCAGCAAGCGAGAGTCCAAAAGTGGCAGGCTCAAACCCAGAACCTCAACCAATCTCTGATACCAAATGAGAGACTCCCCCCTGGGCACACAGAGGACTGGGCGACTTGGAAGGCGCTGAACAGACTGCGCTCTGGCACCACAAAATGCAGAGTCAACCTTCAAAAATGAGGCTACAAAGTGGAATCCTCAACATGCGAGTGCGGAGAAGAGCAAACCACTGACCTCCTGCTGCAATGCAACCTGAGCCCTGCCACATGCACAATGGAGGACCTTCTTGCGGCAACACCAGAAGCACTCCAAGTGGCCAGCTACTGGTCAAAGGACATTTAATCAACTACCAAACTCACAATTTTTGTATTTTGTCTGTTTGTTTGCTTTGTTCTGTTAGAAATGTTATATAATTGACTGGTTGCCCTGACACGACAAATAAAACCCTGGTAAGCATGAACAAGAGATCACGCCTTTTAAAAGAAGAGAATGTAGGATGAGTTGTGTGCCCAAATTAGTGCAGGAATGGTCACCATGAGCAGGTCTTACATAGGACAACTTGTAGCTTCATCTTGTAAAACACATTTGATTACAATTTGTGGCCCACATATTTTGTATTTTTGAAGTTTGCAGCTATCATGACACATTCTTTCTTTATTTTTAACGTGCTCTCCCCTGTCACACTATGTAGAACTGAACTTGTGGACAAGGAGTTACTTATATTCCTTACAATTTATTTTGTAAATGGTTTTATGTGCTGCTGAAATTTTTTTTGGTTGTCATGTTGCTTTGTTGATTTGATGGGAAGGTGTCTGATAAATAAAACAAGCAAGAAACAATAGATTTCTCTTGTTCTTTTTTCAGTTTGAAACTATTACAATCCTGTTATCAAACTGAGAGCCTGAAAATGATCTGGAATAAGTGGCCAAAATAGTGTTAATGACCTATGCTATTAATGTGTGTACAACTTGAGAGCAACCCAAGGAAGGTTTGTCTTTGTTCCGTAACCAGATGCAGACTTAACAGAAGTGTGGCCACACAGCTCATCTAAATTCTTAAATCTGGAAGGCTGACAGCTGGCCCCTTTCTGCTGATTAAGAAACTCTGACAAACAATTTTTTGTCCTTCTTGTTTCTGCAAGAGGATTTTCTGCTTGCATACAAATGTTATCTCAAAAAGAGGGGGGAGATTCCACCAGCTCATTTTTAATGTTGAAAGAAAGGTTTTATTAAATCAAAGAAAAGAGGGAGGGCTTGGGTGATGTGTTGTATGGGCATAATCATAAATCATGTATTTATTGATGTATCACGAACAATGCCAGTGACAGCTGTAAAACATCCAATTTTTCCCCTTTAGCTCGTTGGACAGAAACCTTGAAAGGTCTATTCAAAACCCAGTCTCTTCTCATCAGACAAATGAAGTTTTTTTCTGTTGTGGTCCCACAGGGATGCCTTAGTCTGAAACTTCTAAGCCAATGAAAGTTCTATATGAGCAAGAAAATGCCATTTCTCTTCCAATATTCCAGTGTTTGATTTTTTTTTCTGTCTTCTGGGGTTTCTTAGTGAACCATTGTAGATCTCAAAAAGTTGTGTTAAGACAATATAAGAAAATTTGGCTGCTTCTCAGGTTTCAAGGCAATCTTGACCTTCTCTTGTGTATTTGGAGTATTGGTCTCAGGCACACAAATTTTTGTCAATCATTCTTTCACAGAACATCACAGAAGGTAAATTATTTCTTCCAGATATTTTTGATCCTTATAGTTCCAAAATTCCATGACCATTGGTCGTTTCATTTCTTTAAAAAAACTAATTTTCCAATGTCTAAGTTCTAGAAAGTTTGAGTGATGGGCAATGGCATAACTTGTTTTCAGAAGAGTGAAGATGATCAAATAAATGAAATACATTTTAATCTCTTTGAATTATGTCCAAAAATTCCATTTTGGTCAACCGTCTAAGGCCCCTTAGGTTGGTGTAGATGAAGATCTGCATCACAACAGCCAAACACCACATGGGGCTGTTCATGAGTAGCATGAGGTAAGATCACCTTAATGCTGTGACAGCACGAGTGGCGCCACCTATATGTAGAACTTTAATTTGCAAAGATTTAAACTGTGTAACATGCCCCAACTTGTCTGTTTTCTCTGTAAATGCATAGTTGGATTGATTAGTTATTTATAGCTGTCAATCAATGTTGTTTGCATCAGTTGAATTGCTCCCTCAGCTCAATTGTTTGGCCCCACCTCTTCCTAGAAGAGGAGGGCAGTGTTTCCTTCTTCATTCTACCATCAGACATCTCAGCAGATGGACGTGAGAAAAACTTGGCTTTAAAGCCCTTGTTTTAAGCTATCTCTCATCACCAATTCTCAGGTTTTTACCCTTGAGACTCACACTTCATGCCCAGATCTTCCTGGACGACGTTGAAGAGTCTCAAGCACCTTCAAATCAGTCCTTTGGCACCAGAAGAAGACTTTGTGTTTTCAAATATAGGCCATTTGGACTGAGGTTGTGGATCCCTCCAACATTCACAGCCATTGAGAAAAGAGGGAACTTGGAAAGCTTCTCAGCTGCAAAACTCCTTGGACCCAAGGCTTCAGAGACTGTAACATATATTTTCTTTATCCCTGTTGAAACATCAAGTTTATGCCTAAGAAAGATAACTCATTGTGAACAATAAAGACCATTTTGAAGGAATAAATAAATGAAGCAATCCCCTGGGGAGAGATATCACGCCCATGTTTCTTTCACTAAGATCTATAAACCCCAGGCACGACGGCACAATGCAGTCTTGATCCTTGTTACCACTGTTGGGGGAAAGTCTAAATTCTGCTGACCTAGGTCCTCTGTGAACAGTTAGGATGATTCCCAAATGGATCTGACTGCCACTATCCTTTCTGTCACCCTGCATTTTCCAGGCTCAGGTGGCCCAGGGACACAGGATAGCAGTCCACTACCCTTTGCCCTCTAAGTTATGGCAGTCTTGAGCTGTGACATGGGTCCTGCCTGACTGTCATTGCATGCTGTGATGATGGCAGGATGGCAGAGTGTGCTAAGGACCTTCAGTATCTCTTGCTTTGGCTGACATCTCAGTATACAATGTCAAACAGGCAGTACCCATGTCACGGCCAGAGAATACAACATGTGTGAGAGAGACTGTTAGGGGGGCTTCCCAATGGCACTGACCCACATACAGCAACACTGGACACTGACAGATAGAGCTCCCACCCACCTTGATAGCAGCTGTGGGAGCCTTTTTGGGGGACATACCTAGGACTGATCTAGCACCCAGCACACAGTATTGGCCCTGGATTATGCGTCTGTGTAGATTTAGCCTTGGCCTTTCACAATTTTTATTGAGTCAACCTTACACAGAGTCTGTGATTTGTTTACACTTGATTATATAGTAGTTAAGCTTTTAAAAACAGCTTGACACATTAGCCAGTAATGGAACATTCATATTTAGGTTTTAAAATGTCCCACTGTATAAAAAGTAGATCATATTGAAAAGCAGAACAGATGCAAACTTAATTCCACTTCCTCCTTCTTCAGCAAATCAGTGTGAACAATTGAAAGAAAACTCAAGAGAGTTTTGCCATGATTTGAAAAATCTCTCAGAGACTGAAGGGGGCATAGTTCAATTACTACAGGTCACATAAAGTTCCCAATGAAAGAGTGTTTAGTGTATTAGGCTGGGTTTTGGGAAATTGAACTTATAGCCCCCTCTAAATCATGGAACTCGTTGGGGGCCTTGGGAAGTCAATTATCTTCTTGCTTCTGATATTTATCTCACAGGTTTGTAGTGAGAAAAGGATTAGGAGGAGACCATTGAGTTCTTTGGAGAACAATCATTATTTGAATATAGCTAATACTATCTATTTCAAAGTTTAAGCAATGTATTCTGGATCTTTCCTGCATTTAATTTCACAGATTTTGACCAGCTGATGTCAGCCTATGATAACAGCTGTGAATATAGAAACCATCATTAGCTGAGAGAAAACACACTTCTGTGGTGTTTTGTAAGTTCTTTTCCTCTCTTTTTGACTGACATTCCACTAGAGACCCTAGGAAATCTCCCTTTTGCACCCTGCCCTCCTCATCTATTGAATGAAATCACAGCAACTGCTCCACCATTAGGATCAATATCCAGGCCATTATGTTGGCAAAAGAAGCAGCAAATCACATTTAGCTGGATTGTCAGGCTCATTATTATAAGCAGATGGCAGCCCTTGCACTACAATGCAGCCGAGAAAAGACTGACATCATTTCACATTAAAATCTATAATGCTAATACACATCACCAACTCTTTGTAGAGGCCCAGAGTGCATTAATCTTCTGAATGATTTGCCAATGTGCATGCTGGTTGAGGTGTTTTCTCACTTGACTGGAGCTAAAAAGAAGGTCTTTTGACCAAGAATGGTTAACATTTATCCATACAGATTGGGGAAAAAGTTAACATGCAGTCTTCTTTACCACTTGCTCCAAGAAAAGCATTCATAGCATGCTTCGTGGGAGAAAATGTGACTGCATTCCAAAAGTGAGCATTTTGAGTTTGGGCATTTGATATCAACAAAGTGTAAAAATCAGCTGTTATTGGGTTTTATTTTGAAGATACCAAAACAGGATCTTCAATAAGCGCTTCCATTTAAGGGTAGAAAGCACATTAAAAAGAGTCACAGGAAAATTTGAGTTCAGCCAAATAATGATGGATAAATGTAGCAGATGTTAGTGCACTCTACATCTAGGGTTAAATTCAGTAGACACCCACCCCTGCTAAAGCACATTATAAACTACAAAATGGGGGGCTGTCAAAAATGATGCCCAGAGCAAGAGAATAATATTTAGCCCTTTTGGAGGTGTAACTGATTAACTCAACTATTACTTATTATTTTCTCTGTATGCCTTCAGAGCGCTGATGTGCATCTTTCTCAGAAATGGGGAAAAAACACAAATCAGTTTGAGGCCAAATTCCATGGTGAATGCAATCACCCACCTGGTCTCAAATCAGTTCCACAACTGTCAATTTAATCACGAATAAGTGAAACTGGTTTCTCCCAAACCGATTCCAAGCTTCATTATATTGTCTATGTAGATGTGCCCTATGTTTCCAAAAACTTATTTTTCAGAAATACTTAGTTGTTGCACAAAGGCCACAATTTTCACAAAAGACACTGTTTCCATAAACATATTTTTGTATGTGAAAAACCATATTTTATGCAACCTTGTATATTTTGCACAAAAAACCCTACAAAGATAAAAAAGTGGATGTACCCTTTTCACAAAACAAAATGAAACAAAGCAAGTTCTTTGCTCAGAATTAGCAACCACAGAATCTAAAAGTAGCATTAATGTTTTCACTTCATTTCCAGAAAAACATTATTTTGCAGTGCCACAAACCTATTACCTATAGCTGAAGCTTAGCTAAAGACCTCCATGTTCCATGGAGTTGGCGTTAGCTTCCAAATCCATGCTTAATCTATCTAGCAATGTAGATTAAACAAGGAGGGTATTACCTATGAGTTGCACATTTTCCCCCTAACATAGCATATAAGAACTTTGCATGTATTTAATTTTCATTAAGAAAACTGTGGTGGAAAAGATAGCCTTCTTTCCCTCTGTCTGCAGATCCAAGCCATACCAACCACACCTATAGGTTTGCTATTAGATAAAATGCAAAGAATCAGATTATCCCACCCATGAGTCTTCATTCTCATCTAGTTAGTCTTGATGTGTGCCTACGACTGTCTATGTAGACTGTCTACAAACATCCTACGCAACTCCTGGAATGATTCCATCAGCACTGCCTCTGAAAAATCCTGCAAATCTCTTGGGAAGACAGGCGGACAATTGTCAGTGTGCCAGAAGAAGCAAAGACCACCAGCATTGAAGCAATGCTCCTCTGCCATCAACTCCACTGGACTGGCCACGTTGCCTGAATGTCCGATCACCATCATATTTGTACCCCGCTAGCATCTCCCGAAGGACTCGATGTGGCTTATAAAGGCCAAAGCCCTCAATAAAACAATAACATAGCAATACACACAACTCATAAGCAAACCAAAACAATTAAAGCAATAACAACAAAGCAATAAAAACAATACACCGTGGCACAGTAAAAACTAGGGCCGGTCTGGAAGTAATGGGTACAGTTAAAAGTGCTGGATACGACAGGTGGAATGCAAGGACTGGGTAAGTGCGGTGTGCAGACAATCCGAAATCTTTAATAAAGTGCGTCAGGACGTAATGCTAGGGAGTTTCCTATTCTGGAAAGGCACACCGGAACAGCCAGGTCTTCAAGCTCTTCCTAAAGACTGCCCACATAGGGGCTTGTCTGATGTCCTTGGGGAGGGTGTTCCAAAGTCGAGGGCCTACTATGGAGAATGCCCTGTCCCTTGTTCCCTCCAAACGTGCCTGCGACGCAGGTGGGATCGCGAGCAGGGCCTCCCCAGATGAATGAAGGGAACGCGTGGGTTCATAAACGGAGATGCGATCACGTAGGTAGGCAGGTCCCAAACTGTTTAGGGCTTTGTAGGTGAGCACCTGCACCTTGAATTGAGACCAGAAAATGAACGGAAAATGTTTCCCTATTGCACCTTTAGGAAATCTAGCACAACAGTTACATCTCCTACCTTGAAATAGGTAGGAGATGTAACTGGAAGCAGTACAGTTTGAATAAGATTAATTTAGCATGATCAAAAAAAAGAATATCAGAAAGTATTCATGGCTTGATGTAATGAGAATGAGTGTGATGTGTATTAAACTAATCAGATAATTCCTGCAATCAAATGCAATACATGATAGTTTTTTAAAATTCTTTTCATAGGATTGCAAAAGAAACAAAATCAGCAATGTTTTTAAATGGAGGAGGTTCTAATCTTTATTTTAAAGCCACGTTCCAATAAGTTTTACATTTCATATAAAAGAGAGAAAGAGATAAATGAATTTGAATAGATTGTTAGGTGGGATGAAGACCACATACTGACAATAAGATATATTAGCCTCTGGAATAATCTTCCCCAAGGTAATGCTGAAATCCCAATCAATTAACATATTTAAAACAAGATTGGACAAGGTACTGGTAGATGTGTATTAGAGAACAATTCAACATTGCCAGGGGACTGGTCTAGAAGACTTTAAAAGGTCCTTCTAGCCTCTAGAGAGATCTTCAAAGCATTATGAACAATGAGAAATACCATTAGATTTGTATTGCTGCTTCCTAAGGAGCTGCCCCAGTTCTGTACTTGTGCACACATTATTATAAACAGTGTAGGGACTGAGATGCAAATAAAGGCATAATCTGAGAGACATGTGTAAAAAAAAGTAAAATGCAATAAACTCGCCCTGAAGTCACATCAAACTTCTACCTCTTACTGGGACAAAGACATGTTAACAACTTAATTGAGGACAATACAGTGCAGGATCTCAATTTGGCTCAGGTTGTATGTGTTTGTGTATGCACGCGCTCACATTTTTCTTCAATCCAACTTCCCTGGAAAACACAATTTAATTGTAAAGACATTTGTAGCCATATTAAAGGATGTCCCTCAATCCTATGCACAGTAACACAGCCTGGATTGGCAATCATGAGGTCTTATTTTCCCCTACGTTGTCTTCTTATCATGGTATGAATTGCACTGAATGTATAATATTCAATGAGTGCAGATGTTCGCATGGTTCAGAGGGCTTGCCATTTCAGTTTGTCACCGAAAAACTAACAATATGTCTGGTGGCTGTTTTAAGAGACTGACATTTACTGTGACACAAGCTTCCATGGGAGAGAGGTGAGCCAATTTCAGATGTTTATGTCACAACAGAATATAAAAACTTGTGTCACAAATAAACTGCTTGCCCCTTAAGGAGTAATGTAACTTTTTTTGTTTTGACATTTGAAAATGAATGTTGAAAATCCCAAATGAAATTTAAGAATCTCTGGGAAGCAGTGATTGAGTAATACTAGAGCTGCCAACATTTTTTTTTCTGAACAAGATTTGGATAAAACTTTGGAGCTTGTAAAAGTCCTACTAAAATTTAAGAATGTGAAAATCTTCTCCAGCATGTTGTATTTCTCTAATGGCAAGTCTACACAGGCAAGAAAAGTCAGATTCACCTGAATTGATTCCTAATTATTCTCATAACAATTGAGTATTGCGTGTCAGGTATGCCTGGCGGGGACAAGAGACAGGGCCTTCTCAGTGGTGGCTCCTTGGCTATGGAATTCCCTCCCTAGGGATATTAGATCGCTCCCCTCCCTACTGACATTCCATTTTTTTTAAAAAACATGGCTTTTTGAACAAGCCTTTGAAAACGTAGTGTAATGGATGAAACATAGTGTAATGGAAAAACCCCCAGAGATAACTTTGGTCCGAAGACCAAAATTTGCTTGAAATCCCCAACATCTGGACTTATTATCTGTCCTCTACTAGGCAGAGAGCCTTCTCAATTATAGCCCCTTATTTATTGAATGCCTTGCCAGTTGAAACCCGAACTATCTGAGACCTACTTGCTTTTTGGAAAGGATGTAAAAACTTTCTCTTCCGATGGGTGAATAACTCGGGACTATGTCTGTTCTATGTATTGTCGAAGGCTTTCTTGGCCGGAATCCATGGGTTGTTGTAGGTTTTTCCGGGCTATATGGCCATGTTCTGGAGGCAATTTTTCTCCTGACGTTTCACCTGCATCTATGGAAAGCATCCTCAGAGGTAATAAGGTCTGTTGGAACTAGGAAAAATGGCTTTATATATCTGTGGAATGACCAGGGTGAGACAAAGGACTTTTGTTTGCTGGGGCTAGCTGTGAATGTTTCAGCTGATCACCTTGATTTGCATTCAATGGCTTGGAAGCACCTGGGGGGAATCTTTTGTTGAGAGTGATTTCATGTGCCTGTTTGTTTCCCCTCTGTTGTTTTGCTGCTGTAATTTTTGAGTTTTTTAATACTGGTAGCCAGATTTTGTTCATTTTCATGGTTTCTTCCTTTCTGTTGAAATTGTCCACATGCTTGTGGATTTCAATGACTTCTCTGTGTAGTCTGACATGGTGGTTGTGAGAGTGGTCCAGCATTTCTGTGTTCTCAAATAATATGCTGTGTCCAGGTTGGTTCATCAGGTGCTCTGCTATGGCTGATTTCTCTGGTTGGAGTAGTTTGCAGTGCCTTTCATGTTCCTTGATGCGTGTCTGGGTGCTGCGTTTGGTGGTCCCTATGTCTGTTCTTCTTTTTATTTTATTTTAAAGTTAATTGTATTGTTTTAATCTACTGCTGTAAAACACTCCGAGCCAAATTGGGAGTAGTAAAATACAAGTCAAATAAATAAAATAAAATAATTAATTATGGAACCCAGGAAAGAATAAACATGGAATGGCTTGACAATGTCTTTGGAAAATGAGCTAATAGGAAGTTACTGGTGTTTTATGCCTTTAATGCTTTTATAAGTTTTTTATAATGTATCTTAATTGTCCCAGCTTACTTGTCTGGACGCATCCACCCCTATTTCCCACCTCGAAACCTAAGATCATCCGGGGAGACCCTGCTCTCGCTCCCGTCAACAGCATAAATGCGCCTGGCGGGGACGAGAAACAGGGCCTTCTCAGCGGTGGCCCCCCACCTGTGGAACACACACCCAACTGAGGTAAGATCAGCCACCTCCCTCCTAGCTTTTCGAAAGAAACTAAAAGCATGGTTTTGGGACCAGGCTTTCGTACAATAGATGCAAGAAGCACTTTAAGGAAATGTGACTGGAATGATGATATGGCTGATGAGACTGTTTCACTGTTTTAATGATGGCTTGTGTATTGTTAATTGTGCTTTTATGATTAATTTTGGTTTTAATTTTGTAATTTGTTATGTAATGGCTTCAGAATGGGGCCCATTATAAGCCGTCCTGAGTCCCCTTCAGGGGTTGAGAAGGACGGGATAGAAATGCGAGAAATAATAAAATACAGTATATTCTGGCGTATAAGACTACTTTTTAACCCAAGAAAATCTTTGCAAAAGTCAGGGGTCGTCTTATACGCAGGTGTAGTCTTATGCATGGGAGTCGTCTTAACTCTATATTTTAACTGGAAAAGTTGGGGGTCGTCTTATACGCCCAGTCGTCTTATATGCCGGAATATACGGTAAATAAATAATATAAAGCACTTCACATTCCCCAGAGCTGATTTCAACACGTAATGTGGTTAGGGCTTGCTGAAATGCATCAAGGACTTTCTCCCAACTTTGCTTGCTGTACTTTAGACCCTTTAATCCATGCTACAGCACATTTTGGTAGTGTGCATTTTGGAGCCACCACAGTTTGAAGTCAACTTCAAGCTATAGTAAATTGTTACTTTAGATGTGTTTTAAGTTTTTACTGGCTCCAAAATAAAATTAGTTCTATTAGGTACTGAACTGAATTAAAGTTCGAGCCATACCACTTTTGACAAACATATTCCTAATCAGGCTGGGAGTACTAAGATATCAATTAGAGTGAAACTGTGGACAAAATTTGTATTATGCATTGACTAAAACAAACCCCATAGGATGAGTAGTAAAGTTTGCAAAAACTCACTGAATACTCCAACCAGTATGGCCATTGAACACACTGAATGGGGACTTCTGGAACTGTCATCTTGATCAAGTTCTGAGTTATTTTATTTGTCGTGTCAGGGCAACCAGTCAATTATACTACATTTCTAACAGAACAAAGCAAACAGACAGACAAAATGCAAAATTTGTGAGTTTGGTAGTTGATTAAATGTCCTTTGACCAGTATCTGGCCACTTGGAGTGCTTCTGGTATTGCTGCAAGAAGGTCCTCCATTGTGCATGTGGCAGGGCTCAGGTTGCATTGCAGCAGGTGGTCAGTGGTTTGCTCCTCTCCACACTCGCATGTTGAGGATTCCACTTTGTAGCCCCATTTCTGAAGGTTGGCTCTGCATCTCGTGGTGCCAGAGTACAGTCGCCCAGTCCTCTGTGTGCCCAGGGGGTATCATTTGGTATCAGCCATTGATTGAGGTTCTGGGTTTGAGCCTGCCGCTTTTGGACTCTCACTTGCTGAGGTGTTCCAGCGAGTGTCTCTGTAGATCTTAGAAAACTATGTCTAGATTTAAGTTGTTGACGTGCTGGCTGATACCCAAACAGGGGGTGAGCTGGAGATGTCTTTGCCTTGGTCCTTTCACTATTGGCTGCTACTTCCCGGCGGATGTCAGGTGGTGCAATACCGGCTAAGCAGTGTAATTTCTCCAGTGGTGTAGGGCGCAGACACCCCATGATAATGCGGCATGTCTCATTAAGAGCCACATCCACTGTTTTAGTGTGGTGAGATGTATTCCACACTGGGCATGCTTACTCAGCAGCAGAGTAGCATAGCGCAAGGGCAGATGTCTGCACTGTATCTGGTTGTGATCCCCAGGTTGTGCCAGTCAGCTTTCGTATGATATTGTTTCTAGCACTCACTTTTTGCTTGATGTTCAGGCAGTGCTTCTTATAGAGTTGTAGAGTTGTAGAGTTCTTCTGAGTTGTAGAGAGAGCATATAACTTTGCTTCTGGAGTTAGATCCTTGGAGGATGGAAGCTGCCAAGTGGTATTTCCTATATTATGACATATGCAACATATAAAATGTAATATCTGTGTCATGTAAGCAAAATGATAAATAGCAAGAGACAAAAGATTCTTAAGATATTTTGTGAACAATGCTTCTAAAGTTGTTTATGAGCTTTCCATACCCATAATCCCCTCTTGTGTACCATTGACAGAGTGACCTTCAGCCTCCTTGGCACATCCATCATCCACTGAACTTTTCATACAGTAACAGTCTCATGACATCTTTCTAAGCAAACCTTTGTCCAGGTCCCAGTTTGTCACCCATCGAGGGATACTGTGTTTGTGCAAATATTTATCTGTGGTGAAGGGTTGGTAGGGAAAAATGGAAGAAAGATCGCAAGTTCAGCACCTTTGAATGTTAGTGCTGATGGTTACCTTTAAAGCCTATCTATCATTTTCACCTTTGCTGTGTTTAATAATCTGCTTTCATTTTTTGCTTCACAGTGCAGTAGAAGTTGCCTTGGGAATATGTTACATTTAAAATGAGCTTCAGTGACACCTCTTTGTGCACAAGATAAATATACCTTCAGGTATTTCTCTTTTGCATACTTTTACCCCAATCGGCATAGTTTGTAGTTTATAGAATGTGCTGTAGCCATGGAATTAGAGCCTCTCTAATCACCATCACCGATTTGTTAGAATGAGCACTCTTGAACAGGTAAGATTGTGTCTACACACAGAAACAGTGCAGTTTGATGTCATGTTCAGTACTAAGTAATCATAGAAGTTATAGTTTTACAAAGTATTTAGCATTTTTCCCCAAGGAGTTCTAATGTTTCACCAAACCCCAGCTCCTATAATCCCATAGAATTGAGCCATAGCAGCTAAAGTGGTGTCAAACTGTATTAATTCTACAGTTCAGATGCACTCAGCTTTTACCTGACTTTTATAAAACAAACCTGCCTTCCTGACACATTACCTGCTGTTAATCCAATTAGCAGAACAAAAGTTGATTCCTTGTTTACCATTCCATTACAAGGAGGGAGTGGAGATCGAATCCCAAGGGCTTGTGTAGGAGACTATTAGGGAATTAGCTTGTTTAAGGGAGAACTGGGAATTTCTGTTCAACCTATTTTTTAATGTCTTATTTCCTATTCCAATTTTATTTCCTCCAATTTTACTGATCATTCAATTGTCATCAATATGCATTCCTGGCAAACTAAGGAATGCTTTAAAGAAGATCGAAAAGTAGGATTCAATACCAAGGAATCAAGTTGGGATAAGGTAATGAAAAAGGATCAAAAACTAATTAAACTGCTCTACCAAAACCTGCTAGAATGGGATTTGGAAAGGAAGAGAATAAAAGAAAATATGACGAAATGGGCCTTTGACATAGGCCACTCAATACTGTTAAAAGACTGGGCAATCGTATGGAAGAAGAAGCTAAAATTCACAAAAGCTACAAATATAATTGAAAGATGGTATAAGATTTATTTTCGATGGTACTGGACACCTTTACAAATATCCAAATTCAACAAAAACTACAGTAATAGATGCTGGAGATGCGAAAAAGAGTTAGGTACCCACTTCCACATGTGGTGGGGGTGCAAAATAACCAAGAAATACTGGTCAATAATACATAAATATACCCAAAAAATTATCAGTGTGAAATTCGAGATGAAACCGGAATTTTATCTTCTGAACATAACAAACTTGGACCTAAGTGAAAATGAAGAGAGGAATTTCTTCTACATAACAGCCGCGGCAAGAACAACAATTGCCCAAAAATGGAAAGAGAACAATCCTCCACAAATCGAGGACTGGATAATCCTTGATTACATGAGCATGGATAATTTATCACAATATATGGATAATAAATTCAAGAATAAACAGACAAATTGGGAACCTTTGAAAAGGTTCATGCAGGAAGAAATGCAAGTCCATCCACCAGGATGAAGGACATATTAATTATTATAAGGAAAAGTAACTAATGATACAAATGAAAAAGCAACTGGATACAATGGTTTTCATCCTTGTGACCTGAACCGGAAGTCAATAATCCTCCCGCCCCGCCCCTTCTTTTTTTTCTTTTTCTCTTTCTTTTTCTCTTCTCTTTCATCTCCCCCTGCCTTTGACTTTCCTTTCCTGCTTTTCTATAACAAGCACATTGCTCTCCCACTTTCACTGTTAATGTTTTGAAAATAATGAAAATAAAATTACTAAAAAAAATGCATTCCTGGTTTTATATTAGATATGCCCAGGAAGTACATTTCTGGGGATTGGGGAAAATTAATTTTTAGAATTTTTTGAATTAGCAGATGTATTTCTTTCCAATATTTTTTAATTCTTTTGCAATTTCACCATAAGTGGAAGAAGGTCTAATATAAAACTAAATCTAAATGAGAATCAGGAAAAGATGTTTTTTCTGTTAAGCACTGTGGTTAGAATATTATTGGCCAAAGTATGGAAGCAAAAAGAAATCCCAACAACTGAGGAGTGGATTAGGAAAGTATTTGATGTAATTCAAATGGACTGTCTATCCCAAAGACTGAACAAAATACAGAAAAAAAAAACAAATTGTTCAGGATTTAAAGACTTTATTTCATCAAGGAAAATGACATTAATAATAGATCTATCCAGTATCTGAAGAAGGCAAGTAGGTCGAAGTCACGCCGGAAAGATTTACGAAGAAGGAATCTCAGCCACCGAAATTAATACTCTCAGAAGACTTTGGGAAGATCCATCACAGGGGTAGTGGTTCTGTCTACTTTCTTCTTTCTTTCTCTCTGCTCTTCCCTTCCTTTTTTAAAATCATTATTATCATATTTTTCTCGTCTATTTTCTTTCTTATCTCTACAATCTCTAAAATATTTCTGTTTTCTCCTTCTTTAGCTGTAAATACTGAAAATATTAAAAATGCACAATAAAAATTATATAAAAATGGATTCTGGTATTGAGGTCAGGCTTTTTGTGTGTGTCAAGAGCGACTTGAGAAACTGCAAGTCACTTCTGGTGTGAGAGAATTGGCTGTCTGCAAGGATGCTGCACAGGGGACGCCCAGATGTTTTTGATGTTTTATCATCCTTTTCGGGAGGCTTCTCTCATGTCCCCACATGGAGAGCTGGAGCTGACAGTGGGAGCTCATCCATGCTCTCCCCAGATTTGGACCTGCGACCTGTCGGTCTTCAGTCCTGCCAGCACAGGGGTTTAACCCACTGTGCCACCGGTGGCTCCGAGGTCAGGCTGACTGAACTGCAGTTTCATGTATCTCCTTTTTTCGCTTTTTCTACCAGCATTCACCTGTTCTCCGAGATTTCTTTAAAATGATGGCAACTGGTTCAGAGACTGGTTCCCTTCAGTACTCCGAGATGCAGTTCACTGGCCCTGCAGATCTGAACTCATTTAGATTAGCTAAGGAATTTTTGGCTACATCTTTGTCAATAATAATATTTATTTATTTGATCAGTCATATGACCATTTCAAAATAAAACACGAGTAAAAAACAAGGCAACAAGGTGATAAGTCAGAATCTTATTTTCCTGGTTCTTTCAGGAAATCCGCTCTTTTCTTAATAGCTTTCAGAATAAAAAGGCTTACTCTGATTATGCTGGATCTTTCCTGCCCTTGCAAGAGGGATGTCAAAATATCATTTCTGTTGGGGGATCTGCAGTTGGATAATATTGGATGTAAATATCTGTCTTGCAGTTCGGTGTATGCTGGACAGTCAATTAAGAAATGTTCAATGTCTTCCACTGTTTGTTCTCCCCAGACGCAGAATCTCTCACTTCTTGGGATGTTACAGTAACGCCCGGTTTGCACCATAGTACCGAGTTGTTCAAACCTAGCCCTAGTATATATTCTTCTTAAGGGTAGAGGAAGTGGAATAGTTAGGTAGTGCTCTAAATGAATATTCCTTTTGTGGGAAGCTAAAAACCTTGTGGTTGAAGAGCTACCTATGCTCTCTAGGTCCAGCTGTGCATAGACATCCCTAATGCGCCGCTTGAGCACTTGTCCTGCCCCCGAACGCAAAACATCCAGAAATTGCAAAGGCAGACCAAAACCAGCCAGCTCATTATTCAGAGCCGCCATCCACGATGACTTCTGGTCATGCTGGACTTGATCCTCTAGACATAGGCGAGGAAGTCTACTGGGATCCATAGAGTTTACTTTTGACCAGTAATTAAACTGTCTCATTAGAATTTGAGCTTTTACTGGGAGTATTCCTAGCTCAGCCCTTACTGCCGCCGTCAGCGTTGTTCTGGAAAGGCCCGGAAGGTGTGAAGCTGCTTCACTTGGAAGGCTTCAATCTTAGCCAGATTGACGTGCCCCCAAATTTCAGCCCCAAATATAAGTGCTGGCATTATTTTATCTTTGTCAATCTTGATTTGCCATCCAGATCTCTTACCAAGGTCTCCACTGCTGTATCGAAAATCGGTGAAAAAACTGAAGTAAGATAGATATTGTGTAATTCTACCTTTTTATTGTGACCACTAAGCATTTTACCAACATTGCTGGACAGCAGCATTACTATCTTCTTGGACATTCTCTTTCCTTGAGTATCTCTGGAAACATCCTTTTTGTTGCTCCTTATTTGCCAAGTCAGTATCAACTTATTTTGAGCCTTGGCTTTCCTGATACTGTTCCTGCATGCTTATTCCTTTTCTTGGTAGTTTGTCCTTCAATCATTTTCTTACACAAACTCTTTTCTTTTCTTTTACTCATTGAATTTGTCATGAAGCCACATAGAAATTTCATTTGGTAAAGATTCAGCCCATTGGCTACAATGGAAAAGTTTAGAGGCTCAATCCTCAGTCATTTTAAGGCCTATCTGCATGAAACCTATCTCAGTTTTAGACCACATTTACAACTGAGGGCCTGTCAAGTTTCAGAAGAATTCACATATCTAATGATATTTTAGAATTATTTTATGTATTTACCATAACATTTAAAAAAATAAACAACAAGAGAGGGTTCTGGGAATTGTAGTTGTGTTCCGTCTTCCAGGAGCATAGTTTGCATTACCTTTAGTCACATGGGATAGTGTTCCTTTGCATTTCCCCAGAGTTGCTACAATCTCAGTTGCACTCTGAAAGTTAACAGCATTAGAGGCTAGAAAGCCAGCCTGCAGGCCCCCTTTGCAGCTATTGGTTCAGAAAGGTATCTCTTTGGGTCTAGGGACCGCCTTTTCTCCTGGGCTGAGATCTCCATTTTGGAATCTCCCCTGCCTTGTTAGTTAGAGAAGGAACTTCAGATGGGCTGGTGGTTAATCAGGGTAGCTCTGGGAGAATCATTGTAAGTACTATTGAGATATAGAAAGTAGGCCTGGGTAACAACGGAAAAATTTGTTTCTAAAATCGATTCATTTTTTGGGGGTTTTTGCGTTTCGTTATTTAAAATAATTACAAAATTTTCCTTTTAAAAAGTTCGATATTTACGAAATTTCGTAAATGTGAAAAAAAATACAAAACATTAACGAATCGATTTCCGAAACAATAACGAATCGATTCGCGACCGCGAAATACGCTAAAAAACCTCCAAAAACTTCTGAAGCTTCCCTCTCCCTCTGTTGTTGACTGTTGGTGTGATATTATAATTTTTTTTTCACTAATTAAACAAAAAACTTGCCCCAGACATGCGGAAATAATAACAAAACGACCTCAGAACAATAACGAAACGAATACAATAACGAAATACGAAGCATTTACAAAACGTGTTTAAAAATTCGTTTTTTTAAAAAAATTGCTCCAGAATGGTTCGTTATCGTTTTGTAATTAAAAAAATTAACGAATAATTAACGAATTATGAATTAACAAAACGAAACCGCCCAGCCCTAATAGAAAGAACTATTGAGAATATTGAGATATTAAGACTGTTGAAGATTGAGATATTAAGACTATTGAGTTATTGAGAAATAGATAGAAATATAAAGATAGTTATTCAGATATTAAGACTATTGAGTTATTGAGAAATAGATAGAAAGATAAAGATAGTTATTCAGATATCAAGACTATTGAAGATTGAGATATTATAGATAGATATTGAGAAACAGATATAGATTGAGATATTATAGATAAATATTGAGTAAAATTGAGTAAGATTGAGTCATAGATAGATAAATTTAGTATTGAGATATTGAGCATTACTTCATCTCCAAAGCTAACCTTGAACTATAGATAGGCAAAAAACCTGCTTTTTCTGAACCATAGCAGCTCAGGGTTAGGGTGAAAGATTTCAGAATCTTATCTGCCATTTTGGGGAAAGGTTGCCTTAGTAACTCAAGGAAAGGAAAGAAAGATCATCTCTATTGCTTCACCAATTGACTGTTCTGTTTGTAACCTTGATTAACTGTGCCAAGACTGCAAGGACTTTGAAGAATAAATATTCCTTTTTTGATGTTCAAAAGCCTTTAATATTCTGAATATCTCAAACTTCTAAAGAAAGACACTCACAGTTCACTCAGACATAGAGAGCAGCACATCTTAGTTTATTTTTATAACGTTTGAGTGTTGCTGGTTGTGTCAATTCTCAGCCAATCAGAGCATGGACACAAGCAGGCCTTTTATTGGCTGAGAAACAGACAGAGAGAGAAATTTCAACTCCTATCATGCTCCGAGAGGAACTTGGAGACTTTGCAATGCCTGCCCCATGCAAGTGCTGCTGGGAAAATGAGTTCTCAGCAGGGCCGTCTCTGGAAGAGGAGCCTAGAGAACTTTTCCTGAAGAAATGGACACTGCTGCCACTGCCAGGGAGGGAGAAAAGATAAGGCAATAAAAACTCAAAGCTATGGAAAATAAGTTTAGAAAGGAACTTTCAATGCCCAAAGTACACACAATGATTTTTAATCATTCCAGAATTTCAATTGCATCAGCATAAAGAGGCATTGCATCTTACTGGGGTAGATCAAGGTTCATGAATATGCTAAAACAGCTTCTTAAATTAACACATTATGTAAGTGGCAGATATTTTTAAATGTTCCCAAAGCTGATCACTAAAGATACTAATAAAAATGGTGCCCAGGTATATCAAATATAAATAGCCCTCCAAAGGCCTCAGTATTTGCAAATTTATTATTCTCTATGCATCTAATAATAGCAAAGAATAACCTGTGCTCTAGGTAATGCATAATGTTTGCTTTAATCTTAAAACAACATAGCCTTTCATTTCTAAATGATGTTTTCATTCAAATCAAACCAATTTTGGGAAGGCTGTATTTTAGATTGGATACAACTGGAATTGAGAAGTCATGACATTTACTATATTATATTTTAGTTATTGCAAAATCCCATGCAAGAAGATTTTCATTGAATCATTTGCTTTTAAAATGTTAATGTGTCAGTTATCCAATCGTTTCCCATAGAAAAGAGCAATAAAAATGGAAGAGATCCCAAGTGTGAATGAAAATAGAGTTTTAAAGACACCAAACCAACAATGTGACTCGCACAGATGTGTATGCAACACTCATATAATACAGTCTGCCAAGTGTTGATAATCTGAATCACATTTTATGACTTTTTAAATACACAACCATACACAGGAAAGAGTCCTTTAACTGAAGGTGCCCTTTAACTTTAATTAGTTCTCGCAATGAACTAATGAGTTGATATATTTGTTTCTGGATTATACCACAATGCATAGAGCAGGGATCCTTAAACTAAGGCCTGGGGGCCGGATACGGCTCTCCAAGGTCATTTACCCAGCCCTCGCTCAGAGTCAACCTAAGTCTGAAATGGCTTGAAAGCAAAAAACAACAATCCTATCACATCAGCCAAAAGCAAGCCCACACTTTCCATTGAAATACTAATAAGTTTATATTTGTTAAAACTGTTCTTCATTTTAATTATTCTATTGTTTTAAAGTATTTTTTGCACTACAAATGAGATGTGTGCAGTGTGCATAGGAATTCATTCATTTTTTTTTCAAATGATAATCTGGCCCTCCAACAGTTTGAGGGACTATGACCTGGCCCTCTGTTTAAAAAGTTTGAGGACCCCCAGCATAGAAGGTGAAACATATGTCTGAATTTTCTCAAAAGAAAAAGAAACAAACAAACGATGGAATAATTGGTCATAGAAACATAGCATCTCAGGAAAAAGCTAGTGTAGAACTTAAAACTTGTGCGCCAGCTGATCCCGTACCTTGGGAAGTCTGACTTGGCCACGGTGGTCCACACTCTGGTTACATCCCGTATAGACTACTGCAACGCTCTCTATGTGGGGTTTCCTCTGAAGACTGCCCGGAAGCTGCAATTAGTCCAACATGCGGCAGCCAGATTACTAACAGGAGCGGGGTACAGGGAGCATACTACTACTCTGTTGCGCCAGCTCCACTGGCTGCCAATTAGCTTCCAAGCACAATTCAAAGTGCTGGTGTTGACCTATAAATCCCTAAACGACTCTGGCCCAGTTTACCTGTCCGAACTGATTCTCCCCTATGAACCATCAAAGTTGTTAAGATTTTCTGGAGGGGCCCTGCTCTCGGTCCCACCATCCTCGCAATCGCGTCTGGTGGGGACGAGAGACAGGGCCTTCTCAGTGGTGGCCCCTCGGCTCTGGAACTCTCTCCCACTGGAGATTAGAACTGCCCCTTCTCGCCTGACTTTTAGAAAACTTGTGAAAACTTGGCTCTGGAATTTGGCATTTGATGAGTGAGTCAATAACTCCTGACTACACGGACGGATGGTGATGAATTGTGACTTCATTCTGACGACTTGGCCTTATGTAATTATATGATTGTATTTTAATGTGTTAGTGTATTATGAGATGTGATGTTTTAAACTTTTTTTTTATGAATCTTTTGTTGTGAGCCAGACTGAGTCCCTCTGCGGAGGTTGAGAAGACCGGTATATAAAAGTTATAAATAAATAAATAAATAGGTTACCCAACATTTAGGGCAGTGGTTCTCAACCTGGTCCCCAGATGTTTTTGGCTTTCAACTCCCAGAAATCCTAACAGCTGGTAAACTGGCTGGGATTTCTGGGAGTTGTAGGCTAAAAACATCTGGGGACCCCAGGTTGAGAACCACTGATCTAGGGGGTGTTTTTCTACAAGAAGGGTTTCTGGTGTGCTTGAGAATTAGGCTTAGCAATTAGAATCTATAGTAGCAGGATTTATAATGTGTAATTTCTCAACATCTCTACGTGGCACAACTTATCAGTGTAGGATGGATGGTAATCTTTAACTCCAGCAAGATATGAGTCTAAGCATTAAAGATATCATGTGGATAGGAACAGATGAGGCTAAGGACCTATACGCGATGATTTCAGATTGTGCCTGATCATAAATATAGTTGTCCCAATTTTCTATAGTCTATTTTTTTTCATTTTAACATCCACAGGCTATTAAAACTTATCCTGCTAGAATCATCATTTTGAACAGTTCTTGTTCTTTTGTATTAATCTTATTATTCCCTAACATTCCCATTGACATCAGTTGGAAAGATCCAGGCCTTAATGCAAGGTTAGGATCTTTCCAGGTGTGGACCCTATTGGGATTGACTCCTAGGACTGCTTTCACGATCCCAGGTGTGTGCAGAGGCGGCTCAACCCATTACTCAAAGTAAGCATTTGCAGTATTGTTGATTTTTCCCAGGGGCGCTCTTGAGGCGCTCTTGGGAGGAAATAGACCTTGACATATGCGAGTTGTAGTTACTGGGATGTATAATTCACCTACAATCAAGGTGCATTCTGAACTCCACCAATGATGGAATTGAACCAAATATGGCACAAAGAACTCCCATGACGAACGGAAAATATATATCAGTGATTGGTTGGGGGGGGGGGCAAAATATTGTTTGCTTACTGTTGAAAATTACCTCTGGGTGTGTGTGTGTGTATTAATCCTGGTTATTTTGAGCTCCAGGATAGCACCCTCCCCTCCCAGCCCCCCATTTGACCTGAAAACATAAGTGAAGGGCCTGGCTGCATGCTTACGCACCTACTTGGAAAGCTTATGGTGTGTCAAAATGATGTGTCGGGTGGTTTGGAAGGGAGAAGTATTTCTAATCTCCTGATGCATCATTTTGATATGGCAGGAGCTTTCCACAGAGGGGGCTGAGCATGAAGCTAGGGCCCTCATGTAAGTTTTGGGGGGAAATTGGGCACTAGGGCATGGGACCCTCCACCCCGGGGAAAGTCCAGGGATTGGGGTAGGTGTCAGGATTCAATCCCTCCCTGGAATTAGTCATATCTGGAAGGGCCCTGAGGCATAATGGAACCATGCTTTAATTGTTGACTCACTGCATTCTGCAGTGTGGTATTCTGGTAGATGCTCCCTGCTCTCATTTTTGTAGATCCATGTAGGCAACAAAAACCAAACTACCAATGTTCCATCATTTCATAATTAGATACTCATAATGGCTGGAATCCTTTTTACCAGTTACAAATATGTAACTTACAATTATGTAACTGCTACAAATTCATGTTCGCTACATAGCCAATGGTTATGAAGGGAATATGAAAGTAAGGAACCACTGAGATTGATTAGGATTCATTTCTTATTTGAGAAGTAGCTGCCTCTGATCTCTAACACAAAGAAATTTTGTGACAGGGGTCCTTTTAGTTCCTGTTACTCATGGGAAGGGATGGGAATGTCAGACAGGCACTTCTTGATTGACAGGGGAACTGACCTCCATTGATCTCTGGGGCTGCTTACCAGCAAGTTTGGTTTTGGCCTGGGGGGGGGGGGTCTGGATGGAATCCACTACATAGTGCATAATGGGCATACTAGATTGTACCAGATGTGTTCAGAACTAGTACACATGTCGGTGGAAGAGTTGGGGTTTGGTAATTTGCAAAACTGAATTCAAAAGGCAGAGCTTCCCTTTGAGAACATTAAAAGCTGGATTCAAACCACACCAAACTACAGGCCCAGCAATAGGATGACCTATGTTTCTATGCTCTCTGTCATCACCATAGCCATCTTTTTTAATCCAGACCTTTCTGGTGGTGACAGCAGTGCTTGTAGCAATTGCAGGTATCAATATCTGAATCTCATCTATACAGCATTTCGATTAATTATTTCTGCATCTGTCTGCTTATTATATTTTTGGTTATGATATGCTAATTTTTCCCACATGGAAATGTGTGCACATTTTTATCAGAACATGGAAGTTAGTACATAAAGCTTTCTTCATTGAGAATGTAGCTAGTGGGTCCATAACACAATTTGGATTATTATTTGTGGGAGACCCTTCAAAACATGCATTAAGTTGTTTATTAATTTAAATGTTAACTTGCTAGTTTTAAAAAGAAGTCTTAGAAGATTGCATATCCTCAATGTGGCACGATACATTGTTTCCTACTTATAAAATAGCACTTTCTGTATTTTCAGTTGCCTTTCCCAACCTGGGAGTTTCCGGATGTCTTGGGCTACAAATTCTATAAGTACATCCCGTATAGACTACTACAACGCTCTCTACGTGGGGTTGCCTCTGAAGACTGCTCGGAAGCTTCTAATGGTCCAACGATCGGCAGCCAGGATGCTAACAGGAGCGGCACTCACGGAGCATACAACTCCTCTGTTGCGCCAGCTCCACTGGCTGCCAATTTGCTACCAGGCACAATTCAAAGTGCTGGCTTTAGCCTTTAAAGCCCTAAACGGTTCTGGCCCAACCTATCTGTCCTAACGCATCTCCTCCTATGAACCAGTTAGGATGTTAAGATCATCTGGGGAGGCCCTGCTCTCGGTCCCGCCGGCTTCACAAGCACGCCTGCCAAGGACGAGAGACAGGGCCTTCTCAGTAGTGGTCCCCCGGCTGTGGAACGTCCTTCCTATAGACATTAGATCGGCCCCCTCCTTATTGGCATTCTGGAAGAGAGTGAAGATCTGGCTCTTCGAACAGGCTTTCAACTAAGCAGTACAATGGATTGATTACTGGAATATGGATTAATGGACAACGAGATCGGATGCTGATTCTATTGGTGAGACGTGATGGATTGTTGTTTTGCTGTATTGTTGTATTGATGTTTTGATGTTAATTAATTGATATTACAGTTTTAAATGACTATTGTACTGTGTTGTTGATACTAGTTGTTAACCGCTCTGAGTTGCCTGATGGCTGAGAAGAGCGAAGCAAATAAATAAATAAGTAAATACATTATCAGGCAGCATAACTCCCCTTTTCAAAACTTAATAAAACTCATTGTATGAATCAGAAATTTTTATTTTTTATAATGTAGGCACATACCTAAAGTTTTGTTTTACGTAGTTTTGAAGATCAAATTAGGTAGGTGACATCCCCCATTTTCCATACACTGAGTAAACTGATTTCTGGCGTTTGTCATGACTCTTGCCAGCATAGCAGGCATTATGTTGGCAATTTCTTTCTGGATGTTGGTCTTCAAATCTTGGGTCCTTGGATGGTTCACATAAACACAGGATTTCAAGAAACCCCATAGATAAAAATCACAAGGGGCCAAATCTGGAGAGCGGGCCAGCCACTCCAAATCCACTCGAAAAGTAGGCCTCAAAGGCAAAAGCACACTCCTCCCTGTTCCAACGCATGATGGCGACTGAACTGTGTCAGGACAAAACTTTATACTCCCGCCTCTCGAACAAGACCACTAGCGCTCCACTATGTCTTCAACCAACTGAATGGCACGCATTTTTAAAAAGGAAGTTATGCTGCCTCACCCTGTATATTGTAGACTGGAAATGGTGAGGTTTGTAGTCCAGCACACTTGAATACTAGACCATGAAAACCTGCCCCAAAACAAGGTTTCCAACAATTATATTTTCTCAGTGATAAGTGGGGTTTTTTTTCTTTCTCTGTCCAATCATTCATGGTAACATGGGCTCTTTGCTGGGATTAGAAAGACTGTAGGGCTGTCTTCTATTATTAGACCCAAATGCAATAGATCCATTGGAATGTAGAGTACTAAAGAAGACATTGCTTTAAGTCCAATTATTTAATACATCTGTTTAGTTGGAAACAGCAACTGGATTTCTCCTGTATTTGTTTCAGTTAGAGAACACCAATCCAAGGAAATTCTTTGTTTGATTTTTACATGCAGTTGTGTTCTGTTCTTAAGGGAAAGCATCAAACTTTGTAATCTGAAGAGCTTTCTGCCTAGGAAAATCACAGTTACTCAATTCTTCTGCATATGTTGAACTTACTTGAATTCTACAGAGTGCAAGATTAATCTTGGAAGAAGATTGTGTGCAAGATAGAAAAATGCACTTTTAACTATCTCCATTGAGTTAGGCTTTATTGTATGTGAGTGGGGGTTCTATACCCCTATGAATATTAACATGTTCAATGTGTTTTCTTAGTTTGATAAAATAATTAATCCTTACTAA
This sequence comes from Anolis sagrei ordinatus, assembly GCF_025583915.1. NCBI lineage: Eukaryota > Metazoa > Chordata > Lepidosauria > Squamata > Anolidae > Anolis > Anolis sagrei. Next base: position 143,283,496 of record NW_026847438.1, read on the forward strand.
TTATTAAACAAATATTTTGTGGAGAAATAATTATTCACTCATGGCAATTCTACAAAACTGAGTATTTTACACAGAGCAGTATCTGTTTTGGCATACAAATTAACATATAAGTATGAAAAAGTAAAAAAGCAGTTTGTTGAACCTGCTATTGCCAGGTTATCATTCTGAAATGATAGAGCTGAAAACAAAGAGTCATCAAAACCTAACTTTCGGAATCCAGACGCCTTTAAAGAGCCAGACCCAGAGATAAAGTCCAAACAAAGTTTATTAAGGCAACAAAAAGGACTCAGGGACACTTACTTCAGTGTCCTTGGCCAAAACAAAAGGTTTCAAGCAGTTTGCAAGTCAAAAACTTAAGTTGGCAAATAATCCAGATTAAACTGGCATATAATCTGGGATAAACAAAAAGTTGAGCAAAACGCTCCAAAGTCACAGAGTTCAAGGTATGCAAGTAAACAAGGTGGAAGAACACAAAGCCGTAGTCCAAAAACAGTCCGAAGTCAAAGATATTAGAGTCCAAAAAGCAGCATTGTTGTCCAGGCAGTCCAAGGTCAAGAAGAAGGGAAGTCAGCACTTACAGGAATCCAAAGCCAGTCGATACACGGAGAAAGCAGAAACCTGTAGTTCCAGGACCCAACAAGAGAAACAGCAGTGACAAAGACCCAGGCACAAATCCAACACTTTGCCTCCTGCAAAGCCCCATTACTCCAGTGCCTACATTTATCTTACAACTCATTATCTGTTGATGAGCTGTCCTCCATCCTCTCCTCATCACTATCAGCTGCTCTAGCCTCCACAGCTGATTGCCAATGCCCCTCTCTCCAGCTTTTCCATCTCTTATCAATATTTAGGTCTCCCCATGTATCATCAGATTGCCAGTCCCCAGAAAACCCTTCAAAAGTATTGCTGGACGTAGGTTGTGCACACACATCTCTAACTTCTTGCACACGAGTCCAATCCAACCCATCCTCCTCCTCGTCATTACTCCCAGACACATCACTCCCAGTGAAACCCATAAAATCTTCTTCTTCAGTAAGTATATCACGGATCCGTTTCCTCTGACGCTCTTCGTCAGACTCCTGCTCCCGAGTAATCCGTTTTACACCCCTGCTTTCATCTTCTCCATTTCTCCTTCTGAGAAACCCTCAAATGAGTCATCGTCTGTAGGAGATATGAATATCTCCCTTACTCTCTTTCTTTGTTGCTCCTCATCCAAACTTTGAGCACCTCTCTTCCCTCCTCTACTACTCCTATCATCAGTGGTAACGTTACTAGGAGACTCAACTACAACACTAACAATGTTCTGGTGATGTTTTTGGTCAACATTAAGTTAGATACTAATTGTAGTGATATTTAACTGTCATTGTTTTGTTTGAACACTGTCAAATTATGCAAATAAATAAATAATCAACAGATTTCTGGTTGTATGTCCTTTTCACCCTAATGGGATGGGAAAAGAAACTGATACAATTTGCTGTGTTGGCACCATCCAGCTCCCATTGGAAGACTCTCCCTCCCCAAGTTGCCACCAGATGATGAGAAACCATATTTCTAGCTATGGGAGGAAGAGAGAAGTTCTGATGATAAAACAAAGGATGAGTAGAGGAAAAGAAGAATAGCTAGGGAGAGAATATTTTTGTCTTGTAAGTTAAAAATAGAGGAAAGAGCAAAATTCAGTATAGGCATGCCTCCATTCATGTGGGCAACTAAATCCAATCCACTGTGCCTTCTTTGTGCACCATCACAGTCCAATCTTTTGTGGTTTCAGATCATAAACCTTAGGCAAAAGGACTATGATTTTAGTGAGTTGCTACAGGGCCCTTTTTTCTTAGTTGAATAGTGAAGTTAAAAAAAAAACCCTGTAATTAATATAAAACAAATAAGTAGACATTTCTTCCTAATCTATGCAATGATTTCCACATTTTAGATAATATATTCATTTTAACCACTGATTTCACCTAATATATCAATTTATCCATTGATATGTATTGTGCCGTGCATGTTTTACATCATATGTCTTTTAAACTCATTCATTCTGCATTAGTTAGTGCTGTAACCACTGTCTCCTCCTGAGAAAAAATGTATAATGTCACAAAGGACTACCACCTCACTCGCCTCATAGGAAACCTGCTACAAAACAGGAGCTTTTTTGGTGAGTTCCAGGGCCAGAGAAGCAGATGGCGGAAAAAGAAGAATGGCCTCCCTCAGGGGAGCGTACTTGCTCCATCCATGTTCAACATCTACACAAATGACCAGCCACTGCCAGAAGGGACAGAGAGCTTCATCTATGCTGATGATCGTGCCATTACCGCTCAAGCAGGGAGCTTTGAGATGGTAGAACAGAAGCTCTCCGAAGCTCTAGGTGCTCTTACTGCCTATTACAGGGAAAACCAGCTGATCCCCAACCCATCTAAAACACAGACATGTGCCTTTCATCTTAAGAACAGACAAGCATCCCGAGCTCTGAGGATCACCTGGGAAGGAATCCCACTGGAGCATTGCAGCACACCCAAATACCTGGGAGTCACTCTGGACCGTGCTCTGACCTACAAGAAGCACTGCCTGAACATCAAGCAAAAGTGGGTGCTAGAAACAATATCATACGAAAGCTGACTGGCACAACCTGGGGATCACAACCAGATACAGTGAAGACATCTGCCCTTGCGCTGTGCTACTCTGCTGCTGAGTATGCATGCCCAGTGTGGAACACATCTCACCACACTAAAACAGTGGATGTGGCTCTTAATGAGACATGCCACATTATCACGGGGTGTCTGCGCCCTACACCACTGGAGAAATTACACTGCTTAGCCAGTATTGCACAACCTGACATCCGCCGGGAAGTAGCAGCCAATAGTGAAAGGACCAAGGCAGAGACATCTCCAGTTCATCCCCTGTTTGGGTATCAGCCAGCACGTCAATGACTTAAATCTAGAAATAGTTTTCTAAGATCTACAGAGACACTCGCTGGAACACCTCAGCAAGCGAGAGTCCAAAAGTGGCAGGCTCAAACCCAGAACCTCAACCAATGGCTGATACCAAATGAGAGACTCCCCCTGGGCACACAGAAGACTGGGCGACTTGGAAGGCGCTGAACCGACTGCGCTCTGGCACCACGAGATGCAGAGCCAACCTCAAGAAATGGGGCTACAAAGTGGAATCCTCGACATGCGAGTGCGGAGAGGAGCAAACCACTGACCACCTGCTGCAATGCAACCTGAGCCCTGCCACATGCACAATGGAGGACCTTCTTGCAGCAACACCAGAAGCACTCCAAGTGGCCAGATATTGGTCAAAGGACATTTAATCAACTACCAAACTCACAAATTTTGTATTTTATCTGTCTGCTTGCTTTCTTCTGTTAGAAATGTAATATAATTGACTGGTTGCCCTGACACGACAAATAAAAGTGCTGTAATTTCCCCCCTCGACAGTCCATAAACGTCACAAATTTTGCAATTCTTAAAGAAAAGGTGTATCAAGAATTGAGAAAAGACTGCTGTCAGTGCTTAATCCAATAAGTTATTTTTCGATGGTCATCAAGAATTATGGGAAATGTAATTCCAATGGTTCCTATGTCAAAAGAGTTATATGTCTCGACCAGAAAGGATACACTACAGGGGAATTCTAAAGACCAGCTTCTGCTTTCACCTCCACAACACCTCATTTGGGGCAGAATATTTTCCGGATGCACTGTCAGGGTATTCAGACAGCATAATGAAAGACAAATTCCATAATACTAGGGAGAAAAAGAGCTGACAATGAGATCACAGTGTTGACCTCTAACCTCATCAGCATTCTCTTTACTGCCCTTCTCTTCTCTCCCTTGCCTAGTTTACAATTGCAAGATTGCTTATTATTCACACCAATTTCAGCTGTGACCCATAGTCCCTTCTAAATGTGACTTTTCTCTACCCATTAAATAGATCTTTAGAAGCATTCAAAGAAAGGTGCTTATAAGTACAAAAAAAGAAGGTAAATGAATAACATGCTCATCTTGGGGGAGTATATTGAAGAGGCAGCGAACAAGCTCAGTGTTTTAAATGGGAATAAATATCAGCTTTTTTCGTATTGCAGGCATTTTTTGTTTCCTCTTGGATGGTGAACTTGGTAGCATTTCTGTTATTGTGCACAGCTTTAAAAAATGCAAACAATATTGCATTCAAATCAGGATGGACCCTGATGGGAATTATGTATTGGAATGTCACATTTTTGCAATTTGGTATTGTGAATATTTTTGGGATTCCAGCAAATATTCTCAGGAACTCCAGGTATTAACCAGTGCACCTCTTTATTATCATAAGATCCAGAGCATTATTTTACTTTCACTTTGCATTTGCTAGAATAGATAGGGAAAATACCAACAGATGTATGTGCTGTCATACTGCTTTCTTTATATAAAGAATCCCAATACTACTACTACTACTACTACTACTACTACTAATAATAATAATAATAATACTTTATTTGTACCCCATTACCATCTCCCCAAGGGACTTGGTGCGGCCCACAATACAACAATAAAAACAATAGCAACAGTAATACAAAAATTAAATAAAACTCATAAACAGAAAATAACCAATAAACATTAACAATAACACAGCGATGTTTAAAAACCTATGGCTGGGCCAAATGTAATAATTAAACATTTAAAAATAATGCTGGGCGTGACCAGGTAACATATAACTAGGAGAGAAATTTTGAAGAGGGATGGAGCGTGCAGACAATCTTATATCACTAATAAAGTGTGTTTAGGGACATATTGCTAGGAGTCTCCTTATTCTGGGAAGGCACACTGGGAAGGCTCCTCCTAAAGAGTGAGTTCCAGAGTCAAGGGGCCACCACCGAGAAGGCCCTGTCCCCACCAATCGCGCTTGCGATGGAGGCGGGAGCGCAAGTAGGGCCTCTCCAGATGAACAAAGATATCATGTGGGTTCATACACAGAGATGCAGTCATGCAGGTAGGCAGGTCCCAAACCATTTAGGGCTTTGAATTGGGACTGGTAAATGAACAGCAGCCAATGGAGCTCCTTAAACAGGAGGGTTGACCGCTCGCTGTAAGGAGCACCAGTTAACAACCTGGCCGCTGCTCGTTCAACCAATTGAAATTTCTGGGCCATTTTCAAGGGTAGCCCCACGTAGAGTGCATTACAGTAATCCAATCTGGAAGTGACTAAGGCATGGACCCACCCTGGCCAAATCCGCCTTCATGAGGTACAGTCGCAGTTGGCGCACGAGTGTTAATTGTGCAAAGGCCCTCCCGGACGTGTTCTGGATCACATAGGGGGTGTAAGTGAAGTTTTGCATGTTGAGCACAACAACATGGAAGTAAACACACATACCTCAATTGTCTAGATATTTAACTCTGTACTGATATTCTTCTTGAAGGAGGCAACAAGCAATTTTAGCTAAATGAATACCACTGCAAGGAAATCTTTGAAACTCTTGGAACATTCACACCTAGCTCCAGCAGACAAGAATCCTTTGTCACTTCCTGGTCATTCTACAGATATATAAACCCTTTTTCCTAGTTCCAACAGACCTCACTATCTCTGAGGATGCTTGCCATAGATGCAGGCAAAACGTCAGGAGAGAATGCCTCTAGACCATGGCCATATAGCCCGAAAAAAACTACAACAACCCTCTTGGAACATGTTTTCAATACAGGGACAATATTGAAGATTAGCTTGGCACTGCCATTCCTTCGCATCTGTTCTATATTCAGGATTCAAGGAATATTTACCAGATTGTTCTCCTCAGTAACACTGCATTTTTCACATATTTGTTTTAAGATACATTTATCTCAAATATTAAACAAGTGTTAGGATAGTGATTTAATCCCTCTACATTTTTTCCATGATGTTTATTTTCAAGATTGCCACAAAACAATTAACTTTGCCATTAATCCCTTAATAATGCAATTGAAATTGACATCAAAATATTGGGATAGGTGGGGGAAAGGCAGCAATTGGTTTAGGTTAATAGTAGGCTTAGCCCATAATGCTCAGACATACAGTATGACAAGCAAACTACCAAAGACTTCATGGGCCAAATAATGTGGACTCAGCTTGAAACTTTTATGGAACTTCCAGATGACCTACAGCTTGATTAGCAGGAGAAGTGTTGCTTCAACATGTTGATCTACCACAAGCGGAAGTACAAGGGGAAAGATATTTGTGCCGTCACACCCAGACCCTATGAAGTTAAAACTAAGATGTGCTTCTCTCTTTATCTGGGTGAACCGCTGGGGGTCTTTCTTTGAAGCAATAACTCAATACTTTCAGCAACGGATGCCAGTCAAGATATGAACATCGACAAAATATTTATTTCTGAAGTCCTTGGCAGACTTGGCACAGCTTGATAAAGTTACAACACAGTCAATTTGAGAAACCATAGAAATGTTCTTTCTTTCCTTTTCCTTCAATTACTGAGGTAACTTTTCTCCAAAAGGTAGAAAAAATCCTGGGATCCTTCACCCTAACCCTGAGCTGCTATGGTTAGAAAGAACAGATCTTCCCCTATCTAAGCTCCAGGTTAGCTTTGGAGATGAAGTAATGCTCAATAGTACTCAATAACTATTTCTCTCTATTTCTCAATAAGCTTCTCTTTTTCTCAATATCTATCTATGACTCAATTGCTCAATTGCTCAATTACTCAATTACTCAATTCCTATTCTACCTATCTATCTCAATATCTCAATTGTTCCATTATTCAATTGTACTCACAATGGGTTTTTCAGAGCTACCTGCCTGATAGGGCTGGACAACCACGGAAAAATTTGTTTCTAAACTCGATTTGTTTTAGGGGGTTTTTGCGTTTCATTTTTTAAAAGAATTCCAAAATTTTTCTTTAAAAAAGTTCAAAATATACGAAATTTTGGAAATTATGAAACAATTACGAATCGATTCGTTAATGGTGGACGCGATTGCGCAATACGCTAAAAAAACCTCCAAATGGGACAGGGGGAACTTCTGAAGCTTCCCTCTCCCTCTGTTGTTGACTGTTGGTGTGATAATTTATTTTTTTATCACTGATAAAACAAACAACTATAAAACTTGCACCAGACATATGGAAATAATAACGAAACAATTTCGAAACGATTTTGAAACGATTTCAAAACAATTACGAAACAATTACGAAATGAATTGAAAAATTCGTTTCGATTTTTAGTTGCTCCTGAATGGTTCAATATCGTATCGTAAGCTACTTTAAATACGAATCAATAACGAATTACGAAATTAACGAACGAAACCGCCCAGCCCTACTGCCTGATCAACAGCACATCTGAGGCTCTTTTCTCCACTGAAGGAGGCAGGGGAGATTCCAAAGTGGAGATCTCAACCCCAGGAAAAATGGCGGACTCCTAACCCAAAGAGATACTTTCTAAACCAATAACTGCAGAGGGCCTGCAGCCTGGCTTTCCAGACTCTGATACTGTTTAACTTCCAGGGTGCTGCTGGGTCTATAGCAACCCTGGGAAAATGCAAAGGAATGCTATCCCATGCAGCTAAAAGGCAATGTAAACCGTGCTCCTGGAAGACGGAACAATGTTGATCCAGCACAATATGTTTTGGGGGCATGGACAACTGGGTCTGGTGGTATCTGTGTCTAAATGTTACCACTGTGTTGCTAGCCAGATGTAGGTCCCTTGCAGATGCTTGCTGGAGATGACATTTCTAATGAGGTCACATCAGGACACCCAACCAGGGAACTAGCAAGATCAACACTGTCAGCAAGCCTCTGTCAAGCAGCTGCTTCTGACTGGTGACACAATAGTAGCAGCCCAATGTGCTTCTAGTCTGGTCAGCCATTTAGACACCAAAAGGGGCTCCTGGGATGCTCCTGTGATGCCTCCATGCTGTGTCAGGGCAGCTCTGGAGCAGTTTACTTTGGGTAAGTGTAGCTGCAACCTCTGTTGCAGTTTATAATGAGAAGTAATGGTTTTCGAAAATACATATTGGTTCACAGTAATAACTGTTGCCTTGGTATTTTTAAGCAGATATCCCAACTACATGAAGTTGTCATCACCCACCCTACACTAAATAAAAAGGAAAAGCGCTAAATGCATACAAAGCACAATTTTCTTCTTGGTGAAATCTGGTTTCAATGGCAGGGTTTTGTGGTTTTCAAGTACTAAATAACAAAGATTCATTACTGAACTTGCCTTTATGAAGCTGCACCAACATTTTACTTAGCTGAAGATGGCTGTGAAAAATGAGGAGGATCTGGTAAAAAGAGAAAGGTGTTTTCATATGTAGGAAGTTTGTTTTGAAATTGTGTCATAATTTGTGTGCATGTGGCTCTTGTTATTTAACTATGTAACACATGCTTAATAAGCCTCATGTCTAGTTTTCCTCCTATTTGTTCAAACACACACTATCAATTTTCCAACAGCAAAATTTTTCTAACTAAATGCCAAAATCAACAGCAATAACTTGGTGTTGCCATGAATGATGTGAGCAAGTCGGAGTTGTTACTGCAGTGACTATATTGAGGGCTGGCTTGATACAGCCATTTCCTTGTTTCTGTTGTAGACCAGGATTTTAAACAATATTCACCCCAGATTCCTTCTCTTGCATGACACGGTGTTTTTAACATGTTGAGGCTCCCTAATGAAATATTTGCAACTGCTGTATGATTGTTTCAGATTTTCTGCTTTTTGTATATGAGTGAAATTATACATAATTTCCATCCATTAATGTTTTTGCAATTTGTTCTACAAACCTCTGCCCTAAAGGGAAATTGTATTCCAAAAGGCAGGACAACACTATACTGGTAGCAAAGATACATAAGGAATTGGACCAACAGAACATGACCATAAGTTTGTGGGTGGGTGGGGGAGACAGCTGGAGAGAATGATCCATAGTCCTAGATATTGCTACACTTATATACAGAGCATGGAAAATAAACAAGATGAACTCAAACTTTTATTACAAAGAAAGTAAATACAATTTTATAGACATCGTGCCATTACTGCTCAAGCAGGGAGTTTTGAGATGGTTGAACAGAAGCTATCCGAAGCTCTAGGTGCTCTTACTGCCTATTATAGGGGAAACCAACTGATCCTTAATCCATCTAAACATAGTCATGTGCTTTTCACCTTAAGAACAGACAAGCATCGCGAGCTCTGAGAACTACCTGGGAAGGAATCCCACTGGAGCATTGCAGCACACCCAAATACCTGGGAGTCACTCTGGACCGTGCTCTGACCTACAAGAAGCACTGCCTGAATATCAAGCAAAAGGTGGGTGCTAGAAACAATATCTTACAAAAGCTGACTGGCACAACCTGGGTATCACAACCAGATACAGTGAAGACATCTGCCCTTGCGCTATGCTACTCTGCTGCTGAGTATGCATGCCCAGTGTGGAACACATCTCACCACACTAAAACAGTGGATGTGGCACTTAATGAGACATGCCACATTATCACGGGGTGTCTGAGCCCTACACCACTGGAGAAACTACATTGTCTAGCCGGTATTGCACCACCTGACATCCGTCGGGAAGTAGCAGGCAATAGTGAAAGGACCAAGGCAGAGACATCTCCAGCTCATCCCTTGTTTGGGTATCAGCCAGCACATCAACGACTTAAATCAAGAAATAGTTTTCCAAGATCTACAGCAGTGGTTCTCAACCTGGGGTCCCCAGATGTTTTTGGCCTTCAACTCCCAAAAATCCTGATAGCTGGTAAACTAGCTGGGATTTCTGGGAGTTGTAGGCCAAAAACATCTGGGGACCCCAGGTTGAAAACCACTGATCTACAGAGACACTCACTGGAACACCCCAGCAAGCGAGAGTCCAAAAATGGCAGGCTCAAACTCAGAATCTCAATCAATGACTGATACCAAATGAGAGACTCCCCCCTGGGCACACAAAAAATTGGGCGACTTGGAAGGCACTGAACAGACTGCGCTCTGGCACAACGAGATGCAGAGCCAATCTTAAGAAATGGGGCTACAAAGTGGAATCCACGACATGCGAGTGTGGAGAAGAGCAAACCACTGACCACCTGCTGCAATGCAACCTGAGCCCTGCTACATGCACAGTGGAGGACCCTTTTGCGGCAACACCAGAGGCACTCCAAGTGGACAGATACTGGTCAAATGACATTTAATCAACTTGTGTTTTGTCTGTCTGTTTGTTTGTTTTGTTAAAAATGTAATACAAATGTCTGGTTGCTTCTGACACGATAAATAAATAAATAAAATGTAGGTTTTTCGAGCTATATGGCCATGTTGTAGAAGCATTATCTCCTGACGTTTCTCCTGCAACTATGGCAGGCATCCTCAGAGGTTGTGACTTCTGAACATGGCCATATAGCCTGAAAAACCTACAACAACCCAATATATTTCTTTTTTTAATCAATGTATTATGTTGTTGACAGAGTAAAAGGCAATTTTGAAAAAAATCTGAGCAGTTATCAAGTTCAAGTATGCTTTGTCTTGCTTGCAAAGCACCACAAATCAAGCCAAATATCACAAAATATCCTGGGATTGCTGTTCATGGTGACTCTCATTTGAACAGTATCCAAAGTGTGAACGTTACTTTAAAAAAAATCAAGGAAACATTCCTGTAATATTCCAGTGCCACTGAATTGGAATTAAAGACTGGGACTCCCAAATAATTAACCTGAAATATAATGTTCTTCAACATATCAGTTCAACACTAATAGCAATTTGATCCAGAAAGGGAACATTAATTGAGAGGCTGACCTTAACTCTGTTTTAGCTCAGAGCAGATCAGCAGAGGTACTGACAGACCATAGCTCTCTGGAGAACCTCCAGTTTTATTGCTGGGGAATTCTGGAAGAAGCATTGTGTTGCCTGTCACTGCTGGGGCTTGTTAGCCTGCAAAGATTTGAAATGGGAACAAAAGTGCATGATGTATATTGTCGCCTGTTTGTGTTTTGTTTCTTGTTTTTTTGGAGTGAAAAGGGTCACAATGTACCACTCTTTCTTCTTCCTCTGATAGTAGGCAGAATGCAAGAAGATAATTATTTCATGTAGTGTTACTCGTCAGCTCTCTCAAGAAATTCATCTAGTGTTGAGTATTGAATAGGGAGACTCATGAGTTGTCTTGAGTTACTGAAATATCATGACTGAGAATATGAGTTGTGAACTAAGAAACTTGGCTACAACAGCTCAGTCTCCTCTCAGATCTTGACAGATTGTTTCAGAAATAAATCAGTTACTCTGATCATCATCATTAATTTCCTTGCCTTTTCTTCCAAACTGGGGTTCAAGGCAGCTTGGAAACTAACATAACTCAATAAAGCTAAAACATAAAACGTGTTATATTATGATCTAACTGCTTTATTATGTTTCAATTGTTATTTTTTAAATATGTCTTCTTCTTTTCCCCCCAATGTACCTTGTATGTTTTATACCTTGTTGTTAGCTGCTTTAAATCCCTGATGGGGAAGAAAAGTAGGATATAAATTTATTTATTATTATTTTTTATTTACTATATTTGTATACCGCCCTTCTCAGCACTCAGGTCAGTTTACAGAGGCAACAATTCAATGCCCAACAACACCATAAATATAAATTAATAATAATAACATGCAAAATTAAAGTATATTTAAACTATAGTATACTCTTAAAAGCACCTTTTTTTCTTTAAAACTTTCAGTTCTCAAAACCTTTTTTTCCTATTAATGGAAAGACAAGATTTACAAAACACATGTTTTCCAAAAATATCAAATAAAAAAATTAAAACTGAGTTATAGGTGGCAGCATATTGTTAGGTAAGGGGAGTATTCTGTACTGAAGAAAACTATCAAAATGTATCAAATCACTTCAGTACAGAGCTTGGGAAATTGCATTTTATAGCAAAATAATGCATATCCTCAACCTGTCTTTTTATTCCTGTGAAATTTGTTCAAATGGATTTGGAACCTTTTGGAAACAAGCTCCACACACACACACACACACACACACACACACACACACATTACAAAGCTCTTATGCCACACAGTAATCAGAATTACTTATAAGTTGTTAATTTCATAGTTCATTCCCCTTAGGCTTACAACCTAAATAATTTGGGACAAATGAGGCAGCAGAGGAGAGGACTGAATCCCGAAGATGCTGGCTGCCCTTCTCTCCCTTAGAGGCCAGAGCCATGGCAATCAGAATATGCAGGGAGTAACATTGACCAACCATCAGAGTCAAGGCATAATAAAGCTGTTCTTTAAGCATTCTAACTAAAAAAAACCTACAGATTTATGCATCTGTTAGTCCATTTCATCATGGAGTAATTCCTGGTTGCTCTTCTCTTCTTCTGAGGCCAGAGCAATGGCACTTGAAATATGGAGTGAGAGGCTCTCATCAGCTATTGGGGACAAAGCATGATGGAACAGCTCTATAATAATTAACTGAAAAATAGACTTGTTAAACAATTGCTAATATTTACATTTTAAATAGTGAAATTAAATTAATTTAAAAAATATTTTTCACAGAAAACCATTCAACATGCTTCTTTGTTATGGTCCAGATTAGCAGTGATAGAGCAATAAGCTAGTCATGACCCCTCTTGGCAATGAAGATCACAAGTATAATTAGCATGCTACTCCCCTTTAAAAATGTCTCCTTCCAATATCTGATGTTCCTCTACATCACAGCTTCTGGGAACCTCCCTACCACCAGAAAAGAGGGGCAGAGGGGGCTGGGTCAGCTTCCTTGTATAAATCTTGTGGCTTTTGTGGATGCATACTGCATACAGACAATCCTGATGACACCTGTGTTTGTGTTGCTTCTGTGCTTTTTAAAATAAGGTGCCCTGACTGATCTCATGGCTGACAATTGAATCATTCCAATCCATCTGATGTTTCCTACATCACAGCTTCTGGGAGCCTCCCCATTAACTGAAGAGCGGGACCAAGGAAGCTGAGCCAGCCTGAGCACCCAGCCCTGAATTGCTTCACCAAGTGCCAGACTGGCTGGAGAGGAATGCTTCCTCCCTCACTTGCTCTCCCAGTGCTGCTCATGGGGGAAGGAAGGCATGGAACTAGGCTCTTCCCACATACCCATGAAGAAAAGAAGAAGAAGAAAAAAACAAGGAGGGTAAAGGTGCCAGATGCAAGACTGTCTCCTTGTGTTCCCCTTTGTCTCCCCAGAGTCTTTACTCCTATTCCCATGCCTCCTCTCTGCCTACTTCCCTGCCTTTTCTTAAAAATCTCATGTATGAAAAGGGTACATGAGTCAAGTAACCTTAAGAAGCCCTACTCAAAGCCACTGTCTTTTTTTAAAAGGCAGATCTTGCACAACTGTAGAAATGTGTAACCTTTGTCCCAGCAAAAATAACCGAAAAACATTTTTCTGTTTCTATGACAATTTTGACATTTGAACTAAAAAAAAGAAAAGAAATAATATTATGAAAGTGGAAAGCATGCATGGCTTTACTCAGATAACCTTATCACAAAGGAAAAGTCTACCTCTGATCGCCAGTGGAAGTGTATTTCCAGCCAATACAACAAAGGAGAATTGATCAGTTAGAAAGCACTGCCCCCAAAACACACCCTGAGGGACACATCACTGGCACAGCCAATGAGATGAATATAGGAGTAAAACCACACCTGGAAATCCATGCCTCTGATACATGCTAAGAAAAAAACAATGGATGAAGACAATAAGCATTCTGTCTTCAAAAAGCTACAGGCTGCACTCTTTGATCCCCTGACATCCCACCAAAGAGAACATTCGCTACTCAATAAAACTAAAAGACATGTGCTTAGTTTAGACTAGAAAACCGTCCCGTTGGCAAGATAGCCAACCACCTGCCTGTTCAGTTTTGGATACCTCAGTTCAGTGCACTTAATGTGGGTTGTTACTGCAGATTGGGCATACATTGAAGTAACTTCTCTAGATTTTCTTCCTGGCTGTAGCTCAGACTACTTGAAAATGTAATGGAAGACACACATCTAACGGCTCTCCCTGAGGCCTCAAGAGGTTTTGTTTTTCTTGACATTTTTTGCAACAGATCTTTTGAAAGTTAGGATAGCCAGGAGATGGATGGCTTTTCACTTCAGGCATTGGTGGAATGAATTATGTATATTTCTGTGTGCCCAGGATAAGGGGAAATTATGAAGTTGATGTGTCATAAAGCCTCAGTTATTGCCAAAATCTCACTGTGTTGCTTTTGTTATAGTCTTTTGAAATTTATTTGTCATTCCTAATTATTATGTTTAAATAATTATTTAGTTTACAAAACGCACATTTCAAAAATGTGTATCTGAATTATGTCTGCGTATGGCCTGTGCATGGAGCCCCCGGTGGCACAGTGGGTTAAAGCACTGAGCTGCTGAGCTTGTTGATCGAAAGGTCGCAGGTTCGATTCCGGGGAGCGGCGTGAGCTTCCGCTGTCAGCCCTAGCTTCTGCCAACCTAGCAGTTCGAAAACATGCAGATGTGAGTAGATCAATAGGTACCACTCCAGCGGGAAGGTAACAGCGCTCCATACAGTCATGCCGGCCACATGACCTTGGAGGTGTCTATGGACAACGCTGGCTCTTCGGCTTAGAAATGGAGATGAGCACCACACCCCAGAATCAGACATGACTGGACTTAATGTCAGGGGACTACCTTTACCTTTACCTATGGCCTATGTGTAGCCATAAAATGCAGTTCATCTTCATATGTGGTGATACGTATCTGTAGAATATCTGCCACTGATGGATGAAGATGATGAAAAGCTCTTACAGTGAGAATGAAAAATATACAGTTTTCCAAATATTGTTGGGAGTACTCCCAACAATTTTAGCCAACATAGCCAATAGTGAGGATTACTGGTCCTGCATGCTTTAGTCCAACAACATCCAGAGGGATACATAATTCTCAAAACTATCATACATATTTGTCATAAACTCTTTGAGGACTCTTCCAAACAGGCCCAATATCCCAGGATCTGATCCCAGTTTATCTGGAAGTGGGGACTCATATAATCCAGTTTAAAGCAGAAAACCTGGGATCAGATCCTGGGATATAGGGCCTGTCTAGCGGGCCATGAGTTAATATATAGGAGCAGGCCCGTAGCCAGGATTTTGAGTTTGATTTGGGGGGGGGGGCTGAGTCTGAGTGAAAGAGGGTCTGCCCTAGCAAACCTTTTGTATCATTACCTCAATACCCCCATGCATATGGGATATATTGAGCATAGTGATCAGATCATGATATGAATAAACATAACAGTTTAAATAATGTACCAGTAAGGCCTTCTCGTAGACTTTGAGGGAGAATCATGGTCCTAGTATAGATTACATGGAAATTCTGATGTTATGATCTTGTGAGTCAGTATGAGTATGAAACTGACTACTTCATCAAATGGACTCCTTTTCCCCATCATATGCTGCTTGCTCTCCCCTTTCTCAGTGGAGACAATTACACAATATTCATGTACTCACAGTCAGGAAAAAGTGAGAACAAGCTATGCATGCCACTGCCACGGCAACACAGGAAGCTTCCCATGTTGCCTTCAGAACAATGGAGGAAGCCAAGCCACATGCTGTGGTTCCAGGTAAGTCACACGATGTGGGACATGGAGCTCCAGGTTCTCCATGTCTCCATGTCTCCAATGTGTGATTAATTCATAGACATTTGTGATGAGGTCCTTAGGATGAATCTCCTCTGTAGGATTAATACAGCTTGATATCACTTTAACTGCAATGTTTCGATGCTATGGAATCCTGGGAGTTGTAGTTGATGAGACACCAACACTCTTTACCAGAGATGGGTAAAGGCCCTGACAAACTACAGCTCCCATTAATTCCATAGCATTGAGTCATGGCAGTTTTTTTTTTGTCGTGTCAGGAGCGACTTGAGAAGCTGCAAGTCACTTCTGGTGTGAGAGAATTGGCCGTCTGCAAGGACGTTGCCCAGGGGATGCCCAGATGATTTTTTTTGGGATGTTTTTATCATCCTTGTGGGAGGCTTCTCTCATGTCCCCACATAAGGAGCTGGAGCTGATAGAGGGCACTCATCTGCCTCTCCCCGGATTTGAACCTGCGACCTGTCGGTCTTCAGTCCTGCTGGCACAGGACTAAACAATCCACTGCGCCACCGGGGGCTCCTGC
Source organism: Anolis sagrei ordinatus (assembly GCF_025583915.1). Lineage (NCBI taxonomy): Eukaryota > Metazoa > Chordata > Lepidosauria > Squamata > Anolidae > Anolis > Anolis sagrei. Next base: position 143,299,563 of record NW_026847438.1, read on the forward strand.
CATGGCAGTTAAGGTAGTGTCAAACTACATTAATTATACAGTTGTGATGCATCCTTTGATATGGTCTTCTGCACCACCATTTAGGATTAAATCAAGATTGTCTTCTCTTTGGTCAATTCATATGTTTCAGGGCACAGACTTTCATGGTAAAAAGTAGAAATCTTACCTCTTTGTTTGTAACCAGAGCACACACTTATCCAAGAATAATTGAACTTGCTGGTTACTACATTTAGATTTTACTGCCCATCTGCCCAACCTGATTTTGCTGCCCATCTTAACACCCGTCAGATTTTTTTTTTTTAGTAATGATGACCTATTGAATTACTTCCTAGTATTATTATGCAGCACGATATGGTGGAAGAGTTTTTTTTAAAAAAAAATCTGGAAAAGTTTTTAGTTTAAGTTTGACATTGTGCTTCAGTATTTAGAGTGGCTCCACACCAAGACCTTGCTTGTATTTTCTGTAGAATTCATGTACAGATTTTTTTTTGTCATGTCAGGAGTGACTTGAGAAACTGCAAGTCGCTTCTGGTGTGAGAGAATTGGCCATCTGCAAGGACGTTGACCAGGGGACACCCGGATGTTTTGATGGTTTTACCATCCTTGTGGGAGGCTTCTCTCATGTCCCCGCATGAGGAGCTGGAGCTGATAGAGGGAGCTCATTCGCCTCTCCCCAGATTCGAACCTGCAACCTGTCGGTCTTCAGTCCTGCCAGCACAGGGGTTTAACCCACTGCGCCATAGGTGGCTCCCATGTACAGATGACTGTCTCACATTGTTTTTTCAGTGCCACTAGGTATCTATTATACATTTCTGTGGCTTCATCTTCACTGACTGTACCAGGGCCAGTCTGGAGAAGAAACTGGTGATGGAAACACTCAACACTGGAATACCACCTAATTTCATTTGGGAGGCCATTCCATCAGTATATTTCACAATGGAGAAGTGCATCCTTTACATTGCATCCAAAGAAGCTTCACACAACCACAGTACAATAAAATAAGATGTAAGGATCAAGGCATTTTACATAGGAGAAGATGGTATCTCACATAACCTGACCTTGAACCATATAGAACCTTATAACCTTACAACCACAACCACAACAACAACAACAATTTTTATTGATTAGCCAATTGGCCTTATCAAAAAGCAGACAGTGCAAGCACAACATACAACATAAAACATAAGTCTGGTCCTATTAAAATAGAATACAAACCTTACCTTTAGCATGGTTTGATTTCTCATTGCTATCAAGTGCACATCTTTCTGCAAACAAGTTATTAGTACACAATAGGGATGCACCAATACAGTCTGACTGCTAGATTCTTTTTTTTGTAACATGATTTTTATTGATAGTTACACAGAAAAGTATAAAGTAACATAAGATATAAAGTACAACGTAACAATAACAGAACTTAGAAATCTACAAATCAACAATCATCAATTAACTGCTACACATCACATCATCAATATAGAAAAATAAAGAAGAAATAAAAAATAAAAAATAAAAGTGAAATTCTGACTTCCGTTCTTCTTCCCTTGTTTTTCCTTGATTTTATTGTATTTCCCTTTTTCCTCTCATTAAAAAAAATTGAGAGAGTAGAGAATTTCAAAAGAATTTTCTCTCCAACATTCTATTTATCTTATCAATCTTATATTCGTTCAGTGTTCCTTTTTCATATAATCTTCTAAAACTTTCCAGTTTGTCCTTTTTGTTCCTTTTCCATTATTTTGCCTAAGCCAGAATGTCAGTTCATTCATGTCCTTGATATCCATTATTTTCTCCAACCATTGTGTTTTTGAAGGAATCAAATCCTGTTTCCAGACTTTGGCAAAGACAATTCGGGGAGGCCCTGCTTTCCATCCCGCAATTGTCACAGGCGCGATTGGTGTGTACGAGAGACAGGGCCATCTCGGTGATTGCTCCCCAGCTATGGAACTCCCTTCCTTGTGAGATCAGGACAGCCCCCTCTCTCCTGTCCTTTAGAAGGATGGTAAAAACTTGGCTGTGGGACCAAGCTTTTGGGACAGGGCAATGAAGCGGCAATGGGAAAGATGACAGGGCCAATTGGATTTAATGTGGATCGCTAGGACAGTTTTAAATGGTGTTATTTTAAATTGTGTATTTTAATATTTTGATCAATGTTTTTTAATGTTTATAGCATTGAATGTTTGCCGTGTATATGCTGTGAGTCCCCTTCGGGGTGAGAAGGACAGAATATAAATGTTTTAAATAAGTAAATAAATAATTCTGGCTGCTGTCGCAAAAAAAAGTGAATAGTTTTTCAATATTGATATCTCTAAATGTCTCTGAATCGAACATTCCTAATAAATAAAATTCTGGTTGCATGGGCAATTTGATATTCTTTTTTTTTTACATTCTACATGTATCATGGCTGCTAGATTCTGTTGTTGTCACAACTTCCAAACCATGTTCAAAAGTAGCCTCACATACTGTATTTTATGAGAGTCTTGTCATGAGGTTACCAAAGTTTGGATCACCGTGGCAAGACTTTCCCCATCCAGGAATAATCATAGTGATCTTATCAGAGAAACCAGGTGTGCAGAAGTCATTGTTATTATGTTTGTGTTGAACTGTTAGAGTATGTATTTGTGTTTGTAACAGTAGCTAAAACTGTAGTCATCTGGTTTGAATCCACAGTGAGCGTTGCCAAGGAGACGAGGCTGGCTAGCTCATGGGAGGGAGAACTGGGCGGAGCCAAGCAGGAAAAGTTATGTGCACTTTTAAAAAAAGCAGGAGAGAGAGGCTTGGGAAGGCCTGAGAGAGAGGCTTGTGTGTGAGCGGCTGGTGTTTTTTCAGTCTAGGAGGGTTGAAGAAAGAAACCTGGCCAGATTCTTTAGTCAAAAAAGACTAAATGAAGCCTAGTTAAGATCTCAAGTTAAGGAAGGACTAGAGATCAGAGATTTGATCGAGGGAAGATCAAATTGAAAGGCTATTTATAGTAGTGAAACATTGTTCACTAGAGAGCTTCACCTCAGTGAAAGTTAGCCGCAAGCTGTGTTATCTGGAAGAGTGGACTGTATTATAAACCATGTGATATTCAAAGTTCCATAAGTTATTTAACAGCCTGCAACCATAAGCTTTGTACACAATAAACTTGTTATCTTTTGTTGAAAACCATCTCATCTCAACTAATCTGCTTCTGTGGAGCCAGATCTCATCGGTAGTACCTCAAATACCTCACATTGGTGGCAGTTACCTTACAAATAATACAAATAATAATTGGCCTCCTCCATAATATACTCTTCTACACCATTGAGGCCTGAGGTAAATTCCCTCCATAACATCCACATCTGTACAATTGGTGGCAGTGGTGAGATTAAAAAGTGCCTGAGGTAAAATACCTCCATTATTAGGGCCTGCCATTGCCAACCTTAGCAACACACAAGCACCTCCTCGCAATTGGTGATAGCGGTGGGGATCTTCAAAGATAAAATCCCTATACCCTGTCCATCGTTGTGTTCACATCTTCCCACCAGGTAACAATGTCTTCTTCTAGAACCTCACTTTCCCCTGATTTTGGGAAACCATCATCCTGGTACATCATTATTCAATCCTTGGATGTCTTTTCCTCTAACCTTTCTGTCTTGATCAGGCTTTTCAGTTGCAAAATAACTGATTTGTTCCCTGAGAACCAGGAGCTCATCATGTGTCATGTGTCAACCACACTTAACAAGTCTTAACATTATGCCACTGAATATTTTGTAGAGCACTGGCGGGAATCATGCAGCCCTCCAGATTAGTTGGAAGCATTTTCAGACCTATTAATCAAAGCCATTAATGAGGAATGTTTCAATGTGAGAATATCTGGAGTGCCACATGAATCCCTCCCCTGAAGTAGAGGCACCATAGTTACACTATCATCAAATTAAATCCTCAGCTGAAACAATAACATATGTTTGTTTTTTAAAAATTAGACCACCCCTCAGTGACAACTTCTCACAGTGCTAAGCGTTTTGATTTCCATGTGTAATAATTGTCGAGTTTTCAAAATATTTTTATCTCTAACTATAAAAAGGTCGTGCCTCAAAAGTTTCAGAATGTTTTGATAGAAATCAATACAGTGAAGGTCAAGCTCTCCAAAAAAACATATTTTGGATGTTTTATTTAGTGGACTTACAGCATTACAAATGACTCACATGGGATAAAAATAAAAATTGTAATCTGATGTCATGTCCTTTCTGGAATGGTAGAAGTCTTGGATGTTAAGAGTTTAAAAGCGAGATTTGAATATATCATGGAAAATGTGGTTCTTCCTACTTTTTTCCAATTGAAGAATAGCTAAATGTTTTGATTTTTTCTATGATAAGTATAAGTCATGCAGCTAATAATATAGATGCTCCATAACCAGAATAAACTCCAGCACTTTGGACTTTATTGCATTTATCTGCTGTCTCACCACAATTTTGATTACTTAAGGGAACAGAAATATCCCAGAATAATGCTAATTTTCTCATGTCTCCACAGTAGTGCTATGGCACTGGTTTGGGATCTATGATCTCAAGTTCTCTCTTTGGTGTAACCTCCAAAACCCCAAATTACCACAACTTCACTGTTAGAGTAATATAGAGGAAACAATTAAAAGAACAGAAAAATGGGGGAGCAGAACAGTTAATGCTGACACATAATTGCTGGCATATTGAAACAAAAGAAAGGGACCTATCATACTAAGACAGGGGTCCTCAAACTATTTAATAGGCTTGGGCGGTTTTGTTCGTTAATTTCGTAAGTCGTTATTAATTCATATTTAAATTAACTTACGATCCAATATTGAGCCATGCAGGAATAGTGTGAGGAGTAAATTAGATTCGAAACAATTTTTTCAATTTATTTCGTAATTATTTTGTACTTATTTCGTAATTATTTTCGCATGTCTGGTGCAAGTTTTATAGTTGTTGTTTGTTTTATCACACCAACAGTCAACAACAGAGGGAGAGGGAAGCTTCAGAAGTTCCCCCTGTCCCATTTGGAGGTTTTTTTAGCATATTGCGCAATCGCGTCCGCCATTAATGAATCGATTCGTAATTATACGAAATTTCGTATATTTTGAAATTTTTAAAAGGAAAATTTCGGCATTATTAAAAAAACGAAATGCAAGGGCCCCCTAAAAACAAAACGAGTTTAGAACCAATTTTTTCCGTGGTTACCCAAGCCTAATATAAACTGTTAATATTCAACATGAAAATCCCAAGCTGATCTTCCTGCTTGTAGGTTTCAATCATTTTAAATGTCTGATTAAATAAACTTTCACATGCTAAACATGAACTAAAATAAAGAAGGATTTTAATAACCATTCTCACTTATTAAAACACCTGACAGCAAAGTAAATAACTAGGCACACATGTAGGCAAGTGCTGTAGTGCTTTAAAGTGAACTGTTTAGTTTGTATTTTAATCAGTAATTGGTATTTAGTAGGGCTGGGAGGTTTCGTTCGTTAATTTCGTAATTCATTATTAATTTGTATTTAAATTAGCTTACGATCTGATATTGAGCCATTCTGTGAGGAGTAATTAAGAATCGAAACAAATTTTCCAATTTTCGTAATTATTTCGTAATATAATATAATATAATATAATATAATATAATATAATATAATAATATATATAATATAATAATATAATAATAATATAATATAATAATATAATATAATAATATATAATATAATAATAATATAATAATATAATATAATATATATAATATAATATAATAATATATAACATAATAATATTATAATAATATAATATAATATAGTTGTTTGTTTTATCACACCAACAGTCAACAACAGAGGGAGAGGGAAGCTTCAGAAGTTCCCCCTGTCCCATTTGGAGGTTGTTTAGCATATTGCGCAATCGCATCCGCCATTAACGAATCAATTCGAAATTTACCATTAACGAATCAATTTGGAATTTCGTAAATTTCGAACTTTTTTAAAGAAAAATTCGGAATTCTTTAAAAAAACGAAACGCAATGGACCCCCTAAAAACGAAACGAGTTTAGAAACAATTTTTTCCGTGGTTACCCAGCCCTAGTATTTAGCTATTTTTTTTAAAAAAAATTGAAGACCATCTTGAATCCAAATTTTGGGAGAAGGAGGAGGAGGAGGAGGAGGAGGAGGAGGAAGAGGAGGAGGAGGAGGAGGAGGAGGAGGAGGAGGAGGAGGAGGAGGAGGAGGAGGAGGAGGAGGAGGAGGAGAAGGAGAAGGAGAAGGAGAAGGAGGAGAAGGAGAAGAAATCCAAGAGCAGAGTTTAGTTCTAGGCTTTAAAAAAACATGCTAAAGAACCATCTTGATAGTACAAAAACTTGTTGACTCTTCTGCAGTGTTGCTCAGTTAATTACTAAAGTCCTCTATAGCCCTTCAAATATGGAGTGAGCTTTGGATGGAGGTGTGAAAAGCACCTCCTGAAACCAACAAGCTAGTTTTCATTCAGGAATGTGATTCAGTGGTGGGTGGGGGACTCTGGGAGTGATCGAGCAAAAAAGAATGTTTCCAAGGTTTGTTGCTGTTCATGAAACTGCACATACACACTGACATATAATCTTTACATGAAGGAGCTAAAGTTCAAATAAATGTCTGGAGACTGAGCTGCACACCATGATTCACATTTGCCTATTTCCTCACTTTAAAAGCCTCTTAAATTCCATTCAAATCGGGCTTGCAAAATGTTATGGGACATAGTATCCTATATCTTTTCCCCCTGTGACTAATTAACTAGTCTTGACTGTGTCTACACGCGTGTGCGCACATGCACACACACCGAGTAGCAGTAAAGTAATATTTTGAATAATGACATAATGTCTAAGATTAACAGAAACCTATTAAAGTCTTGCTTGCTTGCTTTTTCTCTCTGCAGAGTTTGTAGCTTGAGCCTGCAGGCAATGGACTCATGAAATGATTTTTGGATTTGAACTTAGGAGTGTAATAATTTGTCTTACCAAGATGGACTTATTTTTTTGGCCAGAAACAGTTAAGCTAAGCTACTAATTGCTATAAATGATATAACCTCTTCCTTGTGCCATGCTGAGTATGTAATTGGAACCTGGACAGCAGCAAAATGGAGAAGGTACAGGTCACTAGGAAATAAAGTGAGGATGTCTGTGGGAGAGATTTTATTTCAAGAAGACTTCCTCTAGACACCATGAAATGCTATCGTATTAATACTGAGGGTCTCTTATACACAAACCTCTTAAAGTGGCTGTACATGTATAGAGCTCTCTGTAATCTTGTTACAGTGGAAGAGACAGAATCCATTCTAAAACTAGGTAAGAGAAAATCCACAACCCTACCACCACCACCCCCAAATGTCATCCAGGTATCCTCCAAAGTATTTTTATAAAAGTCACTAGTGGAGTGGAGTAGCACAAATACCAAGAGAAGTGAATCAGTTCTCCTTGTTGACCCTGTCTTGCATATTGGACACAGCTTTCCCTAGATAATAGGGAAAGCTATTATCGCCCTCGGGCTGAGAACAGCGGTATATAAGCAAAGTAAATAAATAAATAATACAATGATTTGGACGAGTACCCCTCACAGTATCATGGTCAAAGCATGGGCTTTTAAATTCTCCATTTATTTGATTCATGAGTCTTTGAGGGACATCTAGACATGGCATGAATCAACGTATTTCAGTTTTGACTTCCTCCCCCTGCATTACTTTGTTCCACCTTTAAAATCAGTATGAAGATTTGGACATAACTTTTTTACCCATTTATTTTGATACATGCCTTTTTTCTACACTGTTATTTGTTTGTTTGTTTGTTTGTTTGTGTATTTAAAAATTATATTCCACTCTTCTCACCCCAAAGGGAACTCAAGGTGGAGCACAGCATATATATGGTAAACATTCAATGCTGGGACAAGAATTCATTATATGCGTACATAAACATTAATGGGGAAAGGAGGTGGTTGTAGCTGCTGGTGCAAACTGAGCAAATCCCTTGTGGTGTGCGATGTGGCTGAAGACCTCTTGGAGAAGCTGAGGAAATTCCACTTCCACAAAGAAACCAACAATGCGGCCATTATCATGAAAATCGACAAGGACAAGCAGCTGGTGGTTCTGGATGAAGAACACGAGGGCTTTTCCCCGGACGAACTCAAAGACGAGCTTCCAGAGAGGCAGCCTCGATTCATTGTCTATAGCTACAAGTACCAGCATGACGATGGGAGAGTCTCTTACCCACTCTGCTTCATCTTCTCAAGCCCAGTTGGGTGCAAGCCTGAGCAGCAGATGATGTATGCCGGTAGCAAAAATAAGCTTGTACAGACTGCAGAACTCACAAAGGTATTTGAAATCAGGAATACAGAAGACCTCACCGAGGAATGGCTCCAGGAGAAGCTGGGCTTCTTCCACTGAACTGGACCCGAAGCTTCCCGTCCTGCGCAAACTGGAACCCGACGTGATGACACCTCCTTTATTTTTTTGAGACCTGCGCAAAGAAGGCACTGTACTTAACAATGGCTTCCTGCAGTGTGTGTATATGCATGTACATAAATATGTATATATTTTGTGCGTGCAACGTTTATACAGATGAGAGGGGAGGGAGCAGCATCTCCTGCGTAACCAAACTCTGCCGGGTTCCCATCTCCCTATTTTCCTGATAACTGTTGAAAAGGGAACAATTTCTCATTTGCAGGGACATAAACATTAAAAATATTGGGTTGTTGTAGGTTTTTTTCAGGCTATATGGCCATGTTCTAGAGGCATTATAGAACATGGCCATATAGCCCGAAAAAAACCTACAACAACCCAGTGATTCCAGCCATGAAAGCCTTCGACAGTACATTAAAAATATTTATCTCAATATTAAAATACACTGTTTAAAACAGTCTTGGTCATCTGCATCAAATCTAATTGGCCTGGCAAAGTTTCCTATCGCTGCTTTATTGCACTGTCCCAAAAGCTTGGTCCAACAGCCAAGTTTTTGCCATCCTTCTGAAGGACAAGAGGGAGGGGGCCAATCTGATCTCACCAGAAAGGGAGTTTTGTCTCACATGGGAATGTTTTTGGACACAAGTTTGTTCAATATAACTATTTTTATAAGCACTTTTTGTGTAATACATTTTCTCTTTTAGCCATTGTATTTCTGGTTTCTATGAACACTTGTGAAAGATGGACAGTGAAGTAAGTCGACAAAAAAGACAATTAATTGATTTGCAATGCAGTGTTGGAAGAGAGTTCTGGAAATACCATGGACTACCAGAATAACAAAACATTGGCTCCCAGAGCAAATCAAGCCTGAACGTCCCATAGATGCAAAAATGATCAAACTGAGGCTATTGTATACTGGACATATCATGAGATGATATAACTCAATAGAAAAGAAACATGGAGAAGCCCCTCTTGTGTCCATGTCAACTTTGCTTGTAATCATGGTGGGACTGAGAGAAGGGCCTCTTCTAATGATTTTAGGGCCTGGACTGACTCATAAAGGAACCATAGACTGCCAGACAGTCATATAGGGCATTATAGGTTATCATTGCCATCACTTTGAAACAACCCCAAACAGGCCCATAGCCAGGATTCTGTTTCGGGGGGGGGGGGGGAGTTTGGGGGGGGGGGGGGGGGAGGCTGAGTCTGAGTGAAAGAGGGTCTACCCTAGCAAACCTTTTGTATCGTTACCCCAATACCCCCATGTATATGGGATATATTGAGCATGGTGATCAGATCATGATATGAATAACATAACAGTTTAAATAATGTACCAGTAAGGCCTTCTCGCGGAACACCATGAGAATTTCGAGGGGGGGGTCTGAAGCCCCCCAAGCTCCCCCCCCCCCCCCCCCGGCTACATGCCTGACCCCAAGGTAGACTAAGACTAAAATAAGATACCTTATCAGAAGACTCTAGCTCAGTGATTCTCAACCTGTGGGTCCCCAGATGTTTTGGCCTTCAACTCCCAGAAATCCTAACAGCTGGTAAACCAGCTGGATTTCTGGGAGTTGTAGGCCAAAATACCTGGGGACCCAGAGGTTGAGAACTACTGCTCTAGTTGCATCTTAATTAAGCTTTTGCTTATCCCATTTCTTCTAATGCTCCCTAGCAATGTCTAGTCATGGAAAATGTACAACTCAGTGCACTGATCCGTAAACAATTTTTGTTTTTGACTGTGTTTTCCTGAATCCTCAAGTCTGGACATGGGCAAACGTAAGCCCTCCAGGTGTTTTGGACTTCAATTCCCAGAAATCCCAGGCAGCTTAATGGCTATTAGGAATTATGAGAGTTGAAGTCCAAAACATCTGACGGGCTGAAGCTTGCCCATGCCTGCTGTAGCCAGTATGGCTAGGATATTATGGAAACTGTAGTCTTAAAAAAAAGATTTGCAATCTCAGCCTTAGTATCACCCAAAGAGCTACTTATGAAACAAATCTGGCAAAGCTAGCTGGACAATTATATCACAACAGGCATTTTCTCTTGGTAGATTTAACCAGGTAATAAATGTAAGGAAAGGTAGTACATGGTAGCCATGCATCCTCTAACCACTTAATTCTGGTCTGAAATAGCAGAAAATGGACATTTATGAACATTATTGTGAAATGTGTGAAAATCACATAACAAGAGCCTTTCAGCTTGCTTCTTCTCAGTTGCTGGGCTGCAGCCTCTCATTCACACTATCCCTTTTGTACGCTCCTGTAGGAAACTGTGACTTGTTCCATTTTTTTCATATCTTTATAAGGCCTTAAATGATATTATAGCACATAAATTAGAAATAGTGAATGTGGGGGGTAGGAAAAATACTATAAACACTACTGTACGAAATAAGTGATTTTTAAAAAGAGGTCTCCATCTGGATTTGTTTTATGAGGCAATACATCATGCCCTTATCAACAATGCATCCTTCTCCCAGTTTTCATAACTACAATGGGTGAGCTTCAAGTGCCTCTGTGAGCTAAGGCCTGAGAGATGAATAGCAGCATTATTTGTCGTTATCCGGCATGCATTCAATTTTCTTTCCAGTAAAATGAATGGGTAAACTTGCATAGGTCATAACATGAGAAAAGTCCCACATTTTGTGTCTCACACCCAAAGCATTGCTATGAGATTAGGCAAGCCCCCACCCTAGAAACTTTCAAGAAGAACCTCCAAACCTGACTTTTCCATTGTGCCTTTGGAGAGTAATCTTACATCTCCCTCTGTCATTCCCCCAGTAATGTTTGTTTGTCCCCATATTGCACTGCCCCCTGCCTATATGATGGCCCGTCTCCACTACTCCGTAGTTCATGAGTTTCTCCCTTACAAATATATCTCTTTTATTTCTATCTCATCCTGAGTTTTTATCATTGTACCTTGCACATGTGGCCCACTCATTGTGATTGTGTTTGATATTGCACTGTATTATTTTGCATTCTTTATTGTATTTCTATGCTCTATTTATTTTATTGCGATGTTTGTTTTATGCTTTTGTTATATTATAATGCACTATCAGGCTTGCCCTCATGTAAGCCACCTCAAGTCCCTTTTGGGGAGATGGTGGCAGGGTATAAATAAAGATGATGATGATGATGATGATTATTATTATTATTGAAACACAACAGGATGAGCCCACAGCAGACACTCTGCTGGCTGTTGAATTGGATCACACGTCGGACACTTCCCAAGTTTCTAGGACTGTGTGATGTATCGGCATATAATGCGTGCAGATCCCAGTAAGGTGGCCTTCTGCAGCTGGCAGATGGTAATTTTGTCAGCGCCGATTGTGTTTAAGTGCAGGCCAAGGTCTTTAGGCACTGCACCCAGTGTACCAATCACCACTGGGACCACCTTGACTGGCTTGTGCCAGAGTGTTTGCAGTTTGATCTAATATTATTATTAATAATAATATTAATATTATTAATATTACGGGCAAAAACAAGACGGACTGGTCCCCGGTCAAAAAATACTTCAATATTAGGCCGTCATAGTTAGTCGCGAGAGAAGATAAGAAGAAACCACTAACAATTAACACTACCTCTTGGAGTAAATCAGTAAATAAGAGTACTAACTCCTCTTCCTCACACTCCATCTATTTCACCCCTTTCTAGCAGCACAGCACTACCCCCATTTCCCCTTTTTCCCCTTCTCTTCTTTTTCTTTTCTTCTTACTTTCCCCGTTCTTGGGATCGATATTATTTTAAACCGAAGTTATGTCGATGATTGATACTCCCCCAATGTATACTTAATTTAAAAATTGGAATAAACATTATTAAAAATTATTATTATTATTATTATTATTATTATTATTATTATTATTATTATGTATCAAGAAGAATGAGTTTTGAGATGCCACTGAGGGCTACTTCAACATGCAGAAAAACGACTGTTTTATTGATATACCAGTTTTCAAAAAAAAAATGGGGAGAAAATATCTGAGAAAAAGTTACATCTATTATGCTACTAAACAAGATTAAAATTCTGATATCTAGGAAGCAAGGCAAGGTGTATCTGTTCTAAGCAGCTCCAGTGCTGGTATTTGGTAGTACAGGTAGTCACCAAGTTAGTGTAATGAGACTAAGGCTGAGATTGCAAATCATTTATTTATTTAAAACTTTTATACCCCGGTCTTCTCCACCTCTACAGAGGGACTCAGGCCGGCTTACAACATGAAATGGTACATAAATGGTACACAAGGATGATTGTTATACCTACATTCCCTACATTCTACTATATTCCCAGTCTAGGGCTTACAGTATTTTTATTTTATAAAAATAAAAATACAGTTAAATTATTGATAAAATTAAAAGAAGTTTTAAAACAAACCATTAAAAAGAATGTATCGAAACAGCACTGCACATTAAAGGCCATTCCTTCTTAGCAGTTAGATTACAAAGGCCTGCCAAAGGAAATACTTCTTTACCTGCATGCAGAACATAGTTAGGGAAAAAATAGTAAGGAAGGCTCCAGTCTAAAGACTAAAAGGATATTGTAAAATAGTTTTTTTTAATGATTAAAATGAAGTTTTTATAAGTATTGAGAAAACTCCAATGGGAAGAATCTTTGGCTGATAAGATTTTTGTATTTTAGGACTTTGAAAAAAATGCTAATAATCACTTTGCACAGAAGACAACATTTTTCTATGCGGAAAATGTTATAGTTGGGGACTTATTGTGTGAAAAAAATGCATATGGCCATTTTTCACAAACATTTTCTATGCAGAAAATGCTATAATTGGGAACATAGCACATGGTTGATTCCCATAGAAAATAATATTTTCTGTGCATAAAACCTTGTATTTCTGAAGAAAAAAAATAGTATTTCTGGGTTGAAATATTATTTTTCACACAGAAAATGCTATTTTCTGTGCAGAAAATGCTGTCTTCTCCACAAAATATTCACGTGTGAATTTTGTGAAGCATAAGTTCCAAATTGGGTTCAAGATTGGGAAAGGCGTACGGCAAGGCTGCATCCTCTCACCCAACCTTTTTAACTTGTATGCAGAACACATCATACGACGTGCGGGGCTTGATGAATGCAAAGCTGGGGTGAAAATTGCTGGAAGAAACATTAACAACCTCAGATATGCAGATGACACCACTCTGATGGCCGAAAGCGAGGAGGAGCTGAGGAGCCTTCTAATCAAGGTGAAAGAAGAAAGCGCAAAAGCTGGGTTGCAGCTAAACATAAAAAAAAAAACAAGATTATGGCAACAAGAATGATTGACAACTGGGAAATAGAGGGAGAAAATGTGGAGGCCGTGACAGACTTTGTATTTCTAGGTGCAAAGATTGCTGCAGATGCAGACTGTGGCCAGGAAATCAGAAGACGCTTACTTCTTGGGAGGAGAGCAATGTCCAGTCTCGATAAAATAGTAAAGAGTACAGACATCAGACTGGCAACAAAGATCCGCCTAGTCAAAGCCATGGTATTCCCTGTAGTAACCTACGGATGTGAGAGCTGGACCTTAGGGAAGGCTGAGCGAAGGAAGATCGATGCTTTTGAGCTGAGGTGTTGGAGGAAAGTGCTGAGAGTGCCTTGGACTGCGAGAAGATCCAACCAGTCCATCCTCCAGGAAATAAAGCCCGACTGCTCACTGGAGGGAAAGATACTAGAGACAAAGTTGAAGTACTTTGGCCACATCATGAGGAGACAGGAAAGCCTAGAGAAGACAATTATGCTGGGGAAAGTGGAAGGCAAAAGGAAGAGGGGCCGACCAAGGGCAAGATGGATGGATGGCATTCTTGAAGTGACTGGACTGACCTTGAAGGAGCTGGGGGTGGTGATGGCCGACAGGGAGCTCTGGCGTGGGCTGGTCCATGAGGTCACGAAGAGTCGGAGACGACTGAACGAATGAACAACAACAACAAGTTCCAAATTACGACTTATAAAAATTGTGTCTACAAAAGCTGTATACCCTTTAAAAAAAAAGACTTTCTCACAGTGAGTAGAAAATTGATGAACTTACTCAATGTTACCTTTGAGAAGAAGAAATTACATCTCTTCTCCATTCTAACTTCTGTAGGATGGGTTTTCTCATGTTCTCAACAGAAAAACATGAAACATATCAGTTTACTGTGGCACCCAAGATTTGGAAGAGACCAATAAAGACTGCTGTATTCATATATAAAAAAATTACATATAAAAATTACATAAAGATGAATTTTTGGATGTACAAAACAGATGAACTGCCACGAACAAGAATAGAAGTCAAACCTCCCCCCCCCTTTTTTTTCTTTTTCTTCCTCTTCCCCCTTTCCCCCACCCCCTTCTCATTTTCTACTATTCTTTTTATTCATTGTTAACCCACTTTTTAATATAAAATCAAATGCACACTAAAATTATTTTTTTAAAAAAGACTGCTGTATTTAATGGGTTTTTAAGTTTATTATTCAGTTATTAATTTTATGTTGCCTTACTTTTTAGTCTTTGAGTTTGTTGTTTGGACTATAACTTGAACATCCTGGTCATTTTACATCCCAGAGAAAAGAAAGAAAGAACAACTTATCAATACACAAAAATAAAAGGTAGTATTGCTAATCATTATTTAAATTGGTGTTTTTTTTAAAAATCTGTTGCATTTTAAGCAGACTTTAATGGTTCATAAAAAAGTGGAATGTAAATAATTAATAAATGTAGAGCAGGCTGTTATTAGGATTGCAAGTTATTGAGTAGTTAAAGATTTGGCAGCCTTGTACCAATTCTGTAAACATGAACTAAGGAACTGTCTTGTTCAGTCTAAACAGTGGTAATCAGTATTAGGGATTGGTAAAATTACATGTTGAAAGTAATATCTGATTCTGATAAAGTAAACTCCTAAGACAAATGAGCACCATGATTTTGTTTAAGGCACCCTCATATAACCCATGTCCTATGCAAAGCAAAGCAATTTCCCTTCCTTTTTATTAAATTTCAATTTCTTGAATAATACATATCAGTTTACTGTTTATCAAAGGTCACATGAAATTTGTATGAAACCGAGTTCATTATCCAAGGCTTAAATCTGCAATTAGATTGGTATGTTTAGCTTGAAAATTAATATCTTGGGTATTATACGTAAAAAAAGAAAGAGAGAGAATAGATAAAGAAAACACACTAAAACTTAACAAGAACATTATTTTAAATTAGTATTGAATGGCATTTGTTCTGAATTTCTGCAAAATCCATCAATACTGCCATATTCCCTTCCACGGAGAGAGTTAACAAAGGAAATACACCTTTTCCCCATTATGACAAAAAATCCCTTTAAATGAAATTATATAACTTGTTTTGGAAATGTAATGAACATGGCACATTCTCCTATGCAATAGGTGAATGAGAAAAAAACAAATAAAATGTCTTCTAGGATCCCACAGTTGGCTTCCAGGGGCCCGTCCACACAGCTGAATAATCTCCTATATTATCTGCTTTGAACTTGAATATATAGCAGTGTGGACTCAGATAAGCCAGTTCAAAAAAGATATTGTGGAATTTTCTGCCTTGATATTCTGGCTATATGGAAGGGCCTCGGGAGGTGACAAAGGAGGAGGAGATAATAGATGGAAGTATAGGGATGGATCAGCACACAGATGCCATTCAGCCATGAATTTTATACTTGACAACAAAATAGATTCATTTTAAAATAATACTTTAAAAGAAAGTTGCAATGATACAAGTTTATACAGTTTACATATACAGACAATCCCCAAATTTGTTCTTAAGTTGAATTTGTATGTAAGTTGGAACATTTTAAGTGTAACACCACCATATATAGAGAGAGGGGGGGAGGGAGGGAGGAGGGGAGGGAGGGAGCTTTGGATAGTATAGGGAAGAGTTAGCACCCCTGTGTTATTTGTTTTGCTGTCTAGGTCCCAGTTCAGAGGATTTCACCTCCTTTTCTGCCCATATGATAATTGGACTTTGAAAAGTTTGGCTTATTGTCAGGGGCGGCTCAACCCATTACGCAAAGTAAGCATTCACAGTATAGCTGATTTTGCCCAGGGGCGCTCTTGGGGGAAAATAGACCTTGACATATGCGAGTTGTAGTTACTGGGATGTATAGTTCACCTAAAATCAAAGACCATTCTGAACTCCACCAATGATGGAATTGAACCAAATATGGCACACAGAACTCCCATGACAAACAGAATATATATATCAATTATTGGTTGGGGTGGGGCGTGCCAAAATACTGTTTGCTTACCATTGAAAATTACCTAGGGCCGCCTCTGCTTATTGTGGAAACAAGGATGTGATAAAGTTTGAATTGAGACACCTTTTCCCCATGATAACACTTCCAGGAGTGAATTTCCCTTCCAATTTCCCTTTAACATCTACATGAAGCCGCTGGGGGAGATCATCCGGAGTTTCGGGGTGCGATGTCATATGTACGCAGATGATGTCCAACTCTGTCACTCCTTTCCACCTGCTACTAAGGAGGCTGTCCAGGTCCTGAACCTGTGCTTGGCCTCTGTGACGGTCTGGATGAGGGCGAACAAATTGAAACTGAATCCAGACAAGACAGAGGTACTCCTGGTTAGTCGCAAGGCCGAACAGGGTATAGGGTTACAGCCTGTGTTGGACGGGGTCGCACTCCCCCTGAAGACTCAGGTTCGCAGCTTGGGTGTGATGCCGGACTCATCGCTGAGCCTGGAACCCCAGGTTTCGGCGGTGACCAGGGGAGCATTTGCACAGTTAAAGCTCGTGCGCCAGCTGCGCCCGTACCTTGGGAAGTCTGACTTGGCCACGGTAGTCCACGCTCTGGTTACATCCCGTTTAGACTACTGCAACGCTCTGTACGTGGGGTTGCCTTTGAAGACGGCTCGGAAGCTCCAACTAGTCCAACGTGCGGCAGCCATGATACTAACAGGAGTGGAGCGCAGGGAGCATACAACTCCTTTGCTGCACCAGCTCCACTGGCTGCCGATTTGCTACCGGGCTCAATTCAAAGTGCTGGCGTTGGCCTTTAAAGCCCTAAACGGTTCTGGCCCAAGCTACCTATCTGAACGTATCTCTGCTTATGAACCCACCAGGACTTTAAGATCTCTTGGGGAGGCCCTGCTCTCCCCGCCTGCATCACAGGCACGGCTGGCGGGGACGAGGGACAGGGCCTTTTCTGTGGTGGCCCCTCGGCTGTGGAATGCCCTTCCCATGGACATTAGATCAGCCCCTTCGTTAATGGTGTTTCGAAGAAAACGAAAAACCTGGCTGTTCGAACAGGCGTTCGGTTAAACAATGCAATGTACACGATGAATATAGGAAACGGAATTATGGATGACGAATTGGATCACGATTCTAGTTACGAGACGTTAATGTGTTGTTATTGATATGTCATTTTGTATATTATGCTGTTAATGGTTTTTAAATTTTGTATGCTGTTGGATTGACTTTTGCTCTTGTTGTAAACCGCGTTGAGTCGCCTACAAGGCTGAGAAATTGCGGTATACAAGCAAAGTAAATAAATAAATAAATAAATTTCTCTCACTTCCTATTGTCTCACCCCATTCTTAACTATGAGTAGTTTATACGTTCTAAAGATTAGATCTGCCCCTTCCCTCCTGACCTTCAGAAAGCTAGTGAAATCCTGGCTCTGGGACATAGCATTCTCAGAATGACTGGGAAGTTCAGCAATTAGCTAATAACTATTGGCCACACTGGCAGATTGAGATGAACGTGATTTTATCTTGGTGACTTGCTTTGTGTATTATTCTGTGGTATTTAACTTTCGATGTGATGATGTTTTAATTGTATTTGTGTACCAACACTTGGAAACTGGGTTTCCAACAGAAAACACACTTTGACAGAAATCAGGCTCCATTATTAAGCTTTAGCGGACACTCAATAGTGCAAGTCCAGTTCTTCTCCCATTGTGCTTCTTATGTATGTTTCAAACATTTAAAAGTTGAAAATGACCTCTCTCTCTTCCTCCCCCCCCTCTATATATACACACACACATTTTAAATTGGCATATCTAAAAATCATGATCAATGACCCATACATATTATAACATTTTTAGAAACTACATAAAATTCCTTTAATCTGGTAAATAATTATTCAAAAATTACTTCATAGTTTATGAGAAATTAAAGTATAAACTTTTAAAGCAAACACAAATTATCACATTTGTTATATTCTTGGAAACGTTTTACAGTGTATTTAAACTTAAGTTTTTCTTATGGAGTTTTTTGGGATTACAATCCCCAAAGAAGAAAAAGAAGAAGAAGAAGAAGAAGAAGAAGAAGAAGAAGAAGAACTTTATTTTTCTACCCTGCCTCCATCTCTCTGAAGGGAACTCGGGGCGGCTTACATGGATGATGCTTGGCATAAGACAAAAGCATAGCCCCAAAAGACACTGCCAGGATATTCACCATAATGAAGATAAGTAATATAATGAAGATTTATATTTAATCTGAGTGTGTGTATTTTACCCTATGACTGAGAGAGTGTGACTGCCTGATTTCTATGCCTTTCAGGGGGCTAGACTATGAGCTTGAGCAAGCAAAACCTGCCAAGTCCTCTCAAACACTGTAGAAAATGGCCCCCCATGTGGCAGCAAAGCAAACATTCTCTTCCAGAAAGGGTCTAACACACAGTCTAGCATGAGGTGAAAATACAGACTTGAAGTTTGGGGTGGGAAGCCAGGATTCCCACCCCAAACCAGGCAGTTGGCCATGTAATGAAGACTTTTACTTCCAAATCAAATCATTTATTTCGGTCATTGACCAGCACAGGAAATAGAGTCACATTTTCATACAAACTTGGTATGTTTGGTACATTAAAAATATAAATATAACTACTGAAGCACAATATGGGTGAGGGAGCGGAAAGGAAGGGGAAACAGGGTAAAAACATACAATGCCCAGATCCATCACCAAATTGTAGATTCAGAGAAGAAGATTACTGGACACACAGTTAACTTTTGGGATTAGTCATTCCCTGACGGATTTTGTATGCTGCTGCACAGAACTTTGCAACTTTGTAGGTTGTAGCTGAATTAATATCTGCAAGTAGCATGGAGGTATAAAATTGTCCTGAATGTCCTGGGTGCTTGTATAACAGAGGTAAGATAAGCCTGGCACGTATATCCCTGTAGAACGGGCACTGAAGGAGCACATGTTCTATTGTTTCTCCATGACCCGAGTCACAGGGGCAGTCTCTCTGGGAAAGGGATCTTCTGGTAGCGGCCTTCAAGTACAGCTGATGGGAGAGCGTGGCATCGAGCCAGGGTGAAAGCCCTTCGATGAAGAGGAACCTCTAAGTTTGTTAAATATGCCATAGGGGAGGCAAGATATCTGCTGTCTTCATTGATAAGGAAGGTTGGAACCGAGGCCAGATCTAGTTGTTGCTCTGTGTCTGTGATACGTTGTTTAATAAGTGCTTTGGCTTGATTGTAATCCATAGTGAATAGTAGACCTGGAGAGAATCCCAATGAGATTTTTGATGCTACCGCCTGCTTCCATGTGGATTGGAAGTCATCCTTCATGGTTAGTGGGGCAAGACCAAAAGGTGCACGGGATAGTCTGAGCCAGAGGTTGAGTATGGCCACCCACACCCTGGCCTCCACTCTCATAAAGCCCGTCTCTAGTCGCAGGGTGGCATTAGAAACGCATTTAGGGACCTGTAAGGCCGATCTCCGAAACTTTGACTGAACCAGCTCTAATGGGGCAAAACTGGGGAAGGGGCCCAGCTGAGCCCCTTCCCCATACAAGAGTTGGGCTAATGACTTAGCTTTTACTTCCAATAGTGTGCCTGTGCCTTGTTTTGGGGCCAAGAGAGTATGACTGCACAGCTTCCAAAATGGACAAGATCTGATAACTTCTCATTTGTTAGGCCATTAGCCTGACCAGCTGGAACCTGGAGGACCCCTCAGATACAGAGGAAAACCACATGGCCCCCTACATAATGGTCCCAGCCTGAGGCAACAACAGCCCAAAGACATGAAGCCCAGCATGAGGTCTGAACAAAATGGAGACCAGGTTTCCTAATATATTGGCAAAAGCTTTAAAGCTGAACACCCTACAATCCTCAGGAAAAGAGGGGGGGAGGGAGCAAGTAGGGAAAGCCCTAATTCTCCCACCTCATGCTAAAGCAAGGAGCACAGCAGGGGGCGGAGCAGCCTCAAATAGCCTGCAGCTACAGCCCTGTCAACCACCCCCATTGAGTCTGTCTCCTTCATGAGGGCCTCCATGCCCCCCCCATGACTTAGGCTTTGCCTACCAGTTATGGGTGGGCCAACTTGGTCAGCTGTTTCTATAAGTAACGACAGTGTGAATACATTTTCAAAATTTGCTTGAGATAATGCTTGCACTTCTTGGGAGGAGAGCAATGACCAATCTCAATAAAATAGTGAAGAGTAGAGGCATCACACTGCAACGAAGATCTACATAGTTAAAGCAATGGTATTCCTCATTGTAACCTAAAGATGTGAGAGTTGGACCATAAGGAAGGCTGAGCGAAGAAAGATAGATGCTTTTGAACTGTGGTGCTGGAGGAAAATTCTGAGAGTGCAAGAAGATCCAACCCGTCCATTCTTCAGGAAATAAAGCCTGACTGCTCATTGGAGGGAAGGATATTACAAGCAAAGATGAAGTACTTTGGCCACATCATGACAAGACAGGAAAGCTTAGAGAAGACAATGATGCTCGGGAAAATGGAAGGAAAAAGGAAGAGTGGCTGACCATGGGCAAGATGGATGGATGATGTCCTTGAAGTGACTTGCTTGACTCTGAAGGAGCTGGGGGTGATGATGGCTGACAGGGAGCTCTGGCATGGGCTGGTCCATGAGGTCACAAAGAGTCTGAAGCGACTGAACAAATAAACAACAACAACAAAGTGCTTGCAGTTCTGGGGAACTTGTTTAATTTTTGCTTCTCATAGATTTAGCAGGAAATCTTAGAGAAGACAATGATGCTTGGGAAAATGGAAAGAAAAAGGAAGAGGGGCTGACCATGGACAAGATGGATGGATGATATCCTTGAAGTGACTGGCTTGACTTGTTATTTACATTGCTTTAATTGTTTTTAATTTGCTTTAGGTTTTGTATTCCTGTGTTGTGTGTTGAGGCCTTGGCCTTTGTAAGCTGCATCGAGTCCTTCGGGAGATGCTAGCGGGGTACAAAATAAAGTTTAATAATAATAATAATAATAATAATAATAATAATAGCTGGGGGTGATGACGGCTGACAGGGAGCTCTGGCGTAGGCTGGTCCATGAGGTCATGAAGAGTCTGAAGCGACTGAATGAATAAACAACAACAAAGTGCTTGCAGTTCTGGGGAAGTTGTTTAATTTTTGCTTCTCATAGATTTAGCATGGGGATTTGGTTGACCAGTTAAAATTGATTAGTTAACTAGGATTTTTTTTAACCTGAAAATTAGGAGGGGGGGTTGAACTCCTAACCTCCCCCCCCCTTGGCTACACCCCTGCCTTCCCTTCTGTTGAGAATTTCCTTCTTTGATGTTATTCTTTTAAATATTTCCCTCCAACCTTCAAGAAATTTAGAAAAAGGTTTGGCCATTGCCATGGTACATTGGGAAGATAATATTGACTGATGGTGCTACTGTGAAATTGTTTTATTTTTGTACATCAGATGTCTTTATCTTTTGTAAACCACAGTGAGATCCCCACGGGTTTGTCAGTGAGGGTTAAATTCCAATAACAGATGAAATAACGAATGAAATCAATTAGGAGTTGAGATCAGGTGCCAATCCACAAGAACGTGCACTGTCAGGTTTTATCAGCTGGGAAGAAAGCTGCAGAATGTGTGGGCAGTGAATCTCTCTCCAAAGCCACATGGCTAAGAAAAGTAATTCTAGCATTGCTTACTATAAAAGGAGTAGATAGTTATTCGCTACATGCTGATGTGTGCGAGTGTGTGTGAGTAGGACACAAAGGGCACTGCCTGCTCATTATTCCTATGCAGCTGGCCCTATGTATAATTGCTTGTTTGCAAGCCACTCCAGTATGATGGGAAGGAAGTCAGTTGATAAGAGTCCCTTGGCATCGACTTTCTCCTGTCAAGTGATTATATCTTGCCTGGGGCTGCATCACTTTCCACTTGAGAATTAACAGTTCTCATGAAAGCAATAGGGGGGTGGTGGCCATTTTGAATAAGGGTACAGCATAGGGAGGGAGGAGGGAGAAACTACAATGTGGGAGTAATAGAAGGTCCAGGAGTTGTGTCCTGACTACTGGTACAGAACCTCGTTTCTGTCGTCAGGATGGCTGGGTTTCAAAGGGCTGCTTTAGGCATGCCCAAGGGCTGCTGTGTACCCCAGTGCAATTTCAGAGTTCTTTTGTTGAACAGCAGACCTCCCCATGACATGCTACATACAGCTTTCCATATGTGCATTCGTCTCTCCCCCCTTTTCGCCTGCAATCTCTCTCTCTTTCTCTCTATCTCTCAGGGGATATTACACAACAGCAACATAGACAGGGAAGAGCATAATGATTCTGTTTTCTTTTGTAAGTGTTTGTGCTTTTCTTCAACGTATATTCTTCTTACAATATTTTAAATAGTGTATGTTCATTTTAAACTGTTTTTAAATCCTTTAAAATAACTGCCTTTGGCGTGCCTACTTACTACATGAGACCACTTCATATCTCCTGATTCTCTGCTCACAGAAAAGCAAAAGGGGCAAGGAGTAAACATCAGACTAACAGCTAGCCTTAATTCTCCCTGTGTTTGTTTTTCTCCCTGTGAGTATGGTGACAGCTATTCTATGATGTAGTGGTAAATTTTGAAATTCAAGAGTTGAGCATGACAGCCCCTATAGCCATGCCCCAAGGAGAATCACTAGTCACACCTCCAGGGAATAAATGGAGGGGTAGATGTATAGATAGATCACATGGAGGGGAGGCTCTATTGTTTGTAGTCAAAGCACTACATTGTTAAAGTACAAAGGGTTTGGCAATTACTTTAGTAGGTCTGACCCTTGGTGTGTCTCATCCCTTCCTCTGCATTTCCTTCCATTGTCTTTCTTTGGGTTAGGCCATATTAAAACAGCAGGGAATGTCCCTTAGTATTCTTAGCTATTAGCCATGAAAAGGAAGTGGAACCTCCAGGTTTAAAGGCAGCATATCCCAGAAATGGGAAGGTAAAGCTACTGCCTACATGCCCTGCTTGTGGTGGACTAGTTAAACAATAACTGCATTGGCTACCAATAGAACATCGCATCTCTTACAAGATACTGATCCTGACATTTAGAGCTCAAAATGGCCAAGGACCTTTATATCTTAGGGACCGCCTCATTCCTTTTCTCCATCAGTGGTCACCTTGATCCACCCAGGAAAATCTCCTATATATACCGGGCCCTAGGGAGGTACACCTGGAAGCTACAAGGCATAGAGCTTTTTCGACCTATGCTCCAATTCTGTGGAACTCATTGCCTCCATACATTAGAGCAATGTCGGAGCTGCGACCTTTTGTAAAGGCACTCAAGACTTGGCTGTTTGGTTGTGCATTTAAGTAATCAGATCTAATTTGCCAAATAGTCACTGTTGAATGTTTTTATGTTGAATGTTTTTATATTGTGTAAATGCTTTTTTAGACTGTAAGTCGCTCGGAGCACCTTGGTGGAGAGCGACTAATTAAGAAATAAAGTGAATGTGATGGACCACCTAGTAAATAATGCATGTATAAAACAAAATTTGTGAATACTGAAGCATCAGAAGGTAACTGTGGATGCTAAGAAGGTAACTATGGATGGCTAAGAAGGTAATCTTAGCCATCCATGTGGACCATTTTGGATTTTTAAATATCAGATAAGGAATGTTCAACCTGTGAATTAATCCTATTGGTTGTTGAATGCTGTAAAAGACATACTGCTGCTTCTGTTGGAACATAATTGTTTTTATGTTACTGATCTTATGGAGTAAGATCAGTAACATAAAAACTGGAGCCCCCGTTAGCGCAGTGGGTTAAACCCCTGTGCTGTCAAGACTGAAGACCGACAAGTCACAGGTTCGAATCCGGGGAGAGGCAGATGAGCTCCCTCTATCAGCTCCAGCTCCTCATGCGGGGACATGAGAGAAGCCTCCCAAAGGGATGATAAAACATCAAATCATCTGGGTGTCCCCTTGACAACGTCCTTGCAGACGGCCAGTTCTCGCACACCAGAAGCGACTTGCAGTTTCTCAGGTCACTCCTGACACAACAAAAAAAACCTGATCTTATGGGATCAATTTGTGTTTGGTGGCATTTGTCTATGGAAGGATCTATATGTGGCACGATCATACATATTTTACCCATGCTAAGGCTATTTAAGCATGTGTTTTTCTCTTCCATTGAAGCAAATAAGAATTTATTGTAATCTTTTAAAGCTGGATGAAACGTCACCAAATGTTCATGTTCAGAATCATCATTTCTTCTAGTTGTGCTTCAGCTACATTCGTGAGTAACTTATTTCATCCTATCTCTGTTGTATTATCCTGGAATAATGTTATTTGTGATCCCAATAAACTTTAGTCCACATAGTAAGCCAGTATAAAACATTCTTTTTTTGTGCTAAAGTCAAGACTTTTTTTCAACATTTTTCCATGGTTTTAAATAATCATTGTTAATAACGATTAAGTATTTCTTACTCATTATTTCAATCATTGTTACAGCAACTATGCAAGGTTTTTATACTTACAGTTATATTAAAGAGGTTGGCTTCAAAAAGGAGGAGGGGAAAATGTTTATAGAGAGAGAAAAATTACATATTGATTTGATTTGATTTGGATCCTTCTTTTTCTCACCGAAATTCAGGATGATTGGGTTTAAAAAAGGCAGAGGAATGAAAGACCAGATTGCCAATATCCGCTGGATAATGGAGAAAGGCAGGGAGTTTCAGAAAAACATCTATTTCTGTTTCATTGACTATTCTAAAGCCTTTGACTGTGTGGATCATAATAAATTGTGTCAAGTTCTTGGTGGGATGGGCATACCAAGCCACCTTGTCTCTTTCCTGAGGAATCTGTATAAATGACCAAGTAGCAACAGTAAGAACTGACCATGGAACAACAGTCTGGTTCAAGATTGGGAAAGGTGTACGGCAGGGTTGTATACTCACACCCAACCTATTCAACTTGTATGCAGAACACATCATGCGATGTGCGGGGCTTGATGAATGCTAGGCTGGGGTTAACATTGCTGAAAGAGACATTAACAACCTTAGATGTGCAGATGATACCACTTTTATGGCCGAAAGCTAGGAGGAGCTGAGGAGCCTTCTAATCAAGGAGAAAGAAGAAAGCTCAAAAGCTGGGTTGCAGCTAAACATAAAAAAAAACCAAGATTATGGCAACAAGTATGATTGAAAACTGGAAAATAGAAGGAGAAAACATGGAGGTAGTGACAGAATTCGTATTTCTAGGTGCAAAAATTACTGCAGATGCAGACTGCAGCCAGGAAATCAGGAGATGCTTACTTCTTGGGAGGAGAGAAATGTCCAATCTCGATAAAATAATAAAGAGTAGAGACATCACACTGGCAACAAAGATTCACATAGTTAAAGCCATGGTATTCCCCATAGTCACCTACAGATGTGAGAGTTGGACCTTAGGGAAGGCTGAGCGATGGAAGATAGATGCTTTTGAAGTGTGGTGTTGGAGGAAAGTTCTGAGAGTGCCTTGGACCACCAGAAGGTCAAACCAGTCCATACTACAGGAAATAAAGCCTGACTGCTCATTAGAGGGAAATATTTGGCCCGGCCATTGGTTTTTATATGCGTCGTGTTATTGTTATTGTTTTTGCTTATTTTGCTATGAGTTTTGTATTGTTTTTGTATTATTGCCGTTATTGTTATTGTTGTGTTTGGGCTCAGACTCATGTAAGCCGCACCGAGTCCCTTGGGAGATGGTAGCAGGGTACAAATAAAGTATTATTATTATTATTATTATTATTAGTAGTAGTAGTAGTAGTATAGTAGAGGCAAAGATGAAGTACTTTGGCCACATCATGAGAAGAAAGGAAAGCTTAGAGAAGACAATTATGCTGGGGAAAATGGAAAGAAAAAGGAAGAGGGGCCGACCAAGGGCAAGATGGGTGGATGGCATCCTTGAAGTGACTGGATTGACCTTGACGGAGCTGAGGGTGGTGACAGCCAACAGGGAGCTCTGGCGTGGGCTGGTCCATGAGGTCATGAAAAGTTGGAAGCAACTGAATGAATGAACAACAACAAGAAATCTACATTACAACTCTCTGTTGAACTAAGAAATTGCAAATGCTTAAAATAATAAACTGTGAAGTGGTTATAAAAATAACATAATCACACTTAAATCTGTTTGTTTGTTTTTTTTGTCGTGTCAGGAGCGACCTGAGAAACTGCAAGTTGCTTCTGGTGTGAGAGAATTGGCTGTCTGCAAGGACGTTGCCCAGGGGACGCCTGAATGATTTGATGTTTTATCATACTTGTGGGAGGCTTCTCTCATGTCCCCGCATGAGGAGCTGGAGCTGATAGAGGGAGCTCATCTGCCTCTCCCCAGATTCGAACCTGTGACCTGTCAGTCTTCAGTCCCGCTGGCACAGGGGTTTAACCCACTGCGCCACCGGGAGCTCCACTTCTGTCTGTGAGTCTCAGTCATTATGCAGAATTTTGGAATGTGTAAGTCATATCTTAATTATTTGTTGCAACCAGCTTTACATATGGTTTCCAAAAAAATTGTGATCGTGTGAAAATTCAATTCATTAGTTTGTTGTGTCCTTTACTTTTGCACAATTTGATAATGTCATTTGCTGTAAAGGACAACAAATAAATTTTCAGTACAGCATCTCTTCTTGCATGAGCTGAGCAATAGTGAATTTCCATGCTCTTGTGACAAAATGAGAGAAAGACGTGACAAAAGTAAGTAAATGAGCAGTACTAAGCAAATGACATAACCATGACTCCTATTTATCCCAATTGGCCTTTCTTCCCAATAAGGAGTCTAAGACCAACAATTTGCTTTCCTTTGTCGAGAAAACCTACTTGCTAATACTTTCAAACTTCAAAAACACCCACCCGACTTGCACCTGCAATGTGAGAGGTGTTAACACCAGCTTCTCATTTGCTGTTTCATGACAAAGGTTCAAGCTTTCTCTGTGCAGACATTCCTAGGAAATCAGTTTGCCAAAGACCCAAAGGCCTGAATTGTACAAAGACCAGGTTTCTTTTTTCTTTGATATGATAACTGAGTCCAGAGGTGACCCCCACACACAATTGCAGTTATTCAGGGCCTTTAAAAAGACAGCAAATTCACATGTAACTGTATCTTCCTGCTTCAACAGTCGGGCCGCCTGTCACCTCCCTCATCTGTCAGCACCTGTTCAGGCTGCGAAATGAAGACAGCCAAGCTGAGGAGTGGTATCTGTGGGTCGCAGCGTACGCTCCAAAGCAGAGCAAGACAAGGGATTTCAAGGAAAGGCCAAAACCAATCCGTCATGTTGACCTGCCAATGATAAAGAGAGCTGACATAAAAGAGATAGCTCCTTGTCCCAAAGGTAGTATCAGTGGTAAACTGTCACCAGAACAAAAATAGTTAAAACCCCCAGCATTTGTACTAATAATTCAATACAAATGAGTTGGATTCCAGTTCCAGCAGCATTGGCTTTTCATCCGGTCAAAGGGCCCTGGGAAGAAAGAGGTCGTTGTCTTGTTTGTACAGAAGCAATGGAAAAAGCATACATGCTCCCCTGTGGAAAAATAAGTGAGGAGCGGGATTCAGCCAAAATGTTGGGAATTTCAATAGTCACTGTAGACGATCAGGTTACTAACCATTACAGCTTGGAAAAGTTACTATTTAATTACAACTTTCAGAATCTCTCAATGTTACAAAGTATAGGCATTTGGTAATAAAGTATGGAATATTTCTACCAGTTAAAATATGTTTCAATGGAGCAGGACTACATGTATTGCTTCACTTTATAAGCAAGTTCTTTAGTGTAGCATCCTCTTCAGAATGGGGGAAAATTACTACTAATTGACTTGCACAAGTAACCAAACATTGAAGTTTGAAAAAAATGTGTGGATCTTTCTCACAGACTCAGCAAAGTCTGAGTATTTTGGAAACACCCCTGTGGCCAGACCTGTCAAGGTACCTGAACTATTCCAGTATCTATTTCCAGCTTGGAGTTTCTTCATTTCTTTTTTTTATAGAAATTTTATTAAATTTTATATAATACAACTAAAGAGTGAGAACAATAATAGTATAGAAAAGTAAGGAAGAGAGATAAAAGATAGAGATATATAAAAATATAATCTACATAAATACACACACTAAAAAAATAAAAAATAAAGCCAAAAACCAAACAAGAGAAAAGAAAAAAAAACAAAACAAAACCCCCAAAAATGACTTCCATTCCATCTTCTTGGATTTTATTTTCTTATTACTCAAAAATATTTTCTTTACTAAGGAGAAAAAATTAGTAAAAATTGTCCCTCGTGTCTTTTATCTTCCCAAGGTATCCAGATAGTCATGAAGATCGTCCCAGTTCGTTCTGTTCATTATCTTGTCCGTATTTTTCTTCAACAAAAAAGTCAATTTGTCCATATCCTTTATTTCTCTAATTTTCTCCACCCACTCCTCTATGGGTGGGGTTGATTCTTGCTTCCATTATCTAGCGAAAACAATTCTAGCAGCGGTCATGATATAAGTAAAAAGTTTGTCTTCTTGTTCAGTCAATTGCAAGTCTAAATCTGTAAATCCTAATAGATAATAGTCCGGTTTTCTTCATTTCAAAGTAGTTCCTGCACTCTGTTATGTGAGAAGAGCGAGGGCAACTATTTCTACTCTACCATGAACAATTCTGACTTAGAAGATAATATCTGCCCATTGTTTTAAATCTTTAAGTAAACAGAAACAATAACAACAGCACAATACACAACTAAAAGTTAAACAAAAACTCTTTGTCCATATTGATCTACCCCCCTCTTCTGTATTTTTTTCGCTGTGACTTGTCAAATATTTTCCTTTCATTTATTCTTTCTCCATTTGAAATATTTGCAGAAATGGAGTAGAAGAAATGCGATTCAAGGTTCACTTGAACATCAAATGCTGTACATTAGTACTTTCAAGAATCTTAAAATTGTATTAATGCTTTCCAACTCATTTCCTCTTCTCCTGCCAAAAAATCTCTTGAGTGGATTGTAAAGTATTTGCAGTACCAGATATTTGATCCACAATTCTTTCTTTCTTTCACATATGTATGGTTTCTTCTTAAAGTATGGGTAACTTTATACATATTATACATTTTATTGCATTTGTTGTTCATAAATATCAGCTTCTTCAATAAGATCTGAAGAATTCTTTCCCTGTGTTTCAAAATAAAAGTTTTGAGAGTTATACTTTCAATTTGCAAGCCCGTTAGAACATTTGAAATGCAATCTTTGCTGATGATTTATGTTATAAGAGTTATAACTTGTTTCCTGATGTCTACATGGTGTAAAGCAGGGGTCCTCAAACTAAGGCCCAGGGGCCAAATGCGGCCCTCCAAGGTCATTTACCCGGCCCTTGCTTAGGGTCAACCTGTCTGTAATGACTTGAAAGCACACAACAACAACAACAATCCTATCTCATCTGCTAAAAGCAGGCCCACACGTCCCATTGAAATGCTAATAAATTTATATTTGTTAAAATTGTTCTTCATTTTAATTATTGTATTGTTTTAAGTGGTTTTTGCACTACGAATCTATGTGCAGTGTGCATAGGAATTAATTCATGTTTTTTTTTCAAATTATAATCCGGCCCTCCAACAGTTTGAGGGACTGTGACCTGGCCCTCTGTTTAAAAAGTTTGTGGACCCCTGGTGTAAAGACTAGAAGAAGAAATAACTGCGCATTTTCATTTGCTTACCATTAGGGCTGGGCGGTTTCGTTTCGTTAATTCGTAATTCGTTAAAAATTCGTTAATTTTTTAATAACGAAGCGATAACGAACCATTCTGGAGCAGCTTAAAAATGAAACAAATTTTTTAATACGTTTTGTAAATGCTTCGTATTTTGTTATGTATTCGTTTCGTTATTGGTTTGAGGTCATTTTGTTATTATTTCCGCATGTCTGGGGCAAGTTTTATAGTTGTTTTTTGTTTAATTAGTGAAAAAAAATTATAATATCACACCAACAGTCAACAACAGAGGGTGAGGGAAGCTTCAGAAGTTTTTTTAGCGTATTGCACGATCGCGGCCGCCATTAACGAATCGATTCGTTATTGTTTCGTTATTGTTTTGTAATTTTTTTACCATTTATGAAATTTCGTAAATATCGAACTTTTTTTAAGGAAAATTTTGTAATTATTTTAAATAACGAAACGCAAAAAAACCCAAAAAACGAATCGATTTTAGAAACAAATTTTTCCGTTGTTACCCAGGCCTACTTACCATCTGTATGTACACAGTACAGCCAGGGGTCAGTTGCTAAAACCTGCATATTTTTGTAGTACAAGTTTATGCAATTCTGGTGCTGCATCAGTCTGTAATTATTTTATTAGAAAGTCAACTTGAAACTGATCTCTTTCTAATGAATTGTATTTACCACCCTACCGAAAGCTGATCCAATAATAATAATAATAATAATAATAATAATAATAATAATAATTTATTTGTAATCTGCCTTATCTCCACAAGGGAACTCAGGATGGTTTCCAACATATAACAAGTGGCAAGCATTCAATGCCAAGACCTCCTCTATGGTGGGATTGTACAACAGGGCACCATCACAGAGGAACATATAGCTCCTTGTTGTCTCTCATTTGGTTCAGTTAAGGAAAGTGCCCTACCCAAAACGGAATTTTGACCTACAAAACTCTATACGGTTCCGGCCCAGCATATCTGTCCGAACGCATCTCCTTCTACATCCCGCCTCGGAGTTTAAGATCTTCTGGAGATGCTCTGCTCTCGTCCCCACCTCTATCACAAGTGATATTGGTGGGGACGAGGAGCAGGGTCTTCTCGGTGGTGGCCCCTTCCCTGTGGAATTCACTTCCCGGGGAAATTAGGTCATCAACATCCCTCCTCTCTTTTAGAAGGAAACTAAAAACATGGATATGGGACCAGGCCTTTGGGTAATCTGGCAGATAGACAAAGGACAATAATGACTAGAATTGATAGGATTTGATAATGTGGAATGAATTTACGGATTCTGAGTTGGTGAACGTTGAGCATTAGACTGGTTTTATTGATTGTGATGTATAATTGATTGTTTTAATTGTTTTATAATTGCTGTTGATATATGTTTTTATCTTATTGTTTGTGTTGGCATCGAATTGTGCCTTTTTGTAAGCCTCCCTGAGTCCCCCCTCGGGGGTTGAGAAGGGCGGGGTAGAAATGCGCAAAATAAATAAATAAATAATAAATTTCCACTAGAAACCCAAACTTTACAGACTGCCAAGGATTTTGTGGGGAGGATCTATTAGTTACTGATTGTGCCTTGAGAAATGGCCAGGCCTTTGAACTATTGTATTTCTTTCATTTGAAATTTAGTAGTGAGGAAATTGATTTTGACCAGTCACTTCTTAAAGGCTGAAGATGTCATTATTATTTTTTGTTGCAAGTATTGTGTTTTGCATTATATATTATTGGTTTTAATAATCATCGTAAGCCTCCTCAGAAATTATAATTGACAGGTGTGTGTGTTTAAAATATGTAAATAAGCATTAGGGTAAAAAGAGATCTGTGTGAGCACATATAAGTGCAATTATTTACACATACTTTTCAGTTTGTAAAGAGGTTTAAAAGGTTAAGCCAAATGCTTTATGTAGTGTTGAGATTTGGGGAGAGATTTGATGGGAAGGAGATGGGAGAGTAAACAAAATTAGGAGTGGAGAAATGTGTAGGCTTCCACTTTATGTCACTTTTACACATGGTCATTCAGAAGTCTGTTCCATCTGTTTTCCTGATAACTGTTTTTTTTAAAAAAAAAATCAGCAAATAAATTTTCATGTAAATATGTACATAGGTAGTATTTTTGAACACATTTTCTCCCAATGTGTTTCTACTTTTTCTAAAATCTGAAAACATTTTCCCCCTAAAACATATGTTTAAAATGAAATTTTGAGCTACAACATACATCTCAATATTTGGAGAAGTGTGATATCTAAAGTATAGCTACATTTTAAAAAAAGATTCATATATTTTTATCTCATAATCAGTATAGATACAAAACCAATACAGTTGAACTTGAATAAAGAAAACAAGATCAATTTACAAGATGTAAGGATATCTGCATTTCGATTTGTATCTTAATCTGGGAGCTTCAAAAGTTTGCAAGTGTTATGTTTTGGATAAGTTTCCTAGGATTCATGCTTGCTGGAAAATCCTGAGAACTATAATTTTTAAAATTCAGAGTTCTGATGCTGATCAAACTGACTTCTATTAATGTACAGGGCAAATGAGGTCTTCCAACATACTTTGGTGTTCAAACAAGGAATGGCAACTATAGAATTCCTTACTAAATAAGGACGAATTAACTTAGAAATGATACATTAATATTCAATCATTTAGGGGGAATTCTTTTTTATTGTAGTCTTTACTGTTATAAAATTTCTCTAGGGTTTTAAAATTGACACATTCAACTGATGTGAACCACCTTTGGTTACACATTGGCCACAATCCTGCATAGTCTGACATAACAAAGTAGTCAAAGTAATTCTATAGTTGGCCATTCAACACTCTGCATCTGTTTTGTGTGGTAAGACCCATAAGGGATCAGAGAAGAAACTGGTTCCTTTGGTGTAAAATGATTATATCCTCACATGGAGTTTCTCTGGGATCAGAAGATAATATAGTCATGTCACATCTGGTTGCACAAGCATGGCCAAACACTTCTCCATCCCCATTGCCTACTCTTCATAAGACACAGAATGACCACGAGAGGGTTGCGAAAATCTAGGACTGGCCCAGGAGAGTGACAGAAGGAGGAAATATCCATATTTTCACATTTCACACACACACACACAAACGATATGACGTGGTGTGGTGAGGATAGGAATAAAGGCTTGGACAGAGCAAAGTAATTTGAAAAAACTTCCAATTTAAGGATAAAGTCTTTCTGATGACTGGCAAAATTATTTATTTATTTATTTGGAACATTTGTACCCCGTCCTTTCTCGACCCCCGAAGGGGGACTCATGGCTGCTACCAACAGGCAACAATTCAATGCCAAAACAATAAAACACATAATAAAATACAATTAAAAAATCAATATAAATATCAATATAAATAAAAAACAGTTTTCCAAATGAAAATGTTATCCAAATCCAATTAGAAGCTACTGTAAGAATCTGACACTACACGAACACATCCTCTTATATAACTCTAACACAAAACAAGCGTTTAACTTTCACATATCACATTTATAACTGTAAATGATGCCATCTAATACTGATCTCAGAAACACTTTTAATAAAACCTTTTTAGATCCAGTTCTGGGAGAGAAGGAATTCTTTACCTACAATAACAGGCTGGCGGTAAACCTTCAGTCCCCTAGTAAAATGATTAGATGACTTACTTGGTCAGGTTGGTAATAAAAAGTGGTAGCATCTCTGCCCTCTTCCACAGCCACAGTGCCCTAAAATGATCTCAATCTCTGAGATACATTATAGGAAAAAATGCCCACCTCCTTTAAAACATGATGTTTGCCATGCAATCCATACAATGGCTCAGAGATAGAAACAACTCCTTGAAAGCAAATATGGCAGCTGCTGAGATCCAATTATAGTTCTGTTGTTTTTTAAGGAATGCCCAGGGCGATTTTCCACTGTAGTCACTAAAGGGATGCAAGGGCCTTGGCAGATATGATGCAGCGGTATGGCGCATGGGCATATTGCACATCACATGCAGTCTCTTATACCAATAAATAATAAAGGCAGGCTTACCTCTAGATGACTAATTCTTCTTATCACTTAAGATATAAAACAAATATTCTCATGCTTTTAAACCATGACACCTCTGGTGATACATCTGTCTCATGCTCTAAGCTAAGGGGCACATGTAGTATGCTTTGTCCATTTTACAATCCACATTCTTTTTGGTGCTTTTGATTAAAATTTAATAAAAAGGTTTCAGGGAGGTGAAGACTTGTCAAGAGCAGGTGAAGAAAGATCAACATTTACTCAGTCGCAGCCTAATCCAGTCACTTCCCATGAACCCCTCCTTCTCATGTTCCTCATTCATACCCAAAGGCCAGACTTTGCCATCTAGTCCTGAAAGAAAACAGGTCTTATGACACAGTCTCTCGCTAAGCCAGATATTTGGGGGGGGGGGGGGGGTTGAAGGGAGGAGAGACTCTTATTTCCAAACCTGGAGGGTTTGAAAACTTTCTTTGCTTCCCTCTGCCACTCACAACTCAACTATTTAAGCCAGGAGCTTTTCTTTGAAAGTGAAAATATAACATTCCAACAGGGTCACAATGTCTCTTTCTTTTAAAAATGAGAGAAAAAAGCATAGTGCTATAAAATACAAGAAAGCAAGGTTCAATGACGATCAGTTCTGAGCCAAAGCAAACCAAGAAATCCAGCTCTATACCCAATTCCAGGGAGATTTCGGAGTTCAAGGCTAAGCAGATTGTTTAGGCCAGACAAATTTTGCACTCTCAGGATACTCTTTGCTTCATACAAAAAAAAAAGAGTGTAGGTGAAATTATCACATTAACATTTCAGAGAAATGCAAAAGGAAGGGAAAGAGTGACAGAGTATAAAAATGTTATAGGAAATATGAAAAAATGAAGACCAGTTCCTCTACAGTTTTTGATGAATTTAATTTGAAACTACTTTTACCAAGTGCATTCTTCAGGCAAGTATATTAACTTGCATGGATTTTGGTAATATACACAGAAGAAGGATATCTAAACCTTGACAATGGTGGGTCCTAGCAGATTCGGTTCCAGTACCTCACACCCACACAGTTATATATTGAAACTGAGCAGTGAACATACACAAAATGTATCCACTAGGCATGGTTAGGTCCGGTCGGAACTTTCGTAATTTGGATTAAATTTGGATCAAATTCCTTTTTGAAGCAATTTTGAAGCAATTTCTGAACCCAGAAGTATCCTTGCCATCTTTGCCCTTGAAAACGGCTTGGAAATTCCAACTGGTCCAACGAGCGGCGGCCAGGATGTTAACTGGTGCTCCTTACAGAGAGAGGTCAACCCTCCTGTTTAAGGAGCTCCATTGGCTGCCGTTTACCTTCCGATCCCAATTCAAGGTGCAGATGCTTACCTACAAAGCCCTAAACGGTTTGGGACCTGCCTACCTGCGTGACCGCATCTCCATCTACGAACCCCAGCGCTCCCTTCGTTCATCCGGAGAGGCCCTGCTCACGATCCCACCTGTGTCACAGGTGCGTTTGGTGGGGACGAGGGACAGGGCCTTTTCTGTGGTTGCCCCCCCCGACTCTGGAACACCCTCCCCAAAAACATCAGACTAGCACCCATGTTGGCAGTCTTTAGGAAGAGTTTGAAGACCTGGCTATTCCGATGTGCCTTTCTGGAATAGGAAAACTCCAGCATTTGCCCCAGAAGCACTTCATTAGAATTTTAAGACTCTCTGAACATTGCACTTGCCCTGAAATCCAACATACCACCTGTCATACCCAGCACTTTTTAATTCTGTACCCATTACTTGGCCCGGCCCTAGTTTTTATTGTGTTATGGTGTAATGTTTTGTTGTTATCGCTTTATGTTTTTGATTTTGCTTTGAGTTGTTTGTTATGCTGTTGTGTTGAGGCCTTGGCCTTTGTAAGCCACATCGAGTCCCTCGGGAGATGCTAGTGGGGTACAAATAAAGAATAATAATAATAATCATCATCATCATCATCATCATCATCATCTTTGTTCCGACTCAGGAAGTGAATTGGAAATGACTCAGCATTTGGAGGCAAGCAGTAGCTTGCATGCTGGGATGCTTGCCACCAGCGAAAGAGGGGAAACCATGTGGGGAGGGTAGGGGTTTCAGAACAGCAACCATTGCACTTTAAAAAGGGCTGCGTGTGCCTCAGCGGGTCATTGTGAGCCCGGGAAGTGAATGTGGAGGGAGCTTGGGTAGGAAAGGTGCCACTGCTTGGGAAGGGAATAACAGAGTTAGGGAAGAGAACAAACATTTTTATGAAGGGAACAACAGGGGAGAACGGCTGTTAGCAGGCCCGTTGCCTACAAGGGTTTTTTTGCCTTTCTGCTTGTGTGTGCGAAGGGAAGAACGGCAGGGCAGGGCAGCACACAAGGGCAGCTGGGACAAGTGTTCTCTTGGCTGCCACTGCCAATTTCTTTTTTAGAAGCAGTGATTTTAATTTTGAATACCCTCCCTTTCCCTTTGGGTTAGGCTTTGTACTTTGGGATATCAGAATTCCGCTTTTCTCCTAATAGTTTCCTTGCACATGCAGCCAATTTAACTGAACATCCTTCCTTTCCCTTTGGGTTAGGCTTTGTACTTTGGGATACAAGAAATCCCCTTGTCTCCTAATACGTTCCTTGCACAAGCAGTGATTTCAACTTTGAATACCCTTCCTTTCCCTTTGGGTTTGACTTTGTACTTTGGGATACCAGAAATCCCCTTGTCTCCTAATACGTTCCTTGCACAAGCAGACAAATTACTAGATTCAGATTATTAGATTACTGAAATTACTTTAAAAAATTGTTTAAAACCCATGGATCATCTAAACATGTGGAAATTTAGTATGCTGACAGAGGAGGATGTTTTCTACCACAGTGGCAAGTTTTGTCAGTAGCGGTCTAAAAATGTTCAGTTTGCAGCTTTTCGCATATTGCACAATTGCTCCCACCATTAACGAAGTGATTCGGAAATTTTGGAAAATTCTGAATTCTTTTCAGAAAAATTCAGGAATCATTTCTGAACCGAATCGTAATGGCCCCCTACATCCGAAATGAGTTTTGAACTATTTTTTTCATTGACCAAACAAGCCTAGTATCCACACTTACAGGTATATGATCAGATATTACCACAGAAATTCTAACAGATGGGGAATTCAAACACCACAAAGTAATGGTATCTGACAATACTAGTTGTACTAGTCTCAAGAGGACAGCTATAAAAGAACCTCCATGGTTGTAAGAACCAGGGACAATGCAAGAACAATGATTTCTAGAATCCAGGGGTCTTTACGATTATAATGCTCTTCAAAGGTAAGAGTTGTCTGACTGCTTACAAAAGCAAATATTGTGCACGGCAAACAAATTGGATGGGGCAGTTTTCCTTTATTGAAAATGTAATCAAAACTTAAGCATCCTCCTCTTTTAGTGTGCATATGATTTGTCAGCCACACAACACCCCAAGGCCATGTGTCTCTTTGGCAGGGTAGCTTCCTCTGGAACTTCGGGAGGTAGATTACTTGTCTCAGTGGCTAATTAGAATTATATTTGCTGATCCATGTTTTGTGTGCATTGCCAGCTGCTCACACTGGTGGCTTGCTCCATTTGGATTTTCACAGGCGTTCCATTCTGTGGGACCTATGTATTATTGCCAGAATTATCCATGTTCCATCACATGGGACAGTTCTGAACTTTACACACTTCCAAGCTCATTGTATCTCACTCAAACTGGAGTGAGATGTTACTCTGGCTTCTGTGCATGTCAAAGCCTGCCGAGATGATAAACAGTAGCACAGGTGAAGAGAAACATAGCATTTTTTTCTTAGACCAAGAGTACAAATTTTAATACAATTGCATTATGCATTTAATACAATTTCATTATGCATGGACATACTGCTAATTGTGAATCTTTTGTCCTCTCTCCCAAGTGGCTTCCAAATACCATCATTTGAACTAAAGTAAAAGTGAGTCTGAATGCTTCATCTTCTAGATTGCAGGTGAGGCGATGGTGGAGTTTAGAAGGCACAGCAGTGGAGTCTACACAGTCCAGCTGGGCTGAAACCAATACAATCTGGCTAAACTGTTACCTTACCTTTCCTGTCACCATCATCACTGCAGATGGCTGCAGAGCTCCAGAAGAGTTCCTGGTGTCGCAAGTGCCACCTGCATAACCACAAAGAAGATGGGGATGGACCTCCATCTTTCTTTCTGATTATGCAGATGTCTTTGCTGATACCAACAAGAGGCACTTGAGATGACCCAGAACTCTCTTGGAACTCCATGTCCATCTTCAGTAATAACAGAAATGACACTGGCCCAAACAGATGAGAACATGGATGGCCACTGTGATCAGCAGATCAGTTCACAGTTGACCTGTTTTGTTATCCATGCTCTCCCCCAAATTATGAGAGGCTGAAATTCCAGAGAATTATCAAACTTTTCTTAATGTGAGGTTAAACCGGTCCATCCCGGTTTATCCTACACTAAAGACTGGAGGCCCCAAGACATTGTGTAGACATTCAATAGTGACTTCTGGTCCATATCAGATTTTTAGGCTCAATGTAGACCAGCCTCATGTTAGTGAAACATTAAATCTATGCAGGTCTTAGAAGGGATCCAAGGTGGTGAGCCTATTTATTCAGAATAGGTTCAGCATCTCATAAAACTCCTTTAAAGTTCTGAGTACATTTACAGTCCAAAGGCTCAAAAGCTACCATTCATCAGTATTTGTGTGTGTGTTGGGTCATTGCTGCTTATGACTTTGAGGAATGGTCCTGGTTAATATCCTCAGACAATCACACTGTGCAGTTTTAGAACTATCACTCCACTTTCACTGTTATGGCTATATCCTAAAAATACTTGGACTTGCATTTTTAAAAGGAATTTTAAGAATTCACAACCCAAGACCTATTCTATTGCCCCATCAAACCCAAAGGGTCTATAGGATTCTACAGCCATGGTTGTTAAAATGGAATCATAGTGCTTTAATTGTGTGGTGTGAATGTGCCAATTGTGTAAGACTTCATTTAGAGTCAAATAAAAAATGTTGAGGGCTACAGAGCCTGTTCAAGAGGGAATTCTGAGTATTCAGAAGTGAGTTTCTAAGGATCTACTACAATATGCTCGCTCACATAGGGGAAATGGCATGAAATACAAGCTGCATGTGACATAGAAGTGTTAAGAATCAGATGTGAGCTTTACTTAAAACTTGCCTTCCTTTTGGTTTCTTTTTTGTGTGTGAGAGAGGTAAGCTGACAAGCAGAATTGCTTCTCTCACAAATCACTAAAGGAGCTCCAACACAACATTTGACATGTGAAAGAAGCAAATCCAAAGGAGTATCAGCAATAGGTGAAATAATAATAAAATATTTCCCAGACACAAAATGAGCCCTTTCTCTCTTTCAGCATTTATCTTGCAACTTATATTTATTCAGCTTTCAAAAAAACAAACAAACAAACCCCAATATCAATTAATAATGGAGATGAATTGCTTAATATCCATCATAGCCTTCAAAATATTGTGAACTACAGTTTCTAACATTCTTGTTATTCTTGGCCATAATGTCTAAGACCAACACTGACCTCATTTAATCTATAATTATCTAAAATACTTCATAGAATGATAGAGCTGGAAGAGACCATTAGGTTATGCAGTCCAACTCCTTGCCATGCAGGGAAAGGTAGACTTTAAATATTCAATTTCAAGCATAATCCAAAACAAAGTTCAATATAGCTATTAGTAACTGTCTTGAACATCTGGAGTATCTAGGATGGGAATGGCTTGTCCAAAGCAAAATAGGTCTTCTCCTGTATTTGACAGTTTAGGGTAGATCAAGTCAAAAGTGCAGCATATGACAATAGTTTGTAAGCCGCCTTGAGTCCCCTCCCGGTTCGAGAAAGGCAGCATAGAAATGAAGTAAATAAATAAATAATTTCTATCAGTTGAAATAATGAGTTGTTGGAAAATGAGCTGACAAAAGGTGAGAGAGTTTGTATGATCATCTTCTTTGTATTTAAAGAGGGAGGGTTATGTTTTCTTGTTTTCAATGAACATATTCTGATTGTAGAATGGAATAGAACTATCTATGTTGTAGTAGAGTCTGTTAGCAACACTGCAACTGGTTGTAAGGCTGTCAGAAGAGGGAAAAGGAGTGCTCAAGAGTTAGATGAGGAACAACAGAGAAAGAGGATCCGGGAGATACTTATGTCACCCACTGACAAAGATTCCTTTGAAGGGCTTTCTGAGAGTGAAATGGGTGAGGAGGAGGAAGGAGATACAGTGGGTGTGAATAGGGGAACTAAGAGGGTTACTCAGGAGCAGGAATTGGATGAGGAGAGACAGAGGAAGAAGATTCGGGATATACTTACTGCTCCCACAGAAGAGGATGATTTCATGGGTTTCTCTGGGAATGATGGGTCTGGGAGTGATGGGGATGAGGATGAATCACTGGATTGGACCAAGGTGCAAGAGATTCGGGATGTGTGTACTCAACCAACGTCTAGTGACATGTTTTCGGGGTTTTCTGGTGGTGGGGATTGGCAATTGGGAGATACTGTGGAATCTTGGGGAGAGCTAAGTCTTGACAAGAGGTGGAAGAGTTGGAGGGATGGGCATCGGCATTCAGGAGTGGAAGCTAAACCAGCTGTAAGTGATGGCGATGGGGTGGAGGGCAGCCCATCATCGGATGATGAGTTGTAAGATAAAAGTAGGCACTGAAATGGAAGAACTTTGCAGTAGGCAAAGTGTTGGTTTTGCGCCTTGGGTCTTGTCGCTGCCGCTTTCGTGTTGAGCTTGGGTCCTGGATCTGCAGGTTGCTGTTTACCGTCATGTTACAACTTGGCTTGGATTCTCGTGAGTGCGGATTTCCCCTTCCCTTGACTTCGGACTGCTTTTGACGACGATGTTGCCTCATTGACTTTGGAACCTCGCAACTTTGAACTTGGTTTTCTTTGACCAGATTTCATTTGAGTACGGATCTTTCTTCATGGCTCTTTGTTAGATCGTCCTTCATTTGCTGTGTGATTTTGTGGGATTTTGGAAGTACTTCAGTTTAATCCGGATTGTTTTCCTGGATAATCCGGATTATTGTTTTAGCTTGCTTTTCGAGCTGAAAATTGCTGCTACTTTTGAGTTTTGACTAGAGACACTGAAGCAAGTGTCTCTGAGTCACTTTTGTTTTGTATTAATAAACTATTCTTTTGGACGTACTCCTCAGTCTGGCTCTTTAAGGCTCTTTAATCTAAGCTTCGAGTCTTTCTTCAAATGACTTTTTCAAAACCTTTCAAGGCTTTTATAGGCAAGGAGGTCTGCTTCTATGGGATGAGGCATTAAATACTTCTTCATATGTATAGATTTTTTAGTGTGGGTTTATATAGTGAACTAATTTATTATTTACAGTATTTGTATACCGCTTTCCCACCCCGAGGAGGACTCAAAGTGGATGTCAAAACTAACATGACATAACACACAATATCACAAATTCTGGTGAAGGTTTATGGATGATATCTCTCAATTTCTAGGACATCCTAGGACTTAAACTAGTAATTTCTAGTAGAATTTTGTGCCTCAACACATCAAAATGGTCAATTGTAAGGATATTTTAGGTTGCAATTTTTTTCCTTGAAAAGGCCATTTGCACACACACACACACACACAAACCATTGTTTGGGGTAAATGTTAAACAAAATTCTGTTTCGGATGAATAAAAATTGAAAACATATTTCTGTGGGAAAACATTGTGTGTTTTTTTAAATCCCAAGTAATTTGATTTCTTTTCAGAACTGTCAGAAATTGTGACAAATTGTTAACAAATTTACAAAATGCATTCATTGCTAGCAGAGGGAAAATTTTGTAGTTATTTCTTGCACACAAGAATGAAATCAGAAAAATATTCTTAAAAGGTATAGGAAAATAATTATTTTTGTTTTCAAACTTCTGAGTTTGTGGGTATTAACTTTTTTCTTCCTCATTACAGGAATTTGGCCCCAAATGAACAAATATGTCCTCTGCTGTCTTGAGTTATATCCAATTGTTCCCAGCATAGAAAGAACCCTGGTATTCCTCCTTGATACAAATGTGTTACAGGTCAGAAGCTGGATCTTGCGCTATAGCTATGGAGAGTTGGGCACTGCCTCCCAATAAAAAAATATGACCCCCTCTCATGGAATTGTCTTCACTCCTCAAATTTCAGAGCATTGCAAAGACTGAGGCATTGAGAATTGTTCACACTCCGAACTCTTTCATTTCCTGTGTTTACATTCACTTGGAAACTTTAACTGCTCATTTTCTTTGGATGTCTAAACTTCTAAATGCTCAATTGAAGTTTTAGCTTACTATAATGCTGGAAATTTGGGGAATGAAGGACAATTTCATGGGAAGGCAGAATCTTGTGGGGTGTGTGCACCCTTGAGCCTTTCAAAGGAAAAACGATGTGTTAACATTAATTCAGCACTAAACTGGCTGTATTAGAGAACCAATATTTAAAGAATTGTGCATTCAAAATTATCTGCCTGGTTGGATGTCTGTCTCATTTTTTCCTCACTTGCATTTTTGTTCAAAATATGGTGACAACTTTCTAACCTGGGGGGTTCTTTTCTAAAAGAAAACAAAATTATCACTCCTTCTTACCGAAAATAAAAAAGTAACTGAAGGAAGAGAGCATTTGTAATCAGTTCATTAAAATTGTAAAAGGCAGAGCAATCCTAGCTACCATCAGGGCAATCTCAAAGTTTGTAAAAATTTTGTTAAAGAGACAGAAGGTGAGCAGATATCAAGTTCTTATTGCCAATCCATTACCCAGTATCCATTATAATTTGCCATATATGCTTCAGCTAGCATCAGCTGCAAGACAAAAAGCTTTCAGCTGAATTTCTCAGTCTACATGGATGTGTCAGGTCAACTTGCATTTAACCCACTGTTCTGGTTCATAGGCGTCTGGAAAAATATGGCACAGTTAATCAAATTGAGATTTTTTAAAAGGTCTTGCTCTCAGTGTAAAACTTACTCTTCTCACACAAAGATGAGCACCCTCCAGGTCATTGCAATTCAATATATCCACATATAACTTTCATACTTCCTTTTAAAATTCATATTTAAGAAAAAAACTACTACACTGATCCTGTGTGCTGGACTCAACTAGAATTGTGGTGGTGGTGATGTGCCTTTGTGTCATTTCTGGTTTATGGTGATCCTAAGGCAAACCTATCATGGGCTAATTTCTCTTAATCAATAATGAACATGCTTTAGGGAAAGTAATTAATGATTTAAACACTGTTGATTCAATGTGTCTACTGCAGTTAGAAACAACTGTAGAATCTAGCTACCCAAAAGTCATAGTTAAGACAAATAATAGATCCAGGGAGTTATTTCGTGACATCTATTAATATCACCCAGCAATTTAGAAATATAAACATCCGATGTTTCTTTTAATTACTAATTGTGAAACATGTATTTTTGAGGAGAATCTTCCAAGTATATGTTTCTTTAAGAAGTAGAATTAAAAACTGTAGAATACTTCACAGAATCAAGATACTTTCATATACTTTTTCTTAGACTCCCTCGCTGCCAATGCTTTGTATTTCCTAATTGGGAAAAACATTAAGTTAGCACTTACTGTAAGTGCACCCACGGAAAATTACATTTTGAGATTGAGATATGATTCATGCCTCGATTCAGCATTTTTTATGGTGGTCTCTTATTTATGAAAATATATGGATGCAAACATATTATTGACTTTACCTATTCTTGGATATGCCCATTCAAAAATATATCTAGGGAATTGTTAGAAACACTTCAATGTTTGTTGAAATGACAGGAAGGGGGATTTATTATCGTAAGATGGGTAAAATTCATGATCACCCCCTTCTCTTACATCTAACAATAGACATACATTAAAACCACTTTCTATTCCATCAATGTACTAAAGTTTATTTTGTAATGCATGGTTACTTTTTTCCCATTTGCCAGGGCCCCATATTTCAGGGTGTGTGGCTGTCTCTCTTTATGTGCACTAGGTGGGGATTCTAGATTATGACTCTAGGTAACTCTAGGTGGGAACTTCAATATATATATTTATGTATT
This sequence comes from Anolis sagrei ordinatus, assembly GCF_025583915.1. Lineage (NCBI taxonomy): Eukaryota > Metazoa > Chordata > Lepidosauria > Squamata > Anolidae > Anolis > Anolis sagrei. The sequence goes on from NW_026847438.1 coordinate 143,343,822, forward strand.
TGATCCAAATTGTTTTAATACTAATGATGTTTAATATGTTTAATACCCCCCCCCCAGTCACTAACAAGCCACACCAAAAAAAAAAAAATCTGCCAGACCATCAAATGCTAATCAAGGTGGCCAGTTGAAACATTCACACCTATCTCCAACAGTTCTTTGTCCCACCCTGGATGTTCCACAGATATATAAACCCAATTTTCCTAGTTCCAACAGACCTCACAACCTCTGAGGATGCCTGCCATAGATGTAGGCGAAACATCAGAAGAGAATGCCTCTAGAACATGGCCATATAGCCCGAAAAAACCTACAACAACCCAGTGATTCCAGCCATGAAAGCCTTCGACAATACATTGATGTTTCATACTGTTTTGTTATTTGTATATATTAAATTTTATTGTAATGCTTTTGATGTTAGCCGCTTTGAGTCTCCTTATGGAGAGGAAAAGTGGGATATAAATAAATAAAAGAATGATAATAATAACAACAATAATCATAGTAGTATAACACATCTAAGACTACATGAGGTGTTGTAGTAGAGTGTGCTGAGCAAGCTACAACGAGTAGTAGAAGGGCAAAGAGAGCTGCTCGGATGTTGGATCAGGAGCAGCAAAGGAAGTGAATTAGGGAAATATTCATGACACCTACAGATACTCAGTCATTTGAAGAGTTTACAGATTCTGAAATGGAGAAGGAGGGAGAGGAAGGTAGAGGTTTGAAGCAGATTATTCGGGGTCAAGACTGATGAATCAGAGGAAGAGAGGGAAAGGAAGCGGATCCATGAAATACTTAGTGCTCCAACTGAAGAGGAAGACTTCATGGGATTTACAGGGAGTGATGGGACTGGGAGTGATGACGGGGAGGAGGATGGACTAGATTGGACCCATGTACAAGAGATCAGGGACATATGTACTCAACCTACCTCAAGTGAGGAGTTTGAGGGGTTTTCGGGAGACTGGCAACCTGGAAATACATGGGGTGATCTAAGTCTTGATAGACGCTGGAAGAGCTGGAGGGACGGGCGGTGGCGAGCAGCTGTGCAAGCGAAAGCACCTGACAGTGATGATGACAGGGTGGGGTCCAGCTCTACTTCTGATGAGGAATTATAGGATAAAAGTAAGGTATCAAACTATTGGAACTTTGCAGTAGGCAAAGAGTTGTTTTGGGCTTGGGACTTTGTTGCTGCCTTTACTGTCGCCTTGGGTCCTGGGACTACAGATTGTTGTGCTCTCCTGTTTCAATTGTGCTCAATTGGGCATGTTTAGCCTGAAGAAGAGAAGGCTGAGAGGGGATATGATAGCCATGGATAAATATGTGAGAGGAAGCCACAGGGAGGAGGGAGCAAGCTTGTTTTCTGCTTCCCTGGAGACTAGGACGCGGAACAATGACTTCAAACTACAAGAGAGAAGATTCCATCTGAACATGAGGAAGAACTTCCTGACTGTGAGAGCCGTTCAGCAGTGGAACTCTCTGCCCCGGAATGTGGTGGAGACTCCTTCTTTGGAAGCTTTTAAACAGAGGCTGGATGGCCATCTGTCAGGGGTGATTTGAATGCAATATTCCTGCTTCTTGGCAGGGGGTTGGACTGGATGGCCCATGAGGTCTCTTCCAACTCTTTGATTCTATGATTCTATGATTCTATGATTCACTCGTATGGATTCCTGTAAGTGCTGACTTCTACTCCTTGCTTCTTGACGACGACATCACGTTTTGGACTTGTACTACAACTTTTGAATGTGTTTTGACCCTGGACTGTTTTCTGATTTTGTTTTTGCTTGCTCCCACCTTGCTTTGTTGTACTTTGTGAACTCTGTTATTTTTAAGCAGTTTGCTGAAGGTTTTTGTTATACCGGATTATATCTCCGCATAATTATTCCCTAAGTTGCATTTTTTGACTAGCAATTGCTATAGACTTTTTTTTTTGCTGCTAGACTCACTGAATTCAAGTGTTTCTACGCTATTTTTGTTTGCTAATAAACTTTGTTTGCATCTTTTACTTGTGTTTGGCTTTGTTAAGGCTTCTGGTTCACAACATGGGAAAATATCTATTATTTAAAACCCAGAAGTGTGTGTGTTACCAGTCCACGCAACCCCCCAGGGTCCTGCAGCAGAAGACAGGATCCCAAAACCTTACAGGTCCCTGTTCTCGTTTTAGACATTATGTGGCCTTTTGTCCTCAAAGTTTTATGGGAATTATCCTGAGAATCCCCAACTCACATGTCATATGCCAGTCATCTTTACTTATTGTGTGTGTGTCCTCCTTTCTCCTAGATGAAATACTGAGCTACTGGCAGCTTTAAGGCCCATAGATCATGCTTCTACAGGCTTACAAGCAGAAGGCCCAATATATCATACAAGGGAAAATAGAGAGTTATCAAATTCTGAGTTGCCAAAGGAACACATGGGTTGTTATCCTTTGGAGATGATTCACTTTATGTACTGTGCATGTGAAAAAGTGATGCAAGTATGATAAATCAGATACTGACTTCTCAATTTCGTCTAAATCACCTTTTCTTTAAATGAGATTTCAAATACACAGTCAAGTTTCAGTTCTTTAGCTTGTGCTAACATTGCGTTCTCTAAAAAAAAGGTGGGTCTCTGTATACTAAATTTACTATAAGTGTGTTAAGTAAGTCTGGACACTCATTTAAGAATAAATGCTACTGAATAAACGATATACTTGCCATTGGCAACTGCAGTCCTTTGTCCATTTTAGGAGGTACTTTGGGTAGTCTCATAGAATGATTTAATACAGAACAGAGTAAATTTGAGCATTTTTATACAAAGCAACTGTATTCAAGTGATCAAAGGAAAACCCTCCCATTAAGAGCCATATTCATGTGCTGAGAATATGTTGGTGTCCTGATCTCCCATGGGTTGAGCTTAACCTAGAGATGGGTAGAGCCAGACTCAAAATTAAGTAGAATCGCCCCCTTTCTGTTTCCCTCTGCTTTTCTCTTTCCTTTTCAACCTGGAAGGCTGCTAAGGAGTGTACCTGACACAAATCTCAATAAATTAAGGATTTCAATATCTCTCTTTTAATTTGTTGCTTCTCTGAACCCAACCTACATTTTTGCTTCATTACAAATTGCAGGACTAAAAGACACTGTACTAAAATGCACATATCATTAACTCCCTCCACAAAATATGCATTGTGAAGGGCAGACATGTAGCCGGGTTGGGGGGGGGGGAGCTTGAGGGGCTTCAGCCCCCTCCCCCCCAAAAACATTCTCAGCGTGGTCCGTGAGAAGGGCTTACTGGTACATTATTTAAACTGTTATGTTTATTCATATCATGATCTGTTCACCATGCTCAATATATCCCATATACATGGGCTATTAGAATAATGATACAAAAGGTTTGCTAGGGTAGATCCTCAGCCCCCCCCCCCCCCCCCCCCCCCCGAATCAAACTCAGCACTCCATGAATCAAAATCCTGGCTACGGGCTTGGTGGAGGGAGTTTGCTCAGTTTACTTAATTTATACAGCATTGCCTCACTGATTACATTGTGCTTCCGAGGACGTTGTTGTTGTTGTTGTTGTTTTGGCTAATTAGGTATACACGAATCATCCAGATTTTAAAATTTGCACATTGTTTTGTGCACATTTTATTTCCCAGAAATGTTCCAGAAATCTCACAAATGGGTGAACACTTAGGTAAGGGGTACATTTTTATAGAAGAAGTGCCAGAGCATGAAGAAAATGCCCCATTTATCAACAATATTCCTTTTCGATAGATCACTTGCAAAAGGTTTATTAAATCTGGCTAAGAATAGCACATAGCTCTTGGGTCGTAGATTACTCAAAATGAATACTTTGCTTGTCCTGATCAACAAAAGACACTGCATTTATTTATGTTTTATGTTGATACCAATGTGAAGCCTTATGTCCTCCTATATTATATACCTATGATTGCATTTCACCTGCCATGGAAACATCTTATGGTATCTCAAAATTTTTGGTTTGCAGAGGGACACCAGTTCTTTGACCAACTACAAGCTCTAGAAGTTCAAAAGATGTTGCCGTGTCAGTTAGAATGGAATCAAGGTGCTATAGTTGTGTACTGTAGAAGATGCCTTTATTTATATATCGGCACAATACAGAAATTGAATAATATTTTTTTAATGATTTGAGCCACCATTATAAACAACTAGCCATCCCCTGCTACGCGTTGCTGTGGCCCAGTGTGATGAACTGGAAAATAAAGTAATGGAAAAGTGTTGGTTTCTAATATATGTAATTTCTTTCTGCTTCTGGGTAAACAGTATTTCTTATTGTTGTCAGTGTAGATGTAGAAATTGTCTGGTTTGCCTACTCTGGAACATGCAACATAGAATTGTCCTTCTTAAGGGGTCTCTTTCAAATCTATGGTACTATATCTGCCATATACATATATGTGTGTGTGAATCATATATATCTCTTTTTTGTATAGATTTTTATTGAATGAGTTTCCTTTTTACAACAATAAAAAGAATGGGGTGGGGAGGAGTTTTGTTAGGGGGTGGGTGGGAAGGTGATAAAGAGAGAAAAAATTAGGGAGGAACATAAATTTGGGGGGTAGAAAGGGAGGAGGGGGGTATCTTCTTAGAGTTTTCCGTTTAAGGTCTTCTGTCTTAAATTTAATCTCTTCTTCAGATTTTTTTCTGGTGGTGGATCTATCTATGTTCTATATATCTCTATCTATCTATCTATCTGTCTATCTATCTATCTATATTTAAATCAAAAGTTTTACTTTGTTTTTCTTTAGCCATATCTTTAAGGGTGTCCAGTCCGTCATCTTCATGTGCTTTTTTTGTATTTTTGATAGTAAGTATTTTAGTTTGTCCATGTTCATTGTATCAAGGATATTCTTTATCCAGTCTTCTTTTTGGGACTTATTTTTAATTTCCATAGTTTTGCATAACTCAGTCTTACTGCAGTGATCATGTATACAAAAAGCTTATCGTCATTGATGCTCCATTTGATGTTTGTTAGTCCTAAGAGAAAACATTCTGGTTGGAAAGGAATCTTTTTCTTCAGTACTTTTTGGCAAGTTTCATGGATTTCCTTCCAATAAGTTTTGGCTATATCGCATGTTCACCACATTTGTATGAATGACCCCTTACATCTCCTGCATTTCCAGCATTTATCACTCTGGTTTTCGTAACATTTAGCTACTTTATCCGAGGTCATATACCATTGATAAAACATCAGATTTTCTTTAAAATCATTTGCATAGAGGTCGTTCGATTTCTTGGTCCATAACATCTCCCAATCCTCCAGGGGGATAGTTCTTTTTATATCTCTGGCCCATTTGATCATGCAATATATATATCTTTATATATGGCTGGATGTCTCTTTGTTAGGAGGGCTTTGGTTATGTTCTCTTGCCCTGGTGAAGGGATTTGACGATGAGACGATTGGGTTTGGTTATTGTAATAACTGTTATTATAATTGCTTATTGTTTATTAGTGGATAATGTGTTAAGTGGTCTATTGTTATGTGTTGCATTGAATTATTGCTGTTTTTACTGTGTGTGAACTGCTGTGAGTTGCCTCCGGGCTGAGAACGGCAGTATATAAGCAAAGTAAATAAATAAATAAATAAATTTGGACAGGATAGCCTTAAGGCAGCATTTCTCAACCTGAGGGTTGAGACCCCTGGGGGGTTGTGAAAGGTTGTCAGAAGGCTCACCAAAGACCATCTGAAAACACAGTATTCTTTGTGGGAAGTTTGGCCCAATTCTATTGTTGGCGGGGTTCAGAATGCTCTTTGATTGTAGGTGAACTATAAATCCCAGTAACTACAACTCCCAAATGTCAAGGTCTATTTTCCCCAAACTCCATCTGTCTTCATATTTGGGCGTAAGGAGTATTTGTGCCAAGTCTGATCTAGAGCCTTCATTATTTGAGTCCACAGTGCTCTCTGGATGTAGATGAACTACAATTCCAAAACTCAAGTGTCAATGCCCACCAAACTCTTCTAGTGTTTTCTGTAGGTCATGGGAATCCTGTGTGCCACGTTTGGTTCCATTCCATCGTTGGTGGAGTTCAGAATGCTCTTTGATTGTAGGTTAACTATAAATCCCAGCAACTACAACTCCCAAATGACAAAACTTTTTTTTAGTAATGGTCACTCCTTGGGTGAGTAGGTGTCTTGTGGCCAAATTTGGCAGCAATTCGTCCAGTGAATTTTGAGTTATGATGCCACTCAAAACGAACAGAACATTTTTATATAGATAGATTGTTTCTTCTGTTAATAGAAAAAACCTGAACAAAAGAAGACAAATTAAAATTAGTCACATGGTAGATCAGACTCACTAGATGATCCCAAGAGCTCCATTCAATCTGAAAAAGTGTATAAATAAATGTAGGCCTTCACAGTAGAAATGATTTAAACTGGTGCATGATCTATTGTAGCTATATCCTTCTGAAACTGAATATTAAGTTAAATGAAGTAGCATGAAAGTATTGAAGGGTGGTAGAAGATGTATTGGTGTATGTGGCATATTGGCTTTATTAGATTTATGCACAGCTTAAGGAAACAAAGCAAACCTCACTTCCAATATGATAAATAGGAGAATGCTGAAAAGTAACCTGGAGCCAAGGAAGCCTGTCTGAGCTCTGCAAACATACAGAGCTGAATGTCATAAAAACCATCAGCAATTAACTTAAGAACCGATCCCTGTTGGTTCTGGGAAGCTTCTCTGCTGATGGTTTGAGCTGCTGCATCCAAGCTGTCCCTTCTGTTCAAGATTAATAAGCTTCCAATGAGATGAGAAACAGTGTGATAGAGTTGCTAGAATATGAGGTCTGAACAATCAAAACTCAAGTTATTCCAAGCCAAACTCAGCAGAGATACCACTGAATTCCACAGAAAGACAGAAACATCATATGAGTATGTGTTAAATCTCCAGTGACATTTTTCTATGACAGTTCAGTTTCCCTCCATGCTCTCTTATAAAGCTGTAAAGTCTTGGTATGCCTTACCTATATTATTATCACTGTGTTTTTGGGAATGAAATATATGTAATCCCTACTTTTTCTTCTTCTTCTACATCTACACTATAGAATGAATCTATATACACTATAGAATGAATGCAGTTTGACACAACTGTTACTGCCATGATTGTGCTAGGGAATCATGAGAGTTGTAATTTTACAAGGTCTTTAGCCTTCTCTGTCAAATAATGTTGGTGCCTTACCATGGCACCATGGCAGTTAAAGTGGTATCAAAGTGCATTTGTTTTACAGTGTAGATGCAGCTCAAGTCAGGGCGAGCAGCTGCCATAATTCTGGCAATTTGTACATCAAATCCTTTTTCTCATCCCCTGATTTTGACAAACTGAAGCAGATTTTTTCCCCCCTTCCAGGACCGGAAGTAAGCAAAAAACAACAACAAACAAACAAATTGCCAATTCATGACAGCTAGTATTTTTCTTGTCAGGAGTGCAGTTTTAAAAAGCTAGCCAAGTTGCTGGACCTAACTGGGTTACAGAATTCAGCCCCCTCAATGGATTGTCACCTTGTTATGGTGCGTATTCCAATGAACCTGCGAGCATGACCACCGCAGTCATGCACTCCCGGGGGGGGGGGGCAGAGGTGCAGGGGAGGTTCCAGATTAAACACAATTTGAAGACTTCAATGGATCAGGCAGAAGATAGCATATTATATGTTACAATGGCTGTGAAGGTGGAAGAAGGCTGAAACAGATTGAGAAGCCACCGACATCGTGTTAACCATGCCATTGGTTGGGACCCTCACTCTGTGAAGACTGTGTGTTGATTAGCTGTGCACCGACCTCCACATAGTAAAAAAAAACAACTTACACATAGGCTTCTTCCAAGAACTTGGACGGCCATCATACTCAGACAACGAGGGATCACCTAAGTACCATATATACTTGAGTATAAGTTGAGTTTTTGAGCCCCCTTTTAGGCTGAAAAGCCCCCCCTGACTTATACTTGGATGAGGGTCCTGATGGGACCCTCACCTCTCCACACAGCAACCCAGCTTGCCTTTCTTACCTCCTCCCTTTCCCCATGCGTGCTTTTCTCTCTCTCTCCCTCAACCCGCACACACCTTTCCCTCCTCTCTTGGTAGAGAGATCAGCTGGGTTGCCCTGCTGAGAATGGAGCTTTCCCACTTTTCCATCCCCCCTTTCCATTTCAATCTTTCCCAGTTTCCTCCCCCCCTTCCCCAGTTGCCCCCTTTTGACCCCAATCTGTCTGACCTTTTCAACTACTCCTTTTCCAACTCATTTTCCCTCTTTTTCAAACGGCTCTCCCATTCCAACTTTTTCTCATTTGCAGTCCTTCTTTCCCACCCCCTTCTCAAGCCAGCCTTTCCCACTTTTCCTTGTTCATATACACACAGCATTTTCCCCAAAATTTATACCATAGTTACAATTAACTATGGTGATTATTGGATTGTTGTTGTTACATTTATATTTTACTCTATGTGTTAATGTTATTATTAAATTTAATATTTTACTCTATTTCTTATTGTTATTGCTTTTCTTATTACATGTATTATTATACTCTATTATCATTGTTATTATTACATTATTTTACTCTATTTGTTACTATTATTACATTTATTATTTTACTCTATTTCTCATTATTATTACTTTTATTATTTTACTCTGTCTTGTTATTATTATTACATTTATTATTTTACTCTATCATTAATGTTATTATTACAGTTATTGTTTTACTCTATTTGTTATTATTGGAAGGATATATAAGCACATTTACATTGAAGAAGGTTAGAAGAATGATTTAATCAGAGTTGGACAGTCTTATCTTAAATTACAGTTTTCTGCAAATATTCAAAAACATTTAACCTACTGCTGCCTCAATTAATGTGATTTTATTAGTATCTATTTTTATTTTGAAATTTACCAGTAGCTGTTGCATTTCCCACCCTTGGCTTATACTTGAGACAATAAGTTTTCTCAGTTTTTTGAGGGAAAATTGGGTGTATTGGCTTATATATCAGGTTGGCTTATACTTGAGTATGTACGGTAAGTATGTAACAGAATTCAGCACCTTGGAAAGTTCCTTTAAATCCTCTCAGAAAGAACTCACCCCATCCTTAGCAAGAAGCTGCTAGATTTACTGTATCAGGCCTCAAGGATAGAGAAATTGCTTTGAACTGTCCCACCTGGAACCATCTGGGATACACCCTTTGAAGGCTTTTTTGCCAGCATTCAGGAGCTCTAGAGCAGTGGTTCTCAACCTGGGGTCCCCAGATGTTTTTGGCCTACAACTCCCAGAAATCCCAGCCAATTTACCAGCTGTCAGGATTCCTGGGAGTTGAAGGCCAAAAACATCTGGGGATCCCAGGTTGAGAACCACTGATGTAGAGGAAAGGCTAGGTAGAACAAGTCAATAGGGAGAGGATTGCACTAGAGCAGTGGTTCTCAACCTAGGGTCCCCAGATGTTTTTGGCCTTCAACTCCCAGGAATCCTGACAGCTGGTAAATTGGCTGGGATTTCTGGGAGTTGTAGGCCAAAAACATCTGGGGACCCCAGGTTGAGAACCACTGCACTAGAGGCTTGACAAGACATGGGTTGCTTGATTCTGAAATGAACTAGTACAAATGTTCTAGTTAAATAGTAAGCTCACATCAAAGGAAGGATGAGCTTCATAAACATCATATTATTATTTTTATTTACTACATTTATATCCCACCCTTCTCACCCCAAAGGGGACTCAGAGCGGCTTATAATTGTAACTTTTTAAAACAAAAAATTGTAACCCACCAAACAGCACAAGCTCTCAAATAGCTATTAAATTCCTTTCTGAGGGAGCCCGAAAGGGATGAGCAGGAACAGGTAGATAATTAAATCCAAATTCAGAGTTTGGTTTGACTGGCTGTAGGGAGTGGACCTGAGGGAGAACCTCCTTCCTGAGGTCCACCAACCTAGCATAAATAGGGGGCTGTCACGCTTTCATTCCTCAGCAGTAGTTGCAAACCTGTTGTCCTCCACGTGTTTTGAATTACAGCTTCCAGAATTCTTTGCCATTGGACAAGCTGGCTAGGATTTCTGGGAGTTGGAGGCTCAGACATCTGGAGGGTCACAAGTATGACACCTCTGCTTTACAGCATTCTTGTCCCCCTCGATGGACTGTCATCCCTTGTTGATGGGAAGCTTCCCACTGGAGTGGAAATTATCTATCGGACAGATGGCTAGCTGTTTAACCTCAGCAGACTGAAAGCCAAAACCAAGGTTACAACAACATCTGTTATATAACTCCAGTATGCTGATGACAATGTTGTCTGTGCGCATTCAGAAGAAGATCTACAAGCCACTCTAAACACCTTTGCAGAAGCATACGAGAAGTTCGGCCTGCCATTGAACACTGAGAAAACCAAAGTGCTCTTCCAGCAGTCACCAGCCAACCCCTCTCCAATGACAGAGATACAGCTTAATGGTGTAACATTAGAAAATGTTAACCATTTCTACTACCTTGGCAGCCACCTCTCTACCAAAGTCAACATTGACACTGAAATACAACACTGCTTGAGCTCTGCGAACATAGCATTTTTCCGAATGAAGCAGAGAGTGTTTGAGAACCGGGACATCCGTAGGGATACCAAGGTGCTTGTTTATAAAGCTATTGTCCTCCCAACCCTGCTATATGCCTGCGAAATGTGTCTACAGACGTCACATGCAACTCCTGGAACGATTCCATCAGCGCTGCCTCTGAAAAATCCTGCAAATCTCTTGGGAACACAGGCGGACAAATGTCAGCGTGCTGGAAGAAGCAAAGTCCACCAGCACTAAAGCGATGGTCTTCCGCCATCAACTCCGCTGGAGTGGCCACGTTGTCCGGATGCCCGACCACCGTCTCCCAAAGCAGTTGCTCTACTCCAAACTCAAGAACGGAAAGCGGAATGTTGGTGGATAGGAAAAAAGATTTAAAGATGGGCTCAAAGCCAACCTTAAAAACTGATAACTGGAAAGCCCTGGTCCTTGATCACTCCAGCTGGAGGTCAGCTGTGACCAGCAGTGCTGCAGAATTTGAAGAGGCATGAATGGAGGGTGAAAGAGAGAAACGTGCCAAGAGGAAGGTGCGTCAAGCCAACCCCAACCGAGACCTCCTTCCACCTTGGAAACCAATGCCCTCACTGCGGAAGAAGATGCAGATCAAGAATAGGGCTCCACAGCCACCTACAGACTCACAAGAATTCTGATCCTGGAAGACTATCCTACTCAGCCAACGAGGGATCGCCTAAGTAAGTAAGTACAGCATTCTTGTTATTGTAAAAACTTGAGGGGCAGTTGGCATTGTTATTGGATTAGAATCTTATGTTTGGTGCCCTCCTGTCTTGAGGTACAAATGGGAAGGGATGTTACCCATCACTCAGTGATGGGGGCTGTTTGAAAGTAGGCTGGCTTGGCTCAGTAGCACCCCCTCTCAGGGTCACAGGTAGAGGTGATGGTATCAGGGGGTTACAGCCTCAACTAGCATTCAGGTCTCTGGTTTAAGTCCAGAGCAAAGGGGTCATCAATTGTCAGGTGGAGTGGTCAATGTCACGATCAAGGGCCCACGTACAGTTGCCAAACCACTCATCAACTGTTATAAGTTGTTGCCTTGTTACCCCAAAGAACTGGTTTCTGGTGGTGTTATTCGAAAGGAAGCCTTTCCTCTGTACTCACAATCATCTACTGGAACATGGAGGAATCATTTTTTGTTCATAATTGCCAATACAAATTAAGATCATTTCTGTGGTAATTATCCACTCCTTTGTATGATTTAATGACACTGAAAGCTCAATCACAATTCCCCAATCTATACAGTGATATATGCCACTTTCAGGGGTGCTGCAATTCTTCCTTGTACATAGAGAGAGAAAGCTGATGCTGGAATAAGAGCATTTCTGCCTGACACACATTGTCTGCTTCTAGACCTAGCTTGTCAGACTGCATGCGTGCCAACACTGATGTATCAAAGGGGTCAGGTCAATAATGCTCCAACATAAAGTACACAGGACAGGTTCAAATAGCTGTATAGAGTTCTGCACTAAGAAGTACTAGAAAAATCTGAAGTAAATTCAATGGCAGACCCATTGATTTTCTGACTCTGCTCTAGACGTTTGTTTATTTCTTGGTTTGGAAGAAACTTGTATTACAGTCAGGGCATAAGGAGGATAAAAACTAAATATGGAAACAATCTGCCAGGATGTTCTCCCACAGGAACTTCACTGAGATGAGTCGCTACCTTCACAAATCTCTTGCTTATTTGAATGGAGCTTGTACCAAGCAAGTACAATGCCCTAATGGATTTCTGTTGGCAAAGGGATTCGTCAGTTTAACTCACCCTAAAGCAAGGTGTAGTGATTTGAGTATTGGACTATGGCTTTGGTGACCAGGATACAAATCCCCTTTCACACTCTCTCAGATGAAGTCAAAGGCAAACTCCCTCTACACCAATCTTGCCAAGAAAACCCTATTATATGTTAATTTAAGCTTGAAGATGTACAACAACAACAACAAAGCAGAGGGATGAGAGAAAGTCCTATGTATGTATGTACGTACGTATATATTTGATACTCTGCCTTTCTCCAATATGGGTCTGTGGCTCACAATAGTAAAAGAAAAGTATATCAAACACAATCACATTAAAACATCAATATAAAATAGTTAAAAAGGCAGTAAAACACACACACACACACACACATACACACACATATACACACACATATTCTTCAAGCTTACAACTGGGTAAAAAGGTACTTTGCTTACTGGTGGAAACAGAAGAGAAAAATGACCAACATAGTCCTCATGGGAGGGAATGCCACAGACTGATGATAGGATGACTTGGAGGTCTCTCACTCATGAGGTCACTACAAGTCAAAGTCAACTTAACAGCAGTTAACAACAAAGAATTAATGGAGCCAGGTATTGTTTACCTAAGTTGTATCACAGTCAATAAAGTCAACAGTAAAACAATAAAATGGAAGATTTCACAACAATCTCTTCTATTTGTTAAAGATGTTGCTAGAATCTGTCATTCCCATCCCCACAACCTCATTTTTCTATTTTCTGCTGTGGCAGACTAAGACATCTATCTCTATGAAAACATACAAGAGCAAATCTCAGTGCCCTACTAGGGAAAATTAGCTGCTTGGGATATACAACAAAGCTCCAAGTCAGAGGTTCCAAGAGATCTAATTGGCCACAGTTGTAAGCTGAGTATTGAGGCTAAATGGATCCTTGGTATGGCAGTGTATTTTTGCATCTATCCCACCCTGAAACTATCATTCAATAATACAAGACAGCAAAATTAACTTTTTTAAACAGAGTTGTTGCTGAAGTGTTTTAAAAATCCACAACCCCCCCCCCCTCCCATAGCCCAACCTTGCCCCCAACCCTGCCCCCAACCCAGAAATGGACAGAGTTCAACAAGGCAAACACTGACCTTTTGGAAACAAATGGCAAAAATCTGGATCTGGCACAGTCTGGCTTTAAGCCGGGACATGGAACCGAGACAGCCTTGGTCACCTTAGTGGATGATCTGCGTCGTGAGCTGGACAGGGGGAGTGTGTCCCTGTTGGTTCTACTGGACCTATCAGTGGCCTTCGATACCATTGACCACAGTATCCTTCTGGGATGCCTTGCGGGAATGGGTCTTGGGGGTACTGCTTAGCAGTGGCTCTGGTCCTTCCTAGAGGACCGTTCGCAGAAGGTGTTATTGGGGGACTCCTGTTCAACCCCACAACCATTGTCTTGTGGGGTTCCTCAGGGCTCAGTACTTTCCCCCATGTTGTTTAACATTTATATGAAGCTGCTGGGGGAGATCATCCAGAGTTTTGGAGTACGGTGTCATTTGTACGCAGATGATGTCCAACTCTGTCACTCCTTCCCACCTACTACTAAGGAGGCTGTTCCGGTCCTGAACCGGTGCTTGGCCACTGTGATGGTCTAGATGAGGGCGAACAAATTGAAATTGAATCCAGACAAGACAGAGGTACTCCTGGCCAGTTGCAAGGCCGAACAGGGCATAGGGTTGCAACCTGTGCTAGATGGGGTTACACTCCCCCTGAGGGCGCAGGTTTGCAGCTTGGGTGTGATCCTGGATTCATCGCTAAGCCTGGAGCCCCAGGTCTCGACAGTGGCCAGAGGAGCATTTGCACAGTTGAAACTTGTGTGCCAGCTGCGCCCATACCTTGGGAAGTCTGACTTGGCCACAGCAGTCCACGCTCTGGTTACATCTCATATAGACTACTGCAACACACTCTATGTTGGGTTGCCTTCAAAGACTGTTCGGAAGCTGCAAATGGTCCAACGAGCGGCAGCCTGGTTGATAGCAGGAGCGGCGCTCAGGGAGCACAAAACTCCACTGGCTGCCTGTTTGCTTCCGGGCACATTTCAAAGTGCTGGCTTTAGTCTATAAAGCTCTACACGGTTTCAGTCCGACTTACCTAACTGAACGTATCTCTCTTTATGAACCATCTAGGATGTTAAGATCTTCTGGGGAGGCCCTGCTCTCATTCCTGCCTTCTTCACAGATGAGTCTGACAGGGACGAGAGACAGGGCCTTCTCGGCAGTGGCCCCTTGACTGGGGAACACCCTGCCTAGAGATATAAGATTGGCTCCCCTCCCCCTGACTTTTTGAAAAAAGGTGAAAACCTGGCTTTTTGAACAGGCCTTCCCAAATATGGCATAACTAAATGGAATTATGGAACTACTTGATAACACAATGGAATAACGATTTGACATGGAGATGCTCACGATATTGTTTTAAGGGTTGTTGTAGGTTTTTTCGGGCTATATGGCCATGGTCTAGAGGCATTCTCTCCTGACGTTTCGCCTGCATCTATGGCAAGCATCCTCAGAGGTAGTGAGATCTGTTGGAACTAGGAAAAAGGGTTTATATATCTGTGGAATGACCAGGGTGAGAGAAAGGAATCTTGTCTGCTGGAGCTAGGTGTGAATGTTTCAACTGACCACCTTGATTAGCGTATAATGGCTTGACAGTGCCTAGAGCAAACTTTTGTTGAGAGATGATTAGATGTCCTTGTTTGTTTCCTCTTTGTTGTTGTGCTGTTGTAATTTTAGAGTTTTTTTTAATACTGGTAGCCAGATTTTGTTCATTTTCATGGTTTCATCCTTTCTGTTGAAATTCTCCACATGCTTGTGTATTTCAATGGCTTCTCTGTGTAGTCTGACATGGTTGTTGTGAGAGTGGTCCAGCATTTCTGTGTTCTCAAATAAAATGCTGTGTTCAGGTTGGTTCATCAGTTTGCTCTAGGCACTGTCAAGCCATTATATGCTAATCAAGGTGGTCAGTTGAAACATTCACACCTAGCTCCAGCAGACAAGATTCCTTTGTCTCACCCTGGTCATTCCACAGATATATAAACCTTTTTTCCTAGTTCCAACAGACCTCACTACCTCTGAGGATGCTTGCCATAGATGCAGGCAAAACGTCAGGAGAGAATGCCTCTAGACCAGGGGTCCACAAACATTTTAAACAGAGGGTCAGGTCACAGTCCCCCAAACTATTAGAGGGCCGGATTATAATTTGAAAAAAAATGAATGAATTCCTATGCACACTGTACATACTTTATTTGTAGTGCAAAAACACTTTAAAAATACAATAATTAAAATGAAGAACATTTTTAACAAATATAAACTTATTAGTATTTCAATGGGAAGTGTGGGCCTGCTTTTGGCTGATGAGATAGGATTGTTGTTGTGTGCTTTCAAGTCGTTTAAGACTTAGGTTAACCCTGAGCAAGGGCCGGGTAAATGACCTTGGAGGGGTGTATCTGGCCCCTGGGCCTTAGTTTGAGGACCCCTGCTCTAGACCATGGCCATATAGCCTGAAAAAACCTACAACAACCCAGTGATTCCGGCCATGAAAGCCTTCGACAATACAAAGTTTTAAGGCTTTGTTCGGCTTTTATATTTTTTTTATATCATATGCCATTGTTTTTAACAGACTTTCTTGATTGTTTTTACTTGTTATAATTGTTGAGGAATCGAATTGTTGCCAGTTTGTGAATTGCTCTGAGTTGCCTCTGGGCTGAGAGAGGCATTATATAAATATAGTAAATAAATAAACAAATAAGAATCCAACTCTTCCCAGATCAAGTCTCATTGCTAATATCTTCCTGTCCTCCACCCTTCCCACCTACCTAAACACATCCACACTCTCCCACACACACTGACCACTTCCTTTGTTACAGATAACAACAAGAAACTGTTTTCCCCTCCTCTTTTCATTAATTCCTGCTAAGATCAGCATCATTTCAAAGTCTACCACTTGGTTCTCATCCAGTGAGTTCCCAGGGTTTATTATATGCTTCTGCAGCATGAATGAAATCACCATCTCAGTTAAAGCATCCTTCTAAATCTTACTGCTCATCAAGGAAAAATTCAGGCCTATTGAATAGGGCAGCAGTTATATTGTATGTTTGTGTATGTGTGTGTGTGTATCCTAAAGAATGCAAAGAAAGACAAATAGACTTGATACTTTGCTTCACTGTCAGTAGCACTCTGGGGTTATTAGAAACACTTCTTTATGTGTCGTAAGCAGAACAATAGTGTAGAAGGAATGATTAAATACCAGCTCTCTGAGAAATAGACATCTCATTGTGGCAGACCCAGGCTCACTACTGGGTGGTTTTGATAAAGGCAATATGAGTTGATAACTGATACAGTTTGCCAGGGAAGTCATCTGGGGATGCTGTCAGCCACCATGGTTTAATAAAATCATTAGAATGTAAATGTTTTTATTGCAAAATAAAGAGCCTCCAGCAAAGTTGACACTATCGAAGCTCCCTCCGCTGAATGAAAGCGCAGATTAGCATTCAAATGATATAATGATAGTCTGGTTATCTTTATTAAAATTTTTCAAATCGAGTCTTCATTTTGCATGATTGAGTTTTAAACAAATACAATATCCAGTAGTATGGTAAGCTGGTCGGCACACTCTTGAAATAATTAAAGCATGCCTTTTATTTTATTTTATTTTAAAAAAAGCATGCATTTCATAAGCCGTGGATTGGATTTGCTATTTTTAATATGACAATATCTTGTTAGCTTTGCATAAAAACAGAGATGTCAGAGTGTAATTATTGAAAGTTTACAACTATTCGACATATGTTTCACAGTACTGAATTCAATTTTCTGAAATGTGACGATATGAGTCAGTTAGTGAAATATAATCAAAGGATGGCTTGATCGCTGTTCTTAATTTCCCAGTCAACTCTCTCACCCATAATTGATGGTAAAAAATAATGTCTTTGCTTCTAAGACACATGATGCAGCTTTAATGTTTTGCCAGCACTCAGAGGTTCAAAATTCTCCACTAACAATACAAAGGGGAAATGCAGAAAATCCTTTGGTTAAGGTTGTCAGCTAATTTGAAACCAAGACTTCAGGTACAGTAGCTCTACCTGGAAGTGAGCCCAGACCATCATTAAAGTCAGTTATTAAATATCTACATGTCCACCAGTGTGACTTTATATTCAACTTCCTCCGGCCATGCTGAAAAACCTAGAAATTTCTAAAGAGAATGCCTCTGTAGAAATCTCTAGGTCCTCCAATGTAATTTTATAGTCAGCTTCCAGTGGTTGTTGAACATCCTGGAAAACCTAGAAATTCTTCAAGCAGAATTCTCTCAAATAAAAATATAGCCATTTTTAATTCACAATTTTTCATTTTCATAGGGGTCTTGTGTCCTTAAACCCAAGAAATATGGGTGACTTACTATAATGGGAATATGCAGTTTTTGTGATGGACAGTATAAAAGCTCTCAATTGTCATGGATTTTAACTTATTTTCACAAATCACTGAAGGGGAATCCAGATATTTATTTATTTATTTACTTACTTTATTTATATACCGCTTTTCTCAGCCCTCAGGTGACTCAAAGTGGTGAACAACATCAATACAAAACATCATGAGACAAGTATAGGGCAATTAAAAACAATTGTAACATAAATCATTAAGCATCCGTATAACAATCATTAGTGCCTCAACAGTAAAATCAGAATCCAGTCTCATCATCCATTATTCTGTATTCCTATGTTCAATTACACTGTTTAATCAAATGCTTGTTCGAACAGCCAGGTCTTCACTTTCCTCCGAAACACCAGCAGGGAGGGGGCCGATCTGATATCTGCAGCCAAGGGGCCACCACTGAGAAGGCTCTGTCTCTCGTCCCCGCCAAGTGCGCCTGTGATGCAGGCGGGACAGAGAGCAGGGCCTCCCCAGATGATCTTAGTGTCCTAGCCAGTTCATAGGACGAGATGCGTTCGGAGAAGTAAGTAGAGCCAGAACCGTTTAGGGCTTTATAGGCTAATGCCAGCACCTTGAATTCTGCCCGGTAGCAAACTGGCAGCCAGTGGAGCTGGCGCAACAGAGGAGTAGTATGCTCCCTGAGTGCCGCTCCTGTTAGCAAACTAATAGCTTTCTGTGAAGGAGTATTCTACAGCCAGAGAGCAGCAACTGAGAAGGCTTTCTTTTGTATCTTCACTACACAAGTCTTGGGCTAAAAGAATGTAACCCCCCACTCTCAAGGTCCTTATAGAAATATATAGTCACAAACCCTCCAACACTTCATTGATGAGCACTTTGATATATGTTGCTAAACGCAACTACACATGGTGGTCATGATGGCAATGAGGAAGAATACACAATCTAAGAGAAGTGGCAGCTGTTTGCTTTTGCCAGTCTTCCATAAAATGGCTATTGAGGCCACTGCAATGTAGGGAACCAGTTCTTCCTGCAGCTCCTCTAGCATGGAGATCCAATGCCCAGAACAGGACCCTGGCAAAATTTGAAACATGAAACTAGAAATACAATTGGAAACAAGACCATCATGAAACTCCAACATTGATGAGACTGAGCTAAACTCCTTTCCTCGTATCATATAAAGGTTTTCCTGTCCCATGAACCGAAAGGAAAGCATTCCACTTGCTCTTACAGCCAGATAAAAATTTCTTATCTCTCTTTTGATGGACTGACCTTCGCCAATCTTGAGAACATTGTCTTAGTTTACAAAAGTATTGTTTTCTATCTTCAAACTCATTAAATTCTGCACCTGACAAATCATTTTCAGAAGACTGTTTCTCCAAGAAAGATTGCTGTGGGACTTTCCCAGGAATTTGATCTTGGGAATCTACAGGAGAAGCACTCCATTCATGAGAGACCTCAGGCCTCTCAGCAAGGCCTGGGCTTGACTCAGGCTCAGAAAATCCCTCATCCCCACTGACATCAGGCCCAGGCCCAGGAAAACCATCATCCGCATTGACATCACACACAATCACACGCTAAATTACAACACATGTATCCATACATTTTTGGGAAATTTCCAAAGTTTTTATAAACAATATTTTTTAAAAAAACTACAAGAGTTATCTCCTTAAATTTTGTACACAATAAGACAAGATAACAGGGGATGATTTCCCCAAACTTTCAGAAATATTCATACATCTACTGATTTTAGGGAATTTTCTAAAATTTTGAGAAAAACGTTTTTAAAAACCACAAGAGCTATCTCATTGCATGTCTGTCTTAAAGCAATAGAACTTCCATTTAGGGATTTCTTCCCAGCCCAGCACAGAGATTTACTTACTATAAGTATCAGTCAGTCCTCCTCTTTGCAGGTTCAACAATATATTGTAACTCTGGCTGGCTGCTGCTACAGAGGGAAACATCTCTCATCTATCCTGATTGGGGGCAGGGGCGGCTCAACCCATTATGCAAAGTAAGCATTGGCAGTATAGTTGGTTTTGCCCAGGGGCGCTCTTGAGGTGCTCTTGGGAGAAAATAGACCTTGACATATGCAAGTTCTAGTTACTGGGATGTATAGTTCACCTACCATCAAAGAGCATTCTGAACTTCACCAATGATGGAATTGAACCAAATATGGCACACAGAACTCCCACGAAGAACAGAAAATATATATCAGTGATTGGTTTGGGGCGGGGGGGAGCACCAAAATACTGTTTGCTTACCGTTGAAAAATACCTAGGGCCGCCTCTGATTGGGGCTTTATGATGCTGAGCAGAATTCTGGGAAATGTAGCTTAGAGATGAGCCTTTTGAATTCTCTGGCATAGGGCTCTGGGCCTTCCCAAACTACATTTCCCAGAATTCTGAGCTTTCTCAGTTTATTTCCCAATGAACCCTGCTGCTTCTCTCTACTAATGGTGAGAGGCCATTAATTTAAAGAGGAAAGGTAGCCTTTTTGGCTTTGCTTTGCTTCCTTGTGCTGAAAATGAAACTGAATTTGGGAGGGTTCCAAGATTTACAAAATGCAAATGAAAAAGTATTGGGTAAGTTTTGAAGTTTCATCAGAGTCCAACCACTAGTTTTCACAAGGAACAACAAATGCAAACAGAATTTTGCCCAGAACGTCCTATTTGGTGCTCAGATTTGGACAACAGTTCGTACAATTGATTTTGAGCAAATTACAGGAATTCTGAAGGTTCTGTTTGGCAGGACTGACAGTTGAGAAACCATTTACGATGCAGAACAGGGTCTGCTGGAATCCCCCTCCCCCCTTTAAAAATCCATTGATATGGCACATACTGAAAAATGCTTCTGCAAGTATAAAGCAGATGACTGGTCCTGTCACTGAAGCAAGGGAAACAGAAGATCAGGCTTTGAAGATGGTACATTGCTTTTTAGTACTTTCATAACTGTCTTTTCCCCCCTGAATCACAACAGTAGAACAATAGAGGCAACACAAAGAAAGTGCATAGAAGTAGGTTCAAGAAAAGCACAAATGGAAGAACTGCATACAGTTTTTGTTTTGTTTTTGGGTTTGGGTATTTTTAAAGGGTTTTTTTTTTTGCAGAACAAACTGGAATGACTTGGATTGGTCAAATCTACTGACGAAAATGTATTTTCAGTTATAGTTAACTGAATTAAAGCCTCCATTTTCAGAAGCACTACTTCTCTGGTTATTATATGCTGGGACCAAAGGAGAACATTCCTCATTACCATGTTTAAGCTTCTAGAGGGCATCTGGTTGACAACAAAATGCTTGATTTAAATATACCCCAATCTCATTTTATTTTCTTATAAGTTTTATGTTCTTATACATAAGATTATGTTCATGGCAATAACATAAATGCTTTCAATGTGCAGAATCTTTCCAGTGACCCAATTGCTCTGTATTACACTTATACTAAATAGGGGAGGGGAAATCCCAATTCACCATTATAACTTTTTTCTATAATCAAACCTTTCAAGATTGAATCATTAGAGCTCAGTCAAAATGTTACCAAATTCTAGCTGTTTATAAAGCAAAGCTTAAAATGGAAAAGTCATTAATGTTTACTCAATGGATAGGGTTGCATTAGTGAATTTGTGGCATTCTACGTTAATTTGTAGCTTGCTTTCGATCGGCCTTGCAGGTCCCTAAATGCGTTTCTAATGCCACCCTGTGACTAGAGACGGGCTTTATGAGAGTGGAGGCCAGGGTGTGGGTGGCCATACTCAACCTCTGGCTCAGACTGTCCCGTGCACCCTTTGGTCTTGCCCCACTAACCATGAAGGATGACTTCCAATCCGCATGGAAGCAGGCAGTAGCATCAAAAATCTCCTCATTGGGATTTTCTCCAGGTCTACTATTTGCTATGGATTACAATCAAGCCAAAGCACTTATTAAACAACGTATCACAGACACAGAGCGACAACTAGATCTGACCTCGGTTCCAACCTTCCTTATCAATGAAGACAGCAGATATCTTGCCTCCCCTATGGCATATTTAACAAACTTAGAGGTTCCTCTTCATCGAAGGGCTTTCACCCTGACTCAATGCCACGCTCTCCCATCAGCTGTACTCGAAGGCCGCTACCAGAAGATCCCTTTCCCAGAGAGACTCTGCCCCTATGACTAGGGTCATGTAGAAACAATAGAACATGTGCTCCTTCAGTGCCCGTTCTACAGGGATATCCGTGCCAGGCTTATCTTATCTTTGTTATACAAGCACCCAGGCCATTCAGGACAATTTTATACCTCCATGCTACTTGCAGATATTAATTCAGCTACAAACTACAATGTTGCAAAGTTCTGTGCAGCAGCATCCAAAATCCGTCAGGGAATGACTAGTCCCAAAAGTTAACTGTATGTCCAGTAATCTTCTTCTCTGAATCTACAATTTGGTGATGGATCTGGGCATTGTATGTTTTTACTCTGTTTCCCTTTCCCTTCCGCTCCCTCACCCATATTGTGCTTCAGTAGTTATATTTATATTTTTAATGTACCAAACATACCAAGTTTGTATGATAATGTGACTCTATTTCCTGTGCTGGTCAATGACCGAAATAAATGATTTGATTTGATTTGAAAGGTTACCAAATTCTAGCTGTTTATAAAGCAAAGCTTAAAATGGAAAAGTCATTAATGTTTACTCAATTGGTAGGGTTGCATTAGTGAATTTGTGGCATTCTACGTTAATTTTTAGCTTGCTTTCCCCAGGTTAAAGTAAGAAGTCATTTATACTGGATGTCATGAACCAATAAAATGTGTATTATTATTATTATTATTATTATTATTAATTATTATTATTATTATTTTCTTCTATGGACAGGGAAGGTGTGGATTCCTGCATTCCAGTACTTACATTGTAAAATTATTCAAAGGAATGATCTGTGCTTTCATATCTGCATTAGTGGCCCTCAGAAAGTGATATGATGAGGTTATTATTAATATTATTACTAATATTATTTGCACGTCTGCCTTCTAAGTTAAGTGCCCTATAAACCTTGCAAACCAATTCCAGGAAGTCTTTGTTTTTAAAGTGGTAAGTATAACTGCACATATTACAAATAAATCTGACATAAGTCAGAGCTAGGACTGGTCCAAGCCATTTTGTTGCTTCAGACGGAACAAACCATGGCACCCCTTTTTGCCTTAATCTTGAGGGAACACAGATCAAGGTTAATAGTATCCTAAGATAGGTAAACCACAAGGCTAAAACATGATAAAGTTGTAAATCTGGTGATAAAAGAACTCAAGCAAGATATATTAAATGACAAAAATGTCATTACCTTTACAGTTTTAAAAGCATGAAGTCATTTGAAAACATCATATTTGAGCAAAAAAATGCTTCACATTCACATGCACCATCAAATGCCTGTTAAAACATGAATATATTTTTCTGTTGGCAAAAAGAGATCAGGGTGGGGGTATGCAATCCTGCCTGCCAACTAAAGAGTTTTCCGCAACATGGGAGAATTGACTGAAATGGTTGACTATTCTATCTTTACCAGACAGAAATTTACTAATACTCTAGTATATACATTTAAAAACTGTGGTGAGGCAGTTGTGGGGCTTTTGTTTCATATGTTAAAATATCTTCAGTGATTGTAGGTACTTGTGTTCTTAACCTCCAGTCAGGCATGTAGCCGGGAGGAGGGGGGGTGCTTGAGGGGTTTCAGCCCCCCCTCCCGAAATCCTCATAGTGGTCCGCGAGAAGGCCTTACTGGTACATTATTTAAACTGTTATGTTTATTCATATCATGATCTGATCACCATGCTCAATATATCCTATATGCATCAGGATATTGGGGTAATGATACAAAAGGTTTGCTAGGGTAGACCCTCTTTCACTCAGACTCAGCCCCCCCCCCCGAATCGAACTCAGCCCCCCCCCCCCCCGAATCAAAATCCTGGCTACGGGCCTGCCTCCAGTTAAGACTATCCCCTGATAACACTATTCCTCATCATCCACATTATCAGGTATAGTGCTAATTTATCAGCACGGTGACTATTTCTATCATATCCTGAAGCATCGCACAACAATGAAACTTTGGTGACCTGTCATCCCATGGGTAGACTTGTCTCTCATATTTTCTTTGTAATTTTCATTAATACAACTTCAAATTTTCAGCAATGTTTAGTAAAAATATGAACAAAAAAGTTCTAAATCATCAATTGCTGAAAAGGGAGAGGAGGATAATGTCATTTCTGTGTTGCCATACCAGCACATAAGTGGCTGGAATCATCACACCAGGTAACTTGCAGCATTGTGTTGAGATTGGTAGCTATTGATGAGTTTTTCCCATCAACAGCAGGAGATGGGTATGTCACAGGGAGGTGGAAGACTAGCAATGGGTTGCTCATAGTATCATGCAATGGGAAGTATCCTTAAAGTTGACAATCCTCCTTCTGTGCTGGTTGCCACCTCTGGGTGATAAAGTTCTCAGTGTAGGGTGTATCATTTTTTTGCCCAATTTCCACTGTGTCAGCCATGTATGATTATCATTTGGAGTCAGGAAGGAAATATTTTTAAAGAAAGGAAATATTTTTCTCACCTATCTTTGCGCAGAAGTAAAAGTAAATGCTTCCTTCAAATGGCATCTTGAAAGAATATCATCTATGTCTGGAGGAACCCAGTACTAATGTGCTGGAAGAAATCAAAGACATCTTTCTTTAACCATCTGAAAGGTAGGAGAGGAAAAAACTAGCTTCTAAAGTGACCGTGTTCATAAAACAACGGGAATAGGCATGAATTGGTTGAGTGGGGGGAGGTGGGGAGGATGCTATACAATTGTAATAGACCCATTTATATTACGCTCAAGGGGATTTCAGGGAGCCAGCCAATCCATGCAAAAATTGTGTGAGCTGGAAGGGGCCTGGTAAGATTAATCACCCCTGTGATGCAGATCTGGTGCATTAGGTGAAAAGATAAATGTATAAAATACTGTGTCAAAACCCATGGTGTGGCCCACACGGTAATTCCAGGTCAGTAATTGAACTTCACTCTAATTATTCTGGAGAGATAATATTAACTTACAGTTGAGTGTGAAAGAGAAAGTCCATAATTCATCACTCGATGGGGCTCCTCATCACATTGTGTTATTGAAATATGATGGCTCCCCTTTTATCCTGTCATAATGACAACTGATGTGCTTATTTTCTTTCTCAGTGCCTCCGGGGGATGATGAAATAGTAAGCAAACACTTTTTTTTTCCTCAGGAAAGGAATAGCAGTTTATCACGCTGGCTTCACCTTTGAAAAAGCATTGCAAAACCACACTTTCGAGAACCTAAATTTGTCTCTCTACCCTAGCCTTCTGTGATGGATTATTTATTGACAGGCATATCAAAAATAGCAGAATATCTTCCTTTGAGACTGTCAGATTTCTCTCCATTTTTAAAAGAGCACTGTAAGCTTTACTTAGCTCAATCAATAGGTTACCCAGCTAAAGGTTTAGCTTTATAATCGGTAGGTTGGCGAGTTACATTTTTGAGGCTATTTTGAATCAGCTGAACATGTTCTGTGCCTCTAAGTCCTTTCCAACTTAGGGTAACCCTAAAAAACCAGGATGTTTTCTGTTTTGGAAAGATTCCTTCAGAGAGAGCTTGTTTAGGTCTTCCTATGAGGCTGAGAAACTGTAGCTTGCCCAAGGTCACTTATTACATTTCCATTGCTGGATAAGGATTTGAACTCTGATCTCAAGTCATAGTCCAAAGCTCAATCCACCACACCACACCAGCTGCACTACTGCAACAGAAAACACTCAAGTCAGTCTTTCCTTTTAAAATTCATGGTAAACTTTGTTTAGTTGGCTATGAACAGGGGCGGCTCAACCCATTACACAAAGTAAGCATTTGCAGTATAGTTTATTTTGCCCAGGGGCACTCTTGAGGCGCACTTGGGGGAAAATAGACCTTGACATATGCGAGTTGTAGTTACTGGAATGTATAGTTCACCTAAAATCAAAGAGCATTCTGAACTCCACCATTGATGGAATTGAACCAAATATGGCACACAGAACTCCCATGATGAACAGAAAATATATATCAGTGATTGGTTGGGGGAAGGGGGTGCCAAAATACTGTTTGCTTACCATTGAAAATTACCTAGGGCCGCTTCTAGCTATGAATAATCCCAAACTTCAATATCTCAACTAAAAAAAAGGTTATAGTGATATTTTTACATAGTGTTGATTTAAATAAATTTAACCACTCAGTGAAAAAGTGAACCAACCCCCCAGAAATGGGTTGATAGATTGGCCTGATACTTTTCTATTTTGCACTCTAAATTTTCTCCTTAAAAATTATTTCTTACATTGCTGGTTTGCCATGTAATTGAATTACAAGCCAGTTCTCAAACATTTTGAAGATCTCTATCATATATTGCCTCAGCAATATGAAAAATCCTTGTCTACAACATCCCTCACAAATGACCTCCAATCTTTGAGTCACTGTTTCTCATCCACACAAATCATCCTTATCTTTTTTTTCTCCTTTTACTTTCTTTCTCTCATTCTCTCTGAGGTATTTCCCTTCTTCGTCCTTAAATTAAAACGCATACACTTGAATTTCGAAAACTGGGAAATGACCAAGAAACTGGCGGTGGGGGTATCCATAGAACCATAGGATTGGTCAACAAGTTAGCCAAAGACTGATGTTGTGGAGCTGCAGTCATGACGTGGGTACACTATGGTTGGAAATAAACGGCTTTATGAGGATATCTAGTATAATTCAAGTAATTTAATATTTGGAGAAGGAGGACAATGACAAAAGCTATTATTTAATTATGTGAATAGCCCTACCTGCCTGAAGGTTGAGGTCAATATGGCTTTGATTCAAACCTTTGGTATCTACACATCTTGCTTCAAATCCTTCCTGCTTCAGTAATGATTGAAGGAACAAACACAGATAAAGTGATAAGAAAAGTTCTTGAAAAATGTTATGTTGTGGAAACTCGTTAAAAATATAATTTTACTAGGTTTCTATATCTTGGCACTTGAATCCAAATTGCTATGCCCCTATTCCACTAACTCCAAAATTGCAGGATCTAGTTTGAATCTTTTTTTAAGTCTCCTTAAATATTGGTGAGATCATCTGCTCATATCCTTTGTGGCTTAGAGTGGCTTTAAGCCACAAAGGATATGAGCAGATGATCTCACCAATATTTAAGTAAGACTTTTAAAAAAGCCACTCTAAACACCTTCGCAGAAGCATACGAGAAGCTCGGCCTGCCATTGAATATCGAAAAAACCAAGGTGCTGTTCCAGCAGACACCAGCTAACCCCTCTCCAATGCCAGCGATACAGTTTAATGGTGTAACATTAGAAAATGTTGATCATTTCCGCTACCTTGGTAGCCACCTCTCCACCAAAGTCAACATCGACACCGAAATACAACACCGCCTGAGCTCTGCAAGTGCAGCATTTTTCCGAATGAAGCAGAGAGTGTTTGAGGACTGGGACATCTGTAGGGATACCAAGGTGCTTGTTTATAGAGCTATTGTCCTCTCAACCCTCTATGCCTGTGAGACATGGACTGTCTACAGAAGCCACATGCAACTCCTGGAATGATTCCATCAGCGCTGCCTCCGGAAAATCCTGCAAATCTCTTGGGAAGACAGGCGGACAAACATCAGCGTACTGGAAGAAGCAAAGACCACCAGCATTGAAGCGATGGTCCTCCGCCATCAACTCCGCTGGACCGGCCACGTTGTCCGGATGCCCGACCACCGTCTCCCAAAGCAGTTGCTCTACTCTGAACTCAAGAATGGAAAATGGAATGTTGGTGGACAGGAAAAGAAATTTTAAAGATGGGCTCAAAGCCAACCTTAAAAACTTCGGCATAGTCACTGAGAACTGGGAAGCCCTGGCTCTTGACTGCTCCAGCTGGAGGTCAGCTGTGACCAGCAGTGCTGCAGAATTTGAAGAGGCACGAATGGAGGGTGAAAGGGAGAAGCGTGCCAAGAGGAAGGCATGTCAAGCCAACCCCGACCGAGACCGCCTTCCATCTGGAAACCAATGCCCTCACTGCGGAAGAAGAGGCAGAGCAAGAATTGGGCTCCACAGCCACATACGGACCCACAAAAACGCTGGAAGACAATCCTCCTCAGAAAACGAGGGATCGCCTAAGTAAGTAAGTAATCCTTTGTATACAGAACTATGTGTGTAATGCAATTTTGCAAAAAACACTCAAACAAACACATATTTGGAGGCTCCTCCTTAATTAAACCAAATAAGGAAAGCCACAAAAATTTGGACCCAACTTCTGAAATATGTGTGGTAGGTTCTGCAATAGGGCTGGGTGGTTTCGTTCGTTAATTTCGTAATTTGTTATTAATTCGTATTTAAATTAGCTTATGATCCGATATTGAGCCATGCAGGAGTAATTAAAAATTGAAACTTTTTTTCAGTTTATTTCGTAATTGTTTCATAATTGTTTCAATATTGCTTCGAAATTGTTTCGAAATTGTTTCAAAATTATTTCCGTATGTCTGGTGCAAGTTTTATAGTTGTTTGTTTTATCAGTGATAAAAAATAAATTATCACACCAACAGTCAACAACAGAGGGAGAGGGAAGCTTCAGAAGTTCCCCCTGTCCCATTTGGAGGGTTTTTGTAGCATATTGCGCAATCGCGTCCGCCATTAACAAATTGATTCAAAATTAATGAAATTTCGTAAATAACGAAATTTTGAAATCTCAAAATTTCGGAAGTATTTAGAATTTGGAAACGCTAGCGCCCCCTGGAAACGAATCGAGTTTAGAAACAAATTTTTCGGTGGTTAGCCAGCCCTATTCTGCAAGTTTCTAAATAAACGTGCTAAAATTACAGACTTGTTTAAGAAAGGTGAGAGGTGAATAATGACTTGAGTTTCTTCACTGTCCTCCTTAATTATTGCATTTGACCCTGTTGTCTGTAGGAAGCATTATAAATTCTGATAAAGTTCCATGAATGGGACATTTTAATGAACTACTCACAGCAGTCACCTGTCAGCAGCAAATATAGTGGCAAGAGTGAGTGAAAATTTATCTCTCCGGCACAATACGTAACACTGGTTTTTCACA
This sequence comes from Anolis sagrei ordinatus, assembly GCF_025583915.1. Classification (NCBI taxonomy): domain Eukaryota; kingdom Metazoa; phylum Chordata; class Lepidosauria; order Squamata; family Anolidae; genus Anolis; species Anolis sagrei. The sequence goes on from NW_026847438.1 coordinate 143,372,596, forward strand.
GGGACCTGGACTAATTTAAGTCTGCTGTTTTCTGAATTAACAAGGCTTGTCCTCAAACCTTTTGACATAGGAGCATTCTGTTCTGGTATTATTCTCTCGCTCACCTCCCCACCCTCCCTCAGGACGCACTTTATTTAATCCATCTGGAGCCTTGGTAACTAAGTTCTTTTGCTTTCCCTGACCTCTGTGATTTATGTTTCATATTTCATGCTGTGGTTGGTCTTCCCCTTCTTAAATCCCCTTTCTCTCTAGTGTCAGGGGTTCCCCCCTTTCCCTCCTCCTGCTCCCCCCAAGAAGGAAGGATAAATACTTGACAAGTTGTTTGTTGTCATGCAAGCCCTAACACAGTTGGAGGGGAATATAATTCAATCTGCCAGGACCTAAATGCTGATAGATCATTGGCTTCTGGTAGGCCAAGGGTTGTGCCACTCATAATTTTTCCCACTGCTACAACTCTTTTATAGAATTTGATGCATCTGTAGGTAGTAAATCATGCTAGGCACAGGGTGATTTTCAGCAATTGTAGAGTTACTGCATTAAAAAGTCATTTTCTATGCATATGTTCTTTTTCTGACTGTTTGTACATGTCTGTCTGAAGCAAAAATAAGGGTAGAAGAAGAAAGAAAATTACAAGGGGGGGGGGGGGAAGAGAAGAAGAATTCAAAGGTACTGTATTGGAAATGCAATCTGTCTTCCATGATTCAATACCTTACTTTTTCATGTTTATATCCTTCTTATCAGGTTTCTTGTTTAATGCTCTCCGTCCCATAAATCTGATGGAACACAATAGCACTGATAAAAAGGAAGTAAATTTCTTCTATTAGTGACTGACAGCAATTCGAACAAAATTAAGTTGTACTGTGATATTGTATGTCTATGTATGCAGGCGCGCGCACTCACACACATTCACAAGGTGCAAATAACCTAGTTTGAATAATCGCAGCCTGTGTCCTTTTTAAATGATTTTTCCCACATTTAAAGGGAGGCCTTTGATGTGATAATATTAATTCCCTCTGTGCTAGGAGAAAGGAGGAAAAACCTAGGAGAAACGGAAATTAAATGAGTAATGCAGTGTCAGTCAATCTTTTAAACCAGCTCCTTATTAACAGCTAATCATTTTGTCATTTTGTCGCTCAAAGAAATAAATTTGATAGGAGGAGAAGGGAATGTTTTATGTTTATTTTCATTAAGCAGAAACAGTTGTGGAAATATTATATTATTATCAAGACACAGTGCATTTTAAGTGGTCTCCATTCAGCATATAGCTATTTTTCTTCCTCGGCGGTATCTGATTGCTGTAATTTAGAATAATCCCCATGCATTATATATTTATATAAATTGAAACAGATATGCATCTTGGGTCTAGCACAGGTTTCTAGTACCAGAGAAGCATTAAGGCTTTGTTAGCTTCCTTCCTTATAATCTGTTTATTCAGAAATAATCTATATAAGTGAAGCTGGCTGTGCAACTTTAAACTATGGGATTTAGTCTCCTGTTTCTACAGGATATAGCAATGTATCTCTACAAAATAAACCTATTCCATGTTCTTCCATTTGAACACGAGAATTGCCCCATGGTGCAATTATTCCCAAATTGTGAATACTCCATTTTTTCAACTAAAACTCCTAGAATCCCTCGGTATTACCCATGCTGATTGAAACTTGTTGTCATTGGAATCCAAGGTCACCTGGGCATCAAAAACTGAGAATCATTGGCATCAGAAGTCCATTGAACTGCGTCTTGCAGGTGGTTTCTGGATCCAATGAGCCAAGAGATGGAACAATCTGCCTTGATGTTCCCAGCATGATCTAACACTGACAGGCAGGATGTTTGGCAGGATAGGGCAGCCACTGTGCCGTTTCTGGTACACTGCACTGGTGCTGAGATTAGATAATATAAAAGTAACTTTTTGAAAATGATGTCTTCTAGGATCTCACAGCCAACATGGGCAATGGAATTCTGGGAGTTTTACTCCACCCCAGAACTATTTTTCCAAGTTCTGGTAGAAAGAAAGAGATTTTTTTCCTCTTCCACAAGTACATGAAAATAGAACTATAATCACAGGAGATTATATGAACTGTGCCTTTGAGCATCTTCAACATTGCTAACATATAATTAAGTCTAACAACACAAACTAATTATATAAACACACTGTATTAAACTGCACAGTAAAATTAATATTCTTTGTCCAGTATTTAAATGTAAAACCTCACAAGGCAATCTGAATGATCTTAATGTTCTCGAAATGCAACTCTTTATTTATTTGGTCAGAACAATAGTAGGGACGCAAGGTGTTCACAATACACCAGATAGACAACAAAATAATAAAGAATTCAATAAACATTTAATTAAAAAGAGACATGATGAGAGTCAAACAGCCAATATTGATCATACAAATTCCTTTTTAGAAACAAAGTCCACTCTATTTCAATATATTGTTGAATCTTTTTACACTGTTCACTATCTGCCCATGATCTGAGCAGAGGGGTGCCATGGCCCTGATCATGGACTGCAAGTAGCATTATTTCACAAGATAGTATACTTTATGAGCTCATTCATAAGGATTAAAATGAACCCCATAAGTATGATGAGAAATCCGAGGCTAATAGTAGAATGACTGCATGGAAAAATATAGTGAAGTACTAATGGGGGACAGAGAGGTGGAACTGCTATTTCGCTTCAATGTTCAACTGAAAGGAAAACAGTTTAATTATTATTATTATTATTATTATTATTATTATTATTATTATTATTTCCAACATTTCTATCCTGCCCTTCTCAAACCCCGAGGAGGGACTCAGGGCGGCTTACAAAGGGCAACAGTTCAATGCCACAAGATAATACAAATATAAACAAATATAACAACAGTTTTAAACAGTAAATAGAACATTAGGTTAAAAACACGTTAAAAACATTGTCATCAATCCATATAGCCAATTTCAGTCCAACCTTGTTGAAAATAGAACAAGTGAGGCAATAGGGGGCCTGGAACACAGAATAAGTAAAAACCCACCATTACATATGGGAATGTTTCCATCTTCATAACTGCTGTTGTTGTGTGCCTTCAAGTAATTTCAAATTTATGCATACAATAGGGCAAACCTATCATGGTATTTTCTGGAGCTCAGAGTATGTAGTCATCCAAGTTGACCCAGTGGGTTTCCATGGCAAATGGGGAATTGAACTCTGGTCTCCACAGTAATAGTTCAATACTCAAACCAAATTCTAACATCATCTATATTAGTGGTTCTCAACCTGTGGGTCCCCAGGCGTTTTGGCCCACAACTCCCAGAAATCCCAGCCAGTTCACCAGCTGTTAGGATTTTTGGGAATTAGAAGGCCAACACATCTGGAGACCCACAGGTTGAGAACCACTGATCTATCTAGAGGAACTCCATTCTGTCATCAATGGCAGTATGAGCGAATGATGTTTCCATCAGATGTTGCGGAGGTGAGGGCAGCCAGGAAAAATTACTTAATTGAGTACACAGCTTATAGAGAATACTGGTCATAATTTTTATTTAACAACCAATAAGACAAAAAATACTTTTTTCCCAGAAAAATCAGAATGAATACTGATGGGAAGGGGGAAGGAATTTATATTCCCCCATAGTGAAGTAATCCTGCTCAAGGTTTTGAAAAGAAGGGAGTTAAAATCTCACCATTATAATTCCTGTCCATCACTGTTGAAAGTCTGGTGAATTTAAGTCCAATCTTGACCAGGAAGTATAAGAGGAAAGGGTTTATATGTATGGCAACATACAAGTTTCCACAAGTATGTACACACATGTTTATATATGAAAATATTCAGAATCTCCCTAATATAAGATTATTTCATTGAGGATCCAGGAGAGAGCCTTCTGTGGTAAGCTCAGTTGGCATCTCTTTGGCAAATGTACCTTGTTTATTAAAAGCTGTAGGATGTACACAAGGTCATGCACAAAGAGAAAAGAAAGATACAACAAATAAATCAAATTACCTCTTGGGAGGAGAGCAATGACCAATTACAATAAAATAGTGGAGTAGAGACACCGTCAACAAAGATTTGCACAGTTAAAGCAATGGTATTTCCTGTAGTAACCTATGGATGTGAGAGCTGGACCATGAGGAAGGCTGAGCAAAGGAAGATAGACGCTTTTGAACTGTGGTTTTGGAGGAAAATTCTGAGAGTGCCTTGGACTGCAAGAACGTCAAACCAGGAAATAATACCCGTCTGCTTACTGGAGGGAAGGATATTAGTAGTAAAGATGAAATACTTTGGCCACATAATGAGAAGACAGAAAAGCTTGGACAAGATAATGATAATGATACTGAAGGAAAAAGGAAGAGGGGCCGACCAAGAGCAAGATGGGTGGATGGTATCCTTGAAGTAACTGGCTTGCCCATGAAGGAGCTGGGGGTGGTAACAGCCAGCAGGGAGCTCTGGCGTGGACTGATCCATGAGGTCATGAAGAGCCAGAAGCAACTGAATGAATAAACATCAAAAACAAAAAGTTTTGTTTCTTAAGTTGTAGGCATAAGCCATGCCCTCTTTGTCAGACATCACATATTCTTTTTACACTGTTGCAGGTATTAATTAATTTTAATACTATTTACAAAACTTCCAAAAATTTTTTACACAAGCCTATTATTTACACCATTCATGCTATGCGTGGACTTTACTATGCCCTATGCTCCTGGTGAGACATAGGGCCAAGAATAGCTCATACTAAGCTATTCTTGGCTATACCAGCTGGACCAAGAACAGCCACTATATTTCCAATTCAGCAAATGATAGTTTATTAAATTTCCCACCATGACTGGAACCAATGAGCAGCAATGGCAGATGACTCTCCTGGGCCTATCAGGAAGCAGATTCTAGCCGGCACCAATTTGGATTAATTAAGGGCAGACACAGCAATGTCTCTTTGTTTTGAATAGTTGTCAGTGTGTTATAAATAAATCTGTATGTTCGCAATTGTACTTATGTCAGTTTTTGGAGTGCAGATTTTGCTGACATTCTTTTTTGGGCAAAGAAGAGTAGTCTCTGATCCTTGCCTTCATCCCATCTGTGTCTTATTCGATCCTTTGGGAGCTTGACACGCCGGGCTCTGAACCCACAGTTCTTGAGTTAGCTGAAATACATAAAATGCATATTTCAAAACAGGATAACCTCAAAGTTAAAACTACATGCACATTTGGTCTATGGGACTCCAAGATGCTGAAATAAACTTTCTATGACAGTGATAAAAAAATTCCACTGGATTTTCTAAGACTTTTTTCCACTTCCTTCCTTCCTTCCTTCCTTCCTTTCCTTTGTGGATGTGAGGGCGATCTGGCTGCGACATCTGTCACCACATTGATCGCCAGGGTTGATTCAGCTGATCTGGCTGGTTAGGCAGGTGTCCCCTTCCTCCCTCACTGCTCCGTGTGCGTCCCTCCCGAAGCTGCGTGCTCGGTGGAGGAGGAGGACGTCCCAGGTGTACAGGGAGTGTACCGAGGTCTTCAGTCTTCGGTTCTGGGTTTACAATAGCTCTAACATGCATATGGTTGGGTCATAGGCATTTGGTCATTCACACGTCTACTGACATTTTTACTGAAGACTCCCACATTGTTTCTTATACTGCAGATTACAGCTTAATCCAGTGAGAAACCAACTGTCTAAGGAACACATGGCATAAAGACAACTTTTGTAGTTCCCTTTCCTTTCAGCAGGGTTTAACAAACGTTCCATCTACTATGGCATTAAAGCAATTTGATGGCTCAGTGATATGGAATCATGGGAGTTGTAATTTGGTGAGGAAACAATATTATTTGAAAGAGAAAGCTAATAACTTTGTCATACTATAGCTCCTATGATTCCATACAGGGGCGGCTCAACCCATTATGCAAAGTAAGCATTTGCAGTATAGTTGGTTTTGCCCAGGGGCGCTCTTGAGGTGCTCTTGGGGGGAAATAGACCTTGACATATGCGAGTGGTAGTTACTGGGATGTATAGTTCACCTAATATCAAAGAGCATTCTGAACTCCACCAATGATGGAATTGAACCAAATATGGCACACAGAACTCCCATGATGAACAGAAAATATATATCAATGATTGGTTGGGAGAGAGGGGCGCCAAAATACTGTTTGCTTTCCTTTGAAAATTACCTAGGGCCACCTCTGATTCCATAGCAATGAATCAAGGTAGTAACGTTTCTGCCACACTGCATAAATCCTACAGTGTAAATGAACCCTAAAAAACTTTCTGCTGGATTCTTCTCAGAGCTATCACCCATGTTTTGAACACATTGCAGAGTTAGGAAAGAGATTGTGTCTTGGTCTTAACAAGCTTATTTCCTCATGTCTTGGTTGTCCTTGTTGCTGCAGTTCATCTTAAGAATTCTTCCACGTTTATGAAGAAGAAGCATGTGAAGTCTCCTTTCCTACTACAGGCTCATTTACATTAATCATTGGCCCTGTTGTGTCTGTGTCATCTGTGTGCCACAGTACTTCATTAACTTCTAACTTCATTACAGACTAGGTTAAAAAGGAAAACGTGCCAACCGCAGCAGCATCTTTATTCAAATGTGTGACCTTCATGCTTTATGATTTATTAGAGTAATATAGTCGGGGGCAATATCATCTAAACATAACATATTTATCAAGCAGATCTGCTCAGTAACTAGAGGTGATCATAAAGAAATTGAATCTCCATCGCTCATGTTTGCTTGGAAGGGGACTAGCTCATATATGTTGCTGATGAAAATTTGGGTGGTGAGTTCATTTATTTATTTTGACAAATGGTTGATTTTGTCTCATATGCCAATTGCTAGTCTGCTGTTTTGCTTTTGATCCCCATAATTGTTGAATGTTCAGATTAGCATCACAAGGCTAGCAAAACAAAGTTAAATTTAAAGAAAGAACTCCGAAGAGGTGATATAAATAAACGGCTGATAAAATGGCAGAGTAGAAATAGTGACTAGGGAGACAATTTTTTTCTCCCCTCTCTCATTTTAATTAAAACCACTGGCTACACAGTGAAACTGACCAGCACTAGAATTGAGAGGGAAGTATTTATATATAAGATTAAATATGAGAAATGATCTTATATTTGAGATAGAGATCTTATTAACATGAATTGTTTTAATCCTTGCATACAACAACTTGCATAATAATAATAATAATAATAATAATAATAATAATAATAATAATAATAGGTTGCTGTGAGTTTTCCAGGCTGTATGGCCATGTTCCAGAAGCATTCTCTCCTGACATTTTGACAACAGCTATGGCAGGCATCCTCAGAGGTTGTGAGGTTTGTTGGGAAAAAAAACAAGTGAAATTTATATATCTGTGGAATGTCCAGGGTGGGAGAAAGAACTCTTGTCTGCTCGAGGCAAGTGCGAATGTTACAATTGGCCACCTTGATTAGCATTCAATAATAATAATAAGAATAATAATAATAAGAATAATAAACTTTATTTCTACCCAGAGGCGGCCCTGGTTATTTTCAACGGTAAGCAAACAGTATTTTGTCTGTATATATTCTTACATATATTCTTACATATATTCTTGTATATATTCTTACAAACTTGATATAACAAATTGTTCAGTAGTATGTGTGTATTCATGATATGCGTTGTTTGTAGACCCAACCACCTGACGAAGGCTCTTGCGAGTCGAAACCAGTCGTAGGTTGGAGTCAATTCATGTGACTACTGGAGTCTACTCATATGGAATAAAGAACAGGACATTTACTCACACGAAGACTGTGTTTGATATTTCAAGAGAAGACCAGTTGTTTCTACTTAATCTGAATGTGGCAGTCCTGTTTTTTTGATATGTGTATGTGTAATATATACTAGGGCTGGGTAACCACGGAAAAAATTGTTTCTAAACTCGATTTGTTTCCAGGGGGCGCTAGCGTTTCCAAATTCTAAATACTTCCGAAATTTTGAGATTTCAAAATTTTGTTATTTACGAAATTTCGTAAATTACGAATCGATTCGTTAATGGCGGACACGATTGCGCAATATGCTAAAAAAACCTCCAAATGGGACAGGGGGAACTTCTGAAGCTTCCCTCTCCCTCTGTTGTTGACTGTTGGTGTAATAAAACAAACAACAACTATAAAACTTGCACCAGACATGCGAAAATAATTACGAAATAATTACAAAATAATTACGAAATATAATTACAAAATAATTACGAAATAAATTGAAAAAATTGTTTCGAATCTAATTTACTCCTCATACTATTCCTGCATGGCTCAATATTGGATCGTAAGCTAATTTAAATACGAATTAATAACGAATTACGAAATTAACGAACGAAACTGCCCAGCCCTAATATATACATTTAGTTAATTTAGTTATTTTCATATTACCACAATCAGTGGATTTTGGTCTCTGATAAGTACCCAGACCAAGCTCCTAGAATTTTGCAAACAGAGCCTTTATCTTCTCGTCATTGAAAATCTGATGAGCTGATGATAGGAGCTGCAATAAGATGGCAGCCATAGTAGCCAAGTAGCCAAGCTGTGTCTCAGAGACCAATTTCTTCTCCAAATTCAGCATATCTTTCCCATTATCTTAGCCTCCTGACCAGGTATCTGCCCTACAAAATAGTGTAGCAAGTATTAGTGAACATATATGCAGACAGTTTCATATATGTGTAAGGTGTTATAAGGATTGCGTTCAAATCTTCACCACACATTTGAAACAACCTTAGTACCACTTTCACATGTTTTATTGTAAAATTAAACACCAGTAGTTCTCCCTCTGCCCCTTGACTACTTTATCTTAATTTGGTTTGAGTTTCTTATTTAGAAATTGCAGGGGCATAAATTCAATCCTGTTGATGTTCCCCAAAGTACTTTGCACCTTGCAGCATATATCATAGTTACTAATTGCTACTGAGGCCTCTGACTGAAAAGCTACCCCTGGCTTCAACTTGGGATTTTCCTATTATTTATAAACGCTGTTTGGCATATTTCTGACATCAGTTACTCATTTGCAGTGTAACTAATAACATAAGATGGAATGGGAAAGACACAGAGATAATCCTCAGTGACCTTCCAGGTCATTCTCTGCAGCTCTAAGAAGATGAAAAGGAATGTGTGGCTGCTCAGTCCTTTTTAAATTAACAGCAAAAGATATCAAATCCTTAAACCATTTAACAACTTAATTTAACATCCTTTTGTTTTGGTTTTTTTCTCTAGTGTGACAAGGAAATAGGGAAGACTTGACTTGAGAGGGGGAGGGATCTGTTCTTTTCCTATCCAATTACTTCTGGCCTTTGAACTAATATTTTAAAATGTGAGCTTTGTGTTTAAACAGATTTACTGTACAATGATTTGACTGGGCATTCAATATCTAAACAGATCACCTAATCCAGAGTAGGCAGAAGGAAAACCACACTGGCCAATTTCCCAGTGGACCACCTAGCACCTGATGGATAATTCTTGCAAATAATTCTGCACTAAATGGATCTTGGTAGATTCCAGTAAAATCTGTCTTTTATCTTAAGCAAAATTGTGTCCTTGGAATCACTTAAAATCAATTGGTAACATTTTTAAAATAAACTAGCTGTCCCCTGCCACGCGTTGCTGTGGCCCAGTCTGGTGATATAGAAAATAAAGTAATTTGAAAGTGTGCCTACTAGGCTTGGGTAACTACAGAAAAATTTGGTTCTAAACTCGTTTAGTTTTTAGGGGGGTTTTGCGTTTCGTTTTTTAAAAGAATTCCGAAATTTTTCTTTTAAAAAGTTCGAAATATACGAAATTTTGTAAAATTACGAAACAATTACGAAACAATTACGAATCGATTCGTTAATGGCGGACGCGATTGCGCAATATGCTAAAAAACCCTCCAAATGGGACAGGGGAAACTTCTGAAGCTTCCCTCTCCCTCTGTTGTTGACTGTTGATGTGATAATTTATTTATTATCACTGATAAAAGAAACAACAACCCTAAAACTTGCACCAGACATACGGAAATAATTTCGAAACAATTTCGAAACAATTTCGAAACAATTTCGAAACAATATCGAAACAATTACGAAACAATTACGAAATAAATTGAAAAAATTGTTTCGATTTTTAATTACTCCTGCATGGCTCAATATCGGATCGTAAGCTAATTTAAATATGAATTAATAACGAATTACGAAATTAACAAATGAAACCGCCCAAGCCTAGTGCCTACACTTTGTGTGTCTACACAGAGATTCACTTTCTGCAGAGCTGATTTCATCATCGGAGGTGATTTACAATGAAATACACTGATGTGCATTAAGGACTTCATTTCAGATTTCCACTCAACTATGTTTGGTCAGATTAATGGGGTTAAAGCATGCTGAAGGGTGCTTTTCTGGTGTTTGGAGTCAAAATACCATGATTTAGAGACAGCTTTCAGTTGTATTAAATGGTCGGTGTAGATGAGACCTTTGGCTAGCACAATAACTTTGTTGATGGATGGATTGACTAACAGTAGGTTAACAGGTAGGAAATATATAGCACAAGTTACCATAGTCCAAAATCTGAAATTCTTAGCATAAAGAGTATTTTCTTACTCATATCCATGTTTTGACACATGAACAGGAGCCCAAAAGTGGGACCAGAGTATTGTTAGACTTTTCTTTGTCCACTTGGCTAGAGGTTTAGTAGACATGATCCATATCAATTATGCAATTCTCCACTGAGTTTTTTCTAATAGGTGTCAGTGAATAATTTCTTCCCATTGTAAAAAAAAGTATTCACGGTTTATGAATAGTATTTACAACTCATGATTTATTCTGTGCCTAGTTGTCTTGTACAGAAAACAGCATTTTTTACATGGGAAACAGTATTTTCTTCATGGAAAAAAATATATTTCAATGCAGAAATATTTACTCTGGCAAAAATGCTCTTTTTGCTCAGAATATGCTCTTTTTTCTGCAAAACCACAATGTGTGAATTTTATGCTGAACAAATTACATTTTGTCTGTGCATAACATAATATTTTCTACATAGGAATTAATAGTCCTGCATAGAAACAGAATTTTTCATGCTGAAAATACTGTTTTCCATGTAGAAAATCCATTGACATGTTCCAACTAGCACCTGTAACTGAGCCTTTGTGATCTTTTCCATTGTAATTTTGTTCAGGTGTTTTTCGGTTTGTTTGGAATTTCTCTTAAAGCTCCTATTTATTTATGTATTTATTTACTATATTTGTATACCACTCTTCTCAGTCCAGGACGACTCAGAGTGGTTAACAAAGCAAATACAAAACTTAAACATGATAAAAACAGTTAAAACAAGTCAAAAGAATAACATTATAACAACCAATAAACATCATAACATCTCATCTCATCTCATAGTTAAAATCAAGATCCAGTCTCATCATCCAAATGTTCCATATTCCTATATTAGTTACACTGCATATTCAAATGCCTGCTCAAACAACCAGGTCTTCACTTTCCTCCAAAATGTGAACAGGGAAAGGGCCAATCTAATTTCTGTGGGAAGGGTGTTCCACAGCCGAGGGGCCACCACTGAGGAGGTCCTGTCTCTCGTCCCCGCCAACCATACTTGTGATGCAGACGGGACTGAGAACAGGGCCTCCTCAGACGATCTTAATGTCATAGCTGGTTCATAGGAAGAGATTTGTTCAGACAGGTAAGTTGGGCCAGAACCGTTTAGGGTTTTATAGGCTAAGGCCAGCACTTTGAATTGTGCTCGGTAGCAAACTGGCAGCCAGTGGAGCTGGCGCAACAGAGGAATAGTATGCTCCCTGAGTGCCACTCCTGTTAGCAACATGGCTGCCGAGCGTTGGACCATTTGAAGCTTCTGGACAGTCTTCAAAGGTAACTCCACGTGGAGAGCGTTGCAGTAGTCTATATGGGATGTATCACCATGCAATAATTGTTGTTATAGGATTCATCTTTCTTCTCTTCCAATTTCAGCAAGGAGTAAATTGGGGCATAATCGTTCTCAGTTTTTAAAATGTGCATAGATTTGTTTTAGTGCAACGCAACATTAAAATATGAATTTCCTTCTTCAGGCTGGAGTGGTATTGTCCATTCTAAATTGAATGGACTGTTCTGCTTCATATGCTGACCAGGAAAAAATTGCATACATTCACTGAAATCTACATTTGACATTTTCCTTTCCATTCCTTCTATTTCCATCATTAGTTTGTGATACTTTTCATGATGCATTTAATATCAATTTCTGTCATTTTTAAGGTACCTGATGAAATAGTTGCCTTTGGAAAGAAAAGTGATAGTTCCAAATTATCTTCACTTTTACATTGCTTGGCAATATGAGGAATTTTCAAATTAAAATGTAAAAGTGGAAAATAAGAAGAGATTTCCAAACTATGATAATAATGTGCATGCTTGTATTCGCAAAAATACACACTCGATATGTTTCTACAGCATCTGATCAAAGAGAATTCAAATGTTAAAATAATTGATCAAGGCTCATCCCTATTCAACCTTTTGCCTTCTGTTTTATCAATACATTGGAAACATAATTTGTATCAGCTGTTGTTCCTTTAATTAAGATCTTGCCCAAATCTTTCTCATTGATTCATGCCATTAACTTATTGACTTGACTCTACTTTTGCTGAGACAGTATTTTTTCATGGAACTGCGTCTTCTACTTCATTTAAATACTGCTTCAAATATATTATTGCTGTCTTGTAGGTGGCTACTGTCATCTCTTCTTCTTTCTTAGAAAAGGCAGAAGTAAACTTATGCAAAAATAATATTTGGAAATGTTTTTTATAAAGCCTTATAGCGCATGCACACACAGCCCTAAGGCCTAGCATCCTATGGCATTATTAAACTGCTAATGGAACAGACCTCTCCATGAATTGTTTCACATTTTCACTACTTCAATTTATACACAGTCTTGCTACAAAGATGGGAAACTGGTGGTGATGAACATGGTAAACAGCTCCATCCTACCAAAAAGTGCTTGACCTTCAAAGTCCTGTATATCTTGGAATTGCTTATCTCCACATAATTCTGCCGTTTCTGGAGAGAACTTGGTACCTAATATCTTCTTTATATGACTGAATTGGTCAGTATATGACATGGCTGTGCCTTCTTCTTCATCACAGTTTGGGATCTGAAATGCCTTGTTTTGGGAACTACATAAGGGTTCTTTCCCACTATTGTAACACAGCCTTTTCCCATGTAAAAGAAAAGCCATGAGATTCCATGAAGCTGTGGGATTAGTCTGTATTTTGGGTCAGTGTAAATGGTTGTACCGCTGGGTTGTTGTAGGTTTTTTCAGGCTATATGGCCATGGTCTAGAGGCATTCTCTCCTGACATTTCGCCTGCATCTATGGCAGGCATCCTCAGAGGTAGTGAGGTCTGTTGGAACTAGGGAAAAGGGTTTCTATATCTGTGGAATGACCAGGGTGAGACAAAGGACTCTCGTCTGCTGGAGCTAGGTGTGAATGTTTCAACTGATCACCTTGATTAGCATATAATGGCCTGACAGTGTCTGGAACCAACTTTTGTTGAGAGGTGATGAGATGCCCTTGTTTGTTTCCTCTCTGTTGTTGTGCTGTTGCAATTTTAGAGTTTTTTAATACTGATAGCCAGATTTTGTTCATTTTCATGGTTTCCTCCTGTTGAGATTGTCCACATGCTTGTGTATTTCAATGGCCTCTCTGTGTAGTCTGACATGGTGGTTGTGAGAGTGGTCCAGCATTTCTGGTATTACCTGGACACAGCATATTATTTGAGAACACAGAAATTCCCCAGATTCGAACCTGCAACCTATGCCGGCACAGGGGTTTAACCCACAGCACCAACGGGGGCTCCTACTCAAGATGCTGATATGATGGTACATCTAGTAATACATTTTCCTTTTTACTATTCACTTAGCATTTTGAATTTGAAAGTAACTCGTAACATTTAAAGTAATGTTTGAAAATAAAAGGTTTACAAATTACAGTGTGTATTTGCTTGTATATGTGCCTTCAAGTCACCTGTCAACTCATGGTGAATCCAGGAATTTCATAGTTTTTCTTATGCAAGAAATACTCAAAGGTATTGGCCAAAGCAATGTTGACCAAAATTGTTTTTTGATTGTTTCTCAGAAATGTGGCTATTTTTTCATCAATAGCTCCATTATGGCTTCATTATCTTTCTCCCTGATTTAGCATGACTGTCCACTTTGCTCCCATTTACATTGCTTTGGCAAGTTAGGCTGCCCTACCATATAATTTTGGGGAAAGGATGTTTCTGCATGGTTCTGACCTTCCTAGAAATGGCATTAATTTCACAGAAGCCTGGGAGTTTTTTCAGGCCTGACAAAGGGGCATGAAAATATGCAAAGAAGGGGTGGAAATGGCTTAACTGTCTGGAAATGGAACTGTGACCAATTGGACAAAATCAAGCATAGAAGTTAAAGCTGACCTTGGGTGGCTTTAAATAACACAATTCTAAGTTCTACAGGATGTGGTTTTTCACTAGTAATGTAAGTTCCCTTGAGAGGTCCCATTGCAGACATATTTAATTTTATGAATATTCATACATATATTCTAATTTCCAGTTATGAGCATCAAATAAAAAAAGGCCTTAGAAGGAACTAGAGTTCTGTTTTGCTTTTAAATCATCTTCAGCAGGAAAGCATACACCCATGCTGCCAGAAATGAAACAAATTTCTGCTTGTATTCCAAGTTTAGCGAAAAAAAATTGTCACAAAATATGTGACTAAGAATATTTGAATGAAACTCTATGAATCAACATAGAAAATAAACTTTAGCTTCAGAATTAACTGTTAAGTGATTTAAAATTAATTTATTTTGATTTTCCTAGATTTTTTTGTCATGTCAGGAGCGACTTGAGAAACTGCAAGTCGCTTCTGGTGTGAGGGAATTGGCCGTCTGCAAGGACGTTGCCCAGGGGATGCCCGGATAATTTGATGTTTTTATCATACTTGTGAGAGGCTTCTCTCATGTCCCTGCATGAGGAGCTGGAGCTGATAGAGGGAGCTCATCCGCCTCTCCCCGGATTCGAACCTGCGACCTGTAAGTCTTCACCCACTGCGCCACCGGGGGCTCCATTTTGCTAGATTAAAGATATGAAATTCGAAGTTGTCAGAAACTGACAACAATAACAGCATTAACCTTTAAATATCAGAAAGTACCACAATACATCTTTGATTATGGTTCTTCGTTTCTTTATGAACATCCTATATATTGTATATATTGCAGCTTAAATCCGAACCAGAATAGACTCATTAAACCAGTAGAATTTAAGAGTGCCCATTAATTCATGTCCTCATCACATTCACCCGCCCTCCTCCAATTTGCCATGGATCATGGCAAATCCAGTTGGGCTCAGTGAGGTAAACACGCCACCCCACCATCTGCATTGCCCACCTTGCCACTTACCCCATCCCATGGAGAGAAGCGCCACCATCAAGCTTCCCCCCTGTTGTTCCTTATGTAACACAGGAAGCCTCCTGTGTTGTGACCCCTACCTTCTGCATTGCTTGGACTTTGGTTGAGGCATGGAGCCCTGCTGGAAGTAGATTGTTATCATGCGATGTGAGTTGGCAGGCTTTATGCCTCATCTGGAGTCCAAGCGTCCTAGTCAGGCAATTTTGCTCATCTGATAAGGTCCTTAGTATGTCTAATCTAACTTGGATTAATTACCAGATTTAGGTTTGCATCTCTCTCTCTCTCCCTCTCTCTCTCTCTCTCTCACACACACACGTACATGCGCGCACACAGAGAAAGGTATACCTAAATTAATGAAGATGAGTTCCTTGGTATTATTTATTTTATTTATTTACTATATTTGTATACTGCCTTTCTCAGCCTATCGGTGTCTCAAGGCGGTTTCCAACAAAACAGTATACACAGTATCATAGAACATTTAAAAACATTTCAATTACATAAACTACCACAACTATAAAAACAACATCATTGGCATCTCCTTATTGTCAAGCATTGTCCAGTTCCATCGTCAATCGTCCATTCCTATATCATTTATCCATATCCGTTACTCTGTGTTTGAGAACGTTTGCTCAAACAACGTGTTTTGACTTGCTTCCGAAGGAGGGAGGGAGCAGATCTAATCTCTTTAGGGAGGGCGTTCCATAGCCGGGGGGCCACCGCTGAGAAGGCCCTGTCTCTCGTCCCCACCAAACGTACCTGAGATGAATGCGGGACCAAGAGCAGTGCCTCCTCGGACGATCTCAAGGTCCTTGATGGTTCATAAGGGGAGATACGTTCGAACAGGTAAGTTGGGCCAGAACTATGTAGGGCTTTATAGGCCAAGACCAGCATTTGAATTGGGCCTGGTAGCAAACTGGCAACCAGTGGAGTTGACGCAACAGGGGAGTTGTATGCTCCCTGAGAGTCGCTCCTGTTAGCAATCTGGCTGCCATTCGTTGGACTAATTGAAGCTTCCGGACTGTCTTCAAAAGCAACCCCACGTAGAGCGCGTTGCAGTAGTCTATACGGGATGTAACCAGAGCATGTACTACCGTGGCTAAGTCAGACTTCCCAAGGTACCTATTCTAAAATAAAATGGAAAAATGGGATTTCTATACAACAAAAGAAAGGAATAGTTCAACATGCTTTAAATAAACATTTTATTTAATGTTTATTTAAACCTAACAGTGTGAATAGGAAAAAAATCAGATCAGGTAAAACTTTCATAAGTAAACAAAAGGTTGCTTGAAATTATTTTTCCTTCATCTGCCTCTGATTTCCTTTTTTCTCCTTTCCTCCACTTTATGTTCACTGCAAGTCTTTGAGGTATGTAGGACTGAATGAGGATGGCTAGCCTTCTACCATTGCCCCCCCCCAACCTTTATCACCTGTTTTTTAAAATATAAAACAATAAAATAATAATAGAAAATAAACTAAAAAAATTAAAACACAACTATCTTCTGTACTCTTTCAAGACTATCAAATGATTCTATATAGTTCTTATTCTTTATACTACAGAGTTTCTTTGGAGTTGTCTAGAAGTATCATTCAATTAGTAATTAAGTATTTTTCAATTCACGACTGCCTTGTCTTTACTCTTTCTAGTAGTCAAGAATGAAGAGTCCTACTTCTGACATCAGAACATAGAAAGGGGCGTGCTGTTAACCAATTAGAAAGCTCTTTCTTAAATCTTCTAGTTGAATTTAGACAGATATAATTCAGAAGTAAAATTAACTTGGCTTCAATTGTGGAATTTCCCAATATTCACTCTTCTTTCCAGTCAATTTATTGTACCAACTGGTGCTTTTTCTTCCATTGCGTTAAGCTTTGAAGCTGAGGTAGATTCTGAAGACAGCCTAAAATGGCAAACTGTGTTATTTGTGACCATTACTCCCTTGTTGATTCATGGCACATTAATACAAATTATGACTCATGTGGATAATCCTTCATCTCCTTTTATGCCTAAAAGGACTAAATTCTTGGGGGGGGGGGCACCCCAAACAACCTTTCTCTGCAAATTGCTATTTTCAAACATCAAGTCAAAGTAAGAGAAAACTTTTATGCCAGGCCATGCTTCCAATATCAGCATCTGATTTTCTATTGATTTTTTCCCCTTGGGAGCCAAACTTCGAGATCTTATAGGAGTTTTTGAGGTAGTTTGTCTCCCTCTCCCATTCCCTGTAGCCTGGTGCCTCTTTCACAAAGCTGCACATAATCCACATTTATTTACTTACAGTTTTTGCATTCCGTCCTTCTCACCCCACAGGGGACTCAGGGCGGATTACAATGCACATATTCATGGCAAACATTCAATGCCATAGACATACAGCATATATAGACAGACACAGAGGCAATTATTTATTTATTTATTTATTTATTTATTTATATTTCAAACTTATATGCCGCTACTCCCCTAGGGCTCGGAGCAGCTTACAAGAACAAACTAAAATCTAACACAAATTAAACAACATATCAGAGATCAAAAGCCTGTCGAAACAAATAGGTCTTACAAGCCCTGTGGAAAGCTGATAAATTGCGCAAAGCACGGACTCCTAGTGGCAAAGTGTTCCATAACGATGGTGCCACTACTGTGAAGGCTCTGCGTCTGGTTGCTGTTAGACGCAAGGTTTTAAAACTGGGGGCTTCCAATAAATCTTATTCCTCAGAGCAGAGGGATCTCTGGGGTTGGTAGGGGGTGAGGTGGTCCCTCAGGTACATCGGCCCCAGACCATATAAGGCCTTAAAGGTAAGTACCATCACTTTAAAAGTGATCTGGTGCTCAATTGGTGCTCAATTTAACATTCCAGCTTTCCGCCTCCATAAGGCTCTGCTCGATTCCGGTCACAGGGGGAGCTGCTCCTTCACTGTCCACTTGTGACACCGAGTCCTTGATGGAGTACTTCCTCATTCTTGAATACACATTGCTGGAAGGCTTTATGGTGTCATAAATTAGTTAAATTAGCCTCCACGCATAAAGCGGTACCTAAAATTCTTACTTGACAGATGCAACTGCCTTTTGTGCTGCATAAGATTAGGAAATCTCCAATACCAAGTCCCATAAGCACTTTACTAGTATTAAGATTGTTGCACGCCGCACACTGCACTAGCCCTATAATGCCTTATATACCACCTGTCACATCAGCACTTTTAATCCTGTACCCATTACTCTGGCCTGGCCCAGTTTTATTGTGTCTTAGTGTATTGTTATTGCCTGTTGTTTATATTGCTTTAATTGTTTTTAATTTGCTTTAGGTTTTGTATTGTATATTGTGTGTGGAGGCCTTGGCCTTTGTAAGCCGCATTGAGTCCTTCGGGAGATGCTAGCGGGGTACAAATAAAGTTTAATAATAAAATAATAATAATAATAGGTCAACAGCAAGCTAGACTATTAATGGTTAAGAGTTCACTTGGACCCGGGCTGGCTTCGAACTCATGACCTCTTGGTCAGTAGTGATTTAATGCAACTGGCTACTAACTAGCTGCACCACAACCCAGTCATTGAACTGGATTATATGACAGTGTGAACTCAGATAATCCAGTTCAAAGCAGATATTGTGGATTATCTACCTTGATATTCTGAGTTATATGGCTGTGTGGAAGGGCCTTTGTTGTTCACACATGTTAAACAAAGGATTCTGGAAGTAAGTCTTTAAACATATGTCATCGGTTGACTTTTTGCTGGTGAATATATGAATTTAAAAGCCACCTTCCTTGTTTATAATCCTTGTAGGAATCCAAAGGTGCAAATGACTTCTATACATATAACTCCATAGAGGGATCCAATATGTAAGGCAGCACACATCACCCTTTAAAAAAAGAAACCAAACGAATGTCAATTACCTGTTCAGGACAAGAGGCAGGGGGCTGGATTCTATCTTCATATGCTCTTCACCTTCTATAAAATAGAAATGCAGTTTTCTTAAAAGAGTCGCGCACACATATTGCATAGCACAGCTATTCCATGCCCTGCCCTCTTGGATCAGAGCCGAACTATATCAGAGAACGAAATTCTTTCTTATCAAGGAATGACACAATTTGCATTGACTGCCCTACGGAGTTTGTTCCTTGCTCCCCCTCTTACTGAACTTAGTTTGTCATATATTCCTTCCGCTATCCAGCTCGCAGACACCATTCAGATGCCTGGAGATAGCAGGCACGTTTAAAAGAGATTTTCTTTATCTGGTAGTATGGCAGATACTACATGGGGCAAAGACGATGTGACTGAATACCAAGAGAAATGTTACCTTTTGATCCAAGCTCTGATGTTTTTAAAGGCCTCTTGAAATCCTTCTACTGACTGCATACCACCCTTGTGAGGTCTGAATTGCTAACTGCTAACCCCATCTCCTTTAGACGTTAAATGTCTAAAAGAGATCTTGGTAGGTTGAGTGGTAGGAGAGATGGAACAGATATAATAATATCTCTCTATATTTAAAATAAGTAAATGTTGAGAGGGATAAGCATGGGCTAAGGAGGGGAGAGAGCAGCAGAGGATGACTTAAATCTCCATAGGCCCCAGAATACTAGCCTGTTCCACTCAGATTGTGGCCCTGTTTTTTTCCTTTTTCAAAAAAATCCAATACAAGTTAATCTGATCATCTGCTCTCTAGTTTCCATGCTGTGTTTTCTTCAGAGTTCCTACTCCTGGTTCGAGCCTGTGACAGTGTGATAAGACACAAGAAATTTAGTCATCATTGCTGCTGTAAAGGAGCTCAGAGAAGGGATTATGATATCCCATAACCTTTACATTAGACACGGACAGGGGCAGCTAGTGCTATGATGACAGGCCTGAATGCCACTGTTATGTTCCCCCCACCCACCCAGTCCTCCTTAATATATATATATATATATATATATATATATATATATATATATATATATATATTCCACTTTTTCTCTTCCCTGCTCTGTTCAAAGCCTTAAAAGATTAGCCTAGAAATAGTTCATTGTCACAATCGCCAGCCTCTATCTCATTGTGAGGGACTGAGAAGCTGTACAGCTCTGAAGGCTGCTCCGTGTCGAACCAACACACACTTCAGATAACTCTCAAGAAACTTATCAAAAACATTCATCCGCTATTCAGTCCTTATTAGGAAATCCAAGCAGTGTAAGCTGAACAAATCAACATGGGAATGAGAGAAGATGTTACAGGGAGACCTGATTTGGGGTAGAGATGCTTTGGGCGGGTGGATGGAGGGGGAAGGCTGAGGCCAGGGCCAGACAAAGATTTAGCTGCCTTTTCTGTTTTCTTTGCGTGGTAAAGGTAGGTTCTGTAGGTGGAATTTTTTGTAACTTGAAACATCTTTATTAATGACTTGGATGAAGGGTTAGAACGGGGTCACACTCCCCCTGAAGACGCAGGTTCGCAGCTTAGGTGTGATCTTGGACTCATCGCTGAGCCTGGAACCCCAGGTTTCAGCGGTGACCAGGGGAGCATTCGCACAGTTAAAACTTGTGCGCCAGCTGCGCCCGTACCTTGGGAAGTCTGACTTGGCCACGGTAGTCCACGCTCTGGTTACATCCCGTATAGACTACTGCAACGCTCTCTACGTGGGGTTGCCTTTGAAGACTGCTCGGAAGCTTCAAATGGTCCAGCGTTCGGCAGCCAGGTTGCTAACAGGAGCGGCACTCAGGGAGCATACTACTCCTCTGTTGCGCCAGCTCCACTGGCTGCCAGTTTGCTACCGGGCACAATTCAAAGTGCTGGCGTTAGCCTATAAAGCCCTAAACGGTTCTGGCCCTACTTACCTCTCCGAACGCATCTCCTCCTATGAACCGACTAGGACACTAAGATCATCTGGGGAGGCCCTGCTCTCGGTCCCGCCTGCATCACAGGCGCGCTTGGCGGGGACGAGAGACAGGGCCTTCTCAGTGGTGGCCCCTCGGCTGTGGAACGCCCTGCCTGCAGATATCAGATCAGTCCCCTCCCTGCTGGCGTTTCGGAGGAAAGTGAAGACCTGGCTGTTCGAACAAGCATTTGATTAAACAGTGTAATTGAACATAGGAATACGGAATAATGGATGACGAGACTGGATTCTGATTTTACTGTTGAGGCGCTAATGATTGTTATACTGATGTTAATGATTTATGTGATAATTGTTTTTAATTGCCCTATACTTGTTTTGTGATATTTTGTACTGATGTTGTTCACCGCTTTGAGTCGCCTGAGGGCTGAGAAAAGCGGTATAGAAATAAAGTAAATAAATAAATAGAAGGCAGAATCATCATTTGCAGACGACATCGAATTGGGAGGGATCGCCAATATTTTAGAAGACAGGAGCAGAATTCAAAACGATCTTAACAGATTAGAGAGATGGGCCAAAACTAACAAAATGAAGTTCAACAGTGACAAATGCAAGATACTCCACTTAGGCAGAAAAAATGAAATGCAAAGATACAGAATGGGGGACAATGCCTGGCTCGAGAGCAGTACGTGTGAAAAAGATCTTGGAGTCCTTCGTGGACAACAAGTTAAACATGAGCCAACAATGTGATGTGGCGGCAAAAAAAGGCCAATGGGATTTTGGCCTGCATCAATAGGAGCATAGTGTCTAGATCTAGGGAAGTCATGCTACCCCTCTATTCCGCTTTGGTTAGACCACACCTGGAATATTGTGTCCAATTCAGGGCACCAATTCAAGAGAGATATTGACAAGCTGGAATGTGTCCAGAGGAGGGCGACTAAAATGATCAAGGGTCTGGAGAACAAGCCCTATGAGGAGCGGCTTAAGGAGCTGGGCATGTTTAGCCTGAAGAAGAGAAGGCTGAGAGGATGATAGCCATGTATAAATATGTGAGAGGAAGTCACAGGGAGGAGGAGGGAGCAAGCTTGGGAGCAAGCTGCCCTGAAGAATAGGACGCGGAACAATGGCTTCAAACTACAAGAAAGGAGATTCCATCTGAACATGAGGAAGAACTTCCTGGCTGTGAGAGCTGTTCAGCAGTGGAACTCTCTGCCCTGGAGTGTGGTGGAGGCTCCTGCTTTGGAAGGTTTTTATACAGAGACTGGATGGCCATCTGTCAGGGGTGATTTGAATGCAATATTCCTGCTTCTTGGCAGGGGGTTGGACTGGATGGCCCATGAGGTCTCTTCCAACTCTTTGATTCTATGATTCTATGATTCTAGGCACATTTTAAAACTAACACTCAAGCCAGTTAGCAGAGGAGGAAGTGATGGCGCTTGCTGACAGGCTCCTTCATTTTCCTCCTCAACCCCAAGGCTTTTGCAAAGAGCAAGGAAGATTGACAACAGCCTCCTTCGGCCCTTGTCCCAATGTTGGCTGAGGAGGGTTTTGCATTGCTGTTCATGCATTCAAGTGTCTTGATAAACAAAAAAAAAATGGGCATTCTTATACGAACTGATCATTAAAAAATCAATTTCTTTTAAATAGCTGCTAGGCTTGGTTGATCCAAAACAATGGTTCAAAACTCATTTCGTACATAGGGGGCGCTGGTGGTTCTATTCAAAATTGAATTCTGAATTTTTTTTCCCCAAAAAAATTCAGAAATTTCTGAACTTTCTGAATCACTTCATTAATGGCGGGCGCAATTGTGCAATACGTGAAAAACAGCAAAAAACAGATTTCTGCAGTTAGGGAAGTATAGGCACTAGGTAGGAAACTATGGGATTTCTAGTGTCTTCTTAGGCAACTCACAGCAAAGAAAGAAAGAAACAGCCCTGAGAGCTTTATGGGCTTTTGGAGCATATTTCAGCAGTAAGGGAAGTATAGGCACTAGGCAAGACATTATGGGTTTTCTAGTGTCTTCTTAGGCAACTCACAGCAAACAAACAAAGAAAAAAAGAAACAGCCCTGAGAGCTTTATGGGCCTTTGGAGCATATTTCAGCAGTAAGGGAAGTATAGGCACTAGGTAGGAAAGTATGGGATTTCTAGAGTCTTCTTAGGCAACTCACAGCAAACAAACAAAAAAAAACATCCCTGAGAGCTTTTTGGGCCTTTTGAGCAGATTTCAGCAGTTAGGAAAGTATTGGCAAAGGGACTTCCAGGTTTTTTAAATACTCCGAAATCTCTTCAAAAAGGTAACGTTAACAAAATTATTACGAGTAACGAATAATCTGACATCTCTCTATCCATGCCTAATAGCTACTTATGCTGCTCCTGTTCTGCACTCTAGTAAACCTTAGTGTGAACTGTAGTGCTTGCCGATAGACTTGTACTCCCTGGAAAAGTTTCTTGTTCTATTTTAAGCCAGTGGTTCTCAAACTGTGCTCCAAGAAGTCCTTGGGGCTCTATGAGAGGTGCTCAGGGGCTCCGCAGGCATCCTGCCTCCTCTGGGATTTTTGCTATTATTATTATTATTATTATTATTATTATTATTATTATTATTATTACAAAGGATGGATGTCCATCTGTTTGGGGTGTTTGATTGTGTTTGTGTCAGAAGGGGTTTTGACTGGATTGTTCTGGGGATTTTCCACTGAAATGCTTCTAAGTTTTATGTTGATTAAAATTGTTATTCATTCTAAATATTGCATTTAAATTTTTGTTTGCACTGTATGAAATAGTTCACATGAACACTCATCTATCTACCACTGGCCCAGACCATGCCTGATATATATTTTAGAGTTTTTTAATACTGGTAGCCAGATTTTGTTCATTTTCATGGTCTCCTCCTTTCTGTTGAAATTGTCCACATGCTTGTGGATTTCAATGGCTTCTCTATGTAGTCTGACATGGTGGTTGTTGGAGAGATCCAGCATTTCTGTGTTCTCGAATAATATGCTGTGTCCAGTAGTTGTTTTTTTATCCGGAATAGTTGTTTTTTTAACGTGAAAAATTTCGGGGGGGGGGGGGGGGGGGGGGGGGGTTGAACCGGCTACATGCCTGGTGTTCGGCACCTAATTGTTGCCAGTCTGTACGCTGCCCTGAGTCTCTTTCAGACTGAAAAAGGGGGATAAAATTTGGTAAAATAAAATAAAATAATAAATAAATAAATAATACATGCACATACCACTTCAAAATAGCATATTGAAGGGACAATAAACTTTGGATGCATGTATCCATAAAATTGCACATTTTTTAAATTTAAAAGTTAACTCCCTAAAGATGTCATGCCAGAATATTTGTGGATTGCATTACTCAGTTTAATTTGTGTATATCCTTCTGTACTTTTCTGTTTTTATTGCACTCTAAAGTATCCCCTCATGTGTTAAAACAACGCACAGTGGGAAAAACAAAGGTTTGTGTTTTTCTTAAAAAAGGAACAAGCCTTACTTTTTTTTCTGGCCCGAATGTTCATTTATTCACTTCACATATGGTATATCCCATTTGTTTTCTTGCATGACAGGGAAATTTCTTACAACACAAAATATTCTTATAAAATGATCTTTGATAAGTCTCACCCTAATTTGGTGACTCCTTTAAACTAATCAAATTAGGGACTCATTTTGTCAAAGGTCAAGGTTGAGGTCCATTTTCTGTTTTTCTTAGCAGTGGGGAAAACATAAAAAAGCTCTCAAACTTTTGAGGCATCACCAGAGGGATTTCAAGAGGCGATTGAGGCTGGAACAAAAGCAAACCCTTTTGCTTCTGGGTATCAGGAAGGACTTTAATGGTATCATGACATTGATCTGTAAATTCAAGGTCACAGTCATGTCAATGTTAATGAATTCCAACTAGATATATGATTGCATAGCCTATTAGTACACTGTAGGCAGAGAACAGTACATAAAATAAATGGTTTTTCAAGGCATTATTTATTGCAAGCTGTATGAAAAGCTTGTATTAACCAAGTGTACTAAGTTCAGGCATGTAATTGTTAATTTCATGCAACGTGCATTCACATGAGCAAACAACAGATTTCCATTCCTGATTTAAAATTCGTGACAGTCAGGATAGTCCATACAAACTTCTGTAATTTAGAGTTCAAATTCTTGGAAACCAACATCCTGCATTTTGGAAGATGTTGAATGTTTAGTTGTCCAGGCTTAGTAAAATATTGATAAGGATGCAATCTGAAATGATTTTCTGTCTTTGTTGGTTTTCTCAGTCTGGAGTCAGTTCATATTTTCCTGTGATTTGCACACATTCAAAGTCAAATGAAATTAGGCCAGAGCTGTCTCAGTGAAGCTTGCAGTGGTGGAGATGTCCTCGGTTACAAGAATTTCCTGTTACAAATGCTCCCTTTCTCTGTCCAGTATTAATATTGCATTAGGTTAGTATGGGGGGTGACAATACTGAAGGTGGTCTTGTTTCCAATCTTTTCAAATTAACCATCAGATTTTTAATTAACCCTCCCTTTTAGCCAATTTTTTTAACTTAACTGACTTACATGATGAATCAGTTGAAGGTTTGGTCAACTGAAAACCAACTTTACCTTAGAGTCAGCCAAAGTTTAAACAAAGTACCTTTGGATTTTGTTAGCATAACATTCCACCCACCAAAAAACCCTAATTCTTCAGCCCAGGCCTAAAGCTGTTGGAGAGGAAGGGTCCCCATGCCCCCTAGAGCTTACTAGAAGCTTTCTTAAATGAAAAAAAAAATAGAATGTTTGGGCAGCAGTTTGAATATTCAATAAGCCACCTTATCACACTGGGGCTTTTTGTCCCTTTGCAACACTTTGGAGATAGTCCTTGCTGGGTGCCTTCATACGATGCTCAGCAGGCCCTATCCCATTTACCTCTCCATTTCCCAAGTACCAAGGAAACATTGCAAGAAGCTTCTTTAGCAACTACGGAGAGGTAAGTGGGTTTTGGATAGCTGCATTTGGGTACCTGCATTTTTTTTTTGCTCTTTCAACCATCTGATGAGGGAAAGGGCAGCATAGCAGGGCGGCCACATGGCAGTGTGGCAGCATAGCAGTGTGACAATGCGGCAACGCATATTGCTGCCCTTTCCCCCTATCTGATGGAGACAGGGTGCCAACACCCTTTGTCCCATCCCCATCATATGATGGGGAGGGAGGGTGCGTGAAGTGCCACAAGGTGCCCCACATGTCTGTAGTTTTCCAGCTACTGCCAGTGAAATGGAAAAGGCCAAGAACCATTCAAAGAGATCAATAGAAATCTCAAGTGATCCTCGGCAAGTTACACTCAGTGTCTCAGAAGAAGGCAAGGGCGATACCCCTCTGCACAATTTTTCCCCATGAAAACAAAGGGATAGGCTTGCCTTGGGGTTGGTATTAATCAGAAATCACTTGAAGGCACACCAAGGCTCCGATTAGTATGTGTAATGGATTCTAGGCATTTAGTAGCATGTTTAAACTGACCACTTGGGTTGGTGTGGAACTACTTTGTGAGAAATCCGTCCCTCTGTGTGAATGGTTAGAGTGATTTGTCTGGAACAGGTGTGAATCCAGGAAGGTGATTATATTAACCATAAAAGGTGGCTATGAACTGGCTCCATAAACAGAAGCATGGGAATCTGAGGTGGCAGTCTCCACTGCCAAAATGCGTCCTGGGAGATTCGGGTCTTTGCTGGTGTTTTCTGGATCAAGCCGGATTAACCATCTTAACCTGGGTTAAAGTGCATTAGCCTCTTTACATTTTTGAATACACTAAACCAGTGGTTCTCAATCTTCCTAATGCCATGACCCCTTAATACAATTCCTCATGTTGTGGTGACCCCCAACCATAATTGTTTTCATTGCTACTTCATAACTGTAATTTTGCTGTTGTTATGAATCGTAATGTAAATATCTGATATGCAGGATGTATTTTCATACACTGGACCAAATTTGGCACAAATACCCAATATGCCCAAATATGACTACTGGTGGGGTTGGTGGGGGATTGATTTTATCATTTGCGAGTTGTAGTTGCTGGGATTTATAATTAAACTACAATCAGAGAGCATTGTGAACTCCACCAACAATAGCACTGGGGCAAACTTGTTTCCAGAAATATGTGTTTTCTGATGGTCTCTGGCAACCCCTCTGTAATCCCCTCATGACCCCTACCGGGGTCCCGAACCTCAGGTTGAGAAACACTGCACTAAACTAATGTGATTCCTATAGTGCAATATATGGCAATGTAGATGCAGTCCATCACTTCAGTCAGTTCAAGAGGGTATGTATAGTTCTCTTCTTTAATTTATTGTCATAACAACCCTGTGAGATATGTGTCAAAGTGAGTGATAGGCCTAAAGTCACCTAGTGAATTGTACAGTACAGGGGAGACTTGAACCTGAATCTCTCAAGATCTAGTAAAACATACTAGAAATGACCACATGCCTAAAAACTTTTCTTTTCAACTTTAATGTAAGCATACAAGAGTTTAATTTGTTTGCAGAATTACCTTTGGACAAGAACGTGCAACGAGGAACCACCCTAAAACATATACATTGTTTAGGTTACATTGAGAATGTCAAAGTTTTGATAAAACCTCGACTTTCACTCTATTTTTGTACATCTAAAGAGATATTTTATTTATGATGTGAGTTTCATGCACAGTGCTAGAGCTAAATGAAGATATATATATATATATATATATATATATATATATATATATATATCTTCATCACTACTTCATATCATCATAAGTTATATGTCCATGGTTAAATTCACTTCCCCTTTGATGTGAAATTGCAACAGTTCACATCCTCGCATAGGTACTCTGGTAGCTGATTTATATGAAGACAGA
>NW_026847438.1:143405605-143715574 GCF_025583915.1 Anolis sagrei ordinatus
CACAGGCCTAATAGATACAGCTGATCCAAAGCAGAGATCCTGTTTAGATAGGTGGTCCTCTATGTTTTCATTGAGAAACTCTTAAGTATTTTTCCTCAGCTACTCTAAAATCTATCTCTGCCTCAGTGACTCATTTGAAAATAAATGGGTAGCATTATACTGCTACTATAGTTAGTAAAATTAAATATAAGCAATTCAATTCAAAATTGCATAAGGCAGGAATCTCAATCTGGGAATTAGTGTTATCCTCTTGCAATCTCAATCTAATCCTTTGAGGTTCCCCAGAAAGCAATGCTGCTAAGACTAATGGGGAACCTTGTCGAAGGCCTTACTGAAATCCAGGTACGCTACATCCATGGCATTCCCCGCATCTATCCAGCTTGTAACTCTATCGAAAAAAGAGATCAGATTAGTCTGGCATGACTTGTTTTTGATAAATCCATGTTAACTATTAGCGATGACCGCATTTGTTTCTAAGTGTTTGCAGACCACTTCCTTAATAATCTTTTCCAGAATCTTGCCTGGTATCAACGTGAGGCTGACCGGACGGTAGTTATTTTGGTCATTCTTTTTTCCCTTCTTGAAGATTGGGACCACATTGGCCCTCCTCCAGTCTGCTGGAACTTCTCCCATTCTCCAAGAACTCTCAAAGATGATTGCCAATGGTTCCGAAATGACTTCCGCTATTTCCCTCAATATATCATTCATATATCCCTAAATAAAACCCAGAAAATTTATTTCCTTATTTTATTGTATTGTCTACTTTCATTCTCTTATGACTCTTTATTAACAACAGCAAGATATCAATGGCATATTTGCCTCTTTCAGAACCCTTGCCAGACAACATTTTGTATGAAAACGAATCTAAAAATAATCCCAAAGCATGCACACGAAACTCAATTATAGAACAAAAGGCATCCTATATGAAATTATGGTGACTTATTCAAGATTCTAGTGCTGTCAGTTGTTATAGAGATTTTATTTTTTTGCCAATAAACTTCAAAAAACGGGTATAGCCAACAGCATCACTAATGGCCTGAATCTAAAACTTCTCACTTTCATAGAGATAGAGAGGAAAGAAAGAAAGAAAGAACGAAAGAAAGAAAGGACAGTGAAAACAAAACAAAACAAATCTGCAGCCCTATTTAACATTCATCCATGAGTTTTCCAGAACATTTCTAAAAATGTTGTTAAACAGAAATCTATCACATAAGAGGATTTGGGGATGGGCTTGTGGAGTGCCTTTAGGAAAGAAGCTGGCGGGAGGTTTTTGTCTTTCCTTGTCTGTATCAGCCACAAGGAAGCTGTTAACAGAAACCTTATGCAGTCAAATGTGTTTGAATTACACAGACGTCAAGTGTTTCCCCCTTTTGTTTGTTTTAATGTTTGACCGTGCACATCCCGAAAGTTCTAACCCATTGGGCATTGCAAAGAAGGATACTATGTAAATCAGCTACCTCTTGACAAAGGAACACAGTAATTCACTTTTTTGTTAAGCAATGTGTGATTACCATTCCATTCTTTTGAACTCTCGCCAGCTTGCTATTCTCTCTCAACTTCAAGCAGGTGTTTTGTTGTTGCTAGGCCAGGAACACAGCCCTGTGCTGAAGTCTTTCAAGTGTGCTAGCTGTGCCGATGAATTTTGCCTCCAAACTCTCCTCAGGCAATGAACTGACTAGTCCAACATGCTCACAGCAATGCTAATCTTGCTCTGGGACATGTGCTGCACATGAAAGACTATTTTTTTCCTCCGTAATTTTTAATTGATATAGTTTGCTCGCTGCAGAGTTCTCTTTGTCTCCGTCTCTCTTTCCTTTCCCCATTCCTTCTGTCTGTCTCAGTCTCTCTCCTGACAAATACATACAGTATTACTTTGGTGTTTTTTTTTTTAAATTCCAAGGATATACTAAAATTTGAAAGGTCAGAAATATAAGCACAGGGAATATAATTTGCCTTTGATTTGAAAGATTAGATAAGATGGAGACATAATAATCTCTAAATGAAAAAAAATACAGAATTTTTCTGTGTTAGGTTTGTGTTTAGCATAATAAAAGACTGTACATTTATATTACCATCATAATTATGTTCATCATAGTTAGCACAAAGACCTGGACTACTTTTTTTGCATTTTAGAATTAGACAATCCCTTGCAAACCATTTATGATGGATGAATTCTGGCACTACATTTCCAGCAACCTTCATCAGCATTAGATGCCTTACGGTGAGATAAATAAATAAATATCTAGGTAAATGAATAAATAAAATATCAATCCCTGATGGCTTGGGAAAAAAAACATTGCAAAGATCAAGTAAGAGACAATCTAGCTGGAAATGTGGCCACATTTTAAACTGCCATTTTGAGAATATGTAGGGAAGCCATATATGCAGGATAGTCAAAAAGTGACCAAAAGGAAAACCCAGAAACTATGTTTGATTGCCAACATCTTTCCTTATCTCATTTTTCCGACTTCTTCTCTACAGTGATGTACAGAATTGACAAACAATCTAAAACAGTCAGTAAAAGCAACAGAGAGTGGACTGCCCTCCACCAATTACCTAACACAGAAAACAAATCCAGGAACAGCCTGAAGATACTGAGAGGAGAAAAATCAGAATTGAGCATCTGTATGAAGAAAGAGTCCAGACAAAACTCCCTTGGCAGGAGTATCTGCCAAAAAATTTTCACTGCAACTAAAAAAACCTCTTTATGTGCTATTGCAGATCTCACTTTTGTAAGAAGTGGGATATGCAGGGCTGCCTACCTTGTTGCCCTGCAGGCATGGAGAAGTACACATGTGAGAAGATGTTCTGAAAGGTATGGAGAACCTGGGAATTTAAAGTTGTTAAATCTTTAGTTCTAGTTTCACTTTGCTGGAAGTAAGCATGATTGAACTTTATGGGACTTATTATTCAATGCATATGTATAGGATTAATCTTCACACCAAAATGCAATCCTGTACATACTTTCTTGGAAGCAAGTCCCATGGAATTCATTGTGGCTAAGTATAGGAATGCTAATTGGGAACCAAATTAATGCCAAGGAAGACAAATGCAAATCTATTATAAGGAATATGGTGCCTGTTCAACATTGTAATCAAGTCAAAAAGGAAACACTTGATTAAACATAGTGGGAAGCTCACAATGTCAGTCAACCATTACCATGGTCGATGTGCCAGTCCTATGGTCAGTGCAGAAGGGCAAACTGTCCAAAGGTTGCAGATGGATTCATGCTGAACCTCAGATTTATCCCACTACTCAACAACATGCTCTCCTGCTATGAAAAATAAAAGTGTTATTTGAGTGTTTGCATGAATGCACAAAGGGCTCCATGGAGGTGCACTTTGTGCATTGAGGTTCATATGAGGTGTCTTTTGTGACAGATATTGCAACTTACATACAGTCATTTTGTTACATATCCACAGTTGTTCAAGAATGGAAATAGATTTGATACATAAAACAATCCGAAGAAGAATTGAAAGGGGCAATGAATATATTCACCAATTCACATTGGTTTACACAATCATCTTGCAAAAAAAAAAAGGTCTGGTGATTTTTTAATACAACAGTTATTAAATCTTTAAGATCATTGTAATGGATTGGCCTACCTTAAAGGTAAGTGTAAAAGGTAGTAAACAGGCCTGGCTGGCTAAAGCTAAGGAGAGCTGAGGGGTGGAGCCATCAGGCAGCCTCATAGCCAGAGGTGCAGTCTGCTTGTTTAATGAAATTGGAAGGAAACGCTTAGCACTGGAGATGGGCAGAGCCAGAGAGAAAGAGAAGAAGCTATGGCAGTCATTTTAAGTCAGTAGGAGTTGGGAGTTGGGAGTTTGAAGAAGTGTTAGGAGTTTTAAAGGGAAGGAAGGAAAAGTTTGGGAACTATTTGTTGTTAAAAGATACCTCTCTGAGGAAAATAGTTAGGCCTCTATAGTGATTAGAGTGCTGGAGTAGAAGGAAGAATCAAAAGGCTCAAAATAACCTGTTTATATTCCTTTGTGTGGAACTTTGTTAAAGAAACTCAAGTTATATGACAATTTCTCTGTCCAAGTAAAGCCTGTTAATCTATTTAAACTGCTACACTTATTTACTGTTCCAGAACAAAATAAACAACATAATCCTGTTTTATTTCAACTGAAGACTTTGTGTGGCTTTTTAAACATTATATTGAAGGAGGTGGCCTATGAAATAATAAATTGATGGCAAAAAAATAAAACTTAATATTTAAAATACACTGTCTGGCCTTGTTTGTGCAAGGGTGTGTGGGCTCTGGTCCCCTCACACCCTCACCTTGGGCCAAGCTTTGTTGTTTGTTCTCAGTCCTCCGTCTTTTTTGGGTGGCTATTGCAATTGATGGCAGCACTAGCCTGTCGTCTTTATTACAATCATCATACAGGGAAGCGATTTTCAACCTTCGATCCTCCAAACTTTTTGAACTGCAGCTCCCATAATTCTCAGACAGTTAGCCAACATCTGGGATATGAAACACAAAACACTTGGAAGACCAGATGTTTGGAATCACTAGTATAGGAACTCCCTTCCTTCCTTCCTTCCTTCCTTCCTTCCTTCCTTCCTTCCTTCCTTCTTTCCTTCCATAGAAATTATTAGAATAATAATAGAATGGTTGGCATCCTGCTCAGTAATTGTGGTGTCATAAGGCTGACTTATGACATTGCAGTTACACTAATTTGTAACAATAATAAGTTGTTGCATTATTGCAAATACAAAAGTACTTCTCCCAAACCTACCTCTTAAACCATTCAACTCCCCAACACAGGAATTTCTGAAGTGTTTGAGAGTGGGACAAAAAGTGATGGTTTTCCTGTCCTCTCCCAGTAGTGGGGCATACTTCAATGAGCATCTGCTACAGGAAAACACAGCCCTTGTCTACCACAACACTCACTGTTGTTGTGAAAAAGGTAGACAACATTCCTCACCACCCCACTCTCTAATGTCTTAGAAATGCCTATGTTGGGAGGACCATGTGGCTTAAAATATAGGAAGGGTAGTATCAAGTTATGAAGTTACAAAAATGTCGATATATCATTGTAATGAAATCTTCCAACGGGGACCTAGACTAAAATGTCAGAATTTTTATTTTTAACTGCCATCAAGTTGATGTCAACTTATTACTTTTTGTATTGTCGAAGGCTTTCATGGCTGGAATCACTCAGTTCTTGTGGGTTTTTTTCGGGCTATATGGCCATGTTCTAGAGGCATTTCTCCTGACGTTTCGCCTGCATCTACGGCAAGCATCCTCAGAGGTGAGGTCTATTACTTTTTTTTACAGTATTTATATTCCACCCTTCTCACTCCGAACGGGACTCAAGGTGGATCACAGAACATACATATGCGGCAAATATACAATGCCGTTTTATACACAAACAAGACATACAACATAGATAGAGATATATATTGGCTCTTTCCCCATTTTCAGCATCTTGGAGGTTTTGTACTCGATTCTGTCTATGCGGGGTGGAGATTATTGTCGCTCCATCTCCCTTATGGCACCCTATGATGTTTACAATTTGCCATACCACTCAGGCCTTATTATCAATTTAGGCAAAATTAAGCATAAAAATAAGACTTATAATTCCTTTAACCGGGAAATCACAATCCCCATTTCTCTCTATGAAGTCAACATCAGCTATGATAATATAGTTCTTTATCTGGTTTAGAATCCTAGTGAATCAGGACTTTATCTAAGAAGTGGTTAGTGGTTTGATTCCTTTAGGAAAGGGAATTCACAGTGGGAGTTAAAGGAACTACTCTGGGTTGTATAAGAACACCATGAAGAAACTCAAGTGTTAAAGAAACTCAAAATAGTTTCAGAACCTTGGAGAGCTGCTTAAAACATTCCCATTCAATCTGAAATAGTTCCTGCCGAAACAGCTGGATTCACTGATCCAGAACAATACAGCCAACCACCATCCCTGTTCCACATCACATCAGAAGCCTCCATGAATAGAATCAACAATATTTCAGTTTCAGAGATGAAATATACATTTGGGATTCTTTTTGGTGGGAGAAAAGTTGAGTTTTGTTTCAGACATTCTTTCCAGTCTGCACTCTAGATATTGATGGATGAAAGTGTTTGCCAAGGTTTGCACTTGTTCAAGTGGTGGACATGGCATAGTGTCAAATAGGGCAAGAGATATGAAAACTTATTTCCGTTGTCACTTCCAATAGAACTTCAGGCAAATTTAATATAACTTATAACATTCTCTCTGGAGCAGGACTAAAAAAGGGAAGCAAATTTAGTGATATGAATCCAGCGTTTGTTTGTTTGATATGCCACTTTCTACTAAGGTGGGACTCAGGGCAGCTTCCAGAACCAGTAAATTAAAAATATTTACCATAAAATTTAAAGCTTTCCTCTGTATATCTTAGGGTTCTGGCAGATTTGTATAAGGAGATACAACCAGATTAATATGTTTTTACTTGATATGTTTTATTTTTTAGTTGAATTATATACTCTGAGCATCTGTATCTGGTGCTTAATGTGTCTTGCTTAGTGGTCTCACCACATCTTGACCTCACTAGGGGTCATCCTTAGACCTGGTGATTGTAGAAGACAATACAGAGCTAGAAGGATCAATGGTCTATCTCAGAATAATGAAAGCTTCCTATGCTCTGTTAGTAGTTTTCATAGTGGCTATCTTTAGGGAATCTTTTATTTAGTGATAACCCAATATTTTTACCACAGATCAAATATGGGTGAAAAACTTGACTTGTTTAATTCTTACTTGCAGAAAGGTTTCAAAATGCCCCCTTTTTATTTTTTTTATTCGTCGTGTCAGGACAACCAGTCAAATTATATTACATTTCTAACATAAATAAAGCAAACAAACAGACAAAATACAAAATTTGTGAGTTTGGTAGTTGATTAAATGTCCTTTGACCAGTATCTGGCCACTTGGAGTGCTTCTGGTGTTGCTGCAAGAAGGTCCTCCATTGTGCATGTGGCAGGGCTCAGGTTGCATTGCAGCAGGGGGTCAGTGGTTTGCTCCTCTCCACACTCGCATGTCGAGGATTACACTTTGTAGCCCCATTTCTGAAGGTTGGCTCTGCATCTCGTGGTGCCAGAGTGCAGTCTGTTCAGCGCCTTCCAAGTCGCCCAGTCCTCTGCCCAGGGGGGAGCCTCTCATTTGGTATCAGCCATTGGTTGAGTTTCTGGGTTTGAGCCTGCCACTTTTGGACTCTTGCTTGCTGAGGCGTTCCAGTGAGTGTCTCTGTAGATCTTAGAAAACTATTTCTAAATTTAAGTCATTGACGTGCTGGCTGATACCCAAACAGGAGATGAGCTGGAGATGTCTCTGTCTTGGTCCTTTCACTATTGGCTGCTACTTCCCAGCAGATGTCAGGTGGTGCAATACCGGCTAAGCAGTGTAATTTCTCCGCAGACACCCTGTGATAATGCAGCATGTCTCATTAAGAGCCACATCCACTGTTTTAGTGTGGTGAGATGTGTTCCATACTGGGCATGCATATAATGCATATAATGCCCCCTTTATATCCACTCTGTCTGAAATTAGGAGGGGTTTTTGTGCACATTTTCAAATATGGATTGAGGTGGTTGTGTCACAGAAGATTTTTGGCATTTTTTGTGTGCACAAAACCTTTACACCCTTCCATCTTGTATTTTTGGAATTTCTTTTAGAGTAACACATAAAAAAGCATATTCTCCATAGAAAGCAGTGCGGTTTGTTCAAAGTATTTTCTATATATGAAGAAGTGGAGTATGGGGAAAAGGGGGTTATTTTGCACAAATGAATTTTGCATATATCATGTCTCAAGAAGTAAAGAATTTTGTATAGGTTGCCTATTTCTTGATATGGTGTTATTATGCCGAGACATCATTTCTTATTGGGGTTGGTTCACCACATTTGTGAATATTCTTCACATCTCAAAGCCTTATTACATTATAAAGGGTTATGGGCCACTGTGGTGACACGACCTAAGGATTCTGGGAATCATAGTCTAAAAAGAAAATAGCCTCTTTTTTACCTTCGCTATTTAATTATGTAATCAGTGGGACCATGGTATCTGCTGGGGTTTTGTTCCCAAACACATGTGTATTATCTTGTGGCATCAAACTATTGCCAGTTAGTAAGCTACCCTGAGTCCCGCCTTAGGAGTTGAGAAGGGCGAGATAGAAATGTTGGAAATAAATAAATCAACAAATGTGCACGTACCCTAGATATCAAAATTGTCAGGTTTTACAATGTATTGTAATGTAATACAGCTGAGTCATGCACTGCTAATATGCTTCTATTGGAAATGCTGAGTCATGCATTAACTGTATATAGAACATCATTTGGGGAATGTGTTCTGGCCTAGTCCAGGTGATTGTGAATGATGCAATCCTGGGTTTGAGTTAAGTCAATGAGTTGGGAACCAATCAGTGATTGCTATGTGTAAATGAATTGTATATAAGGAAGTCATGTAGAGTGTATACTCTCTCCTCGTGCTGTGATGCTGTTCGTTGAAGGCTCTATGTAATTGATTAAAAGAACCTGTCTGCTAAGGCAAGATATAACTGTGTGCTGTGGTAAGTTTGTAATGTCATCTAGACTGGGGGAAAGACAATGGTAACACTGACAATGGCCAGGCATGTGCTCAAGTGTCTGTAAAAGGTTCCAGAGTGACTGCAGTTTGTGGGAGCAGTTGACTGAAAATACTGTGCAGAAAGAAGCTACTGGAAAGCACTGAAG
Source organism: Anolis sagrei ordinatus (assembly GCF_025583915.1). Taxonomy (NCBI): domain Eukaryota; kingdom Metazoa; phylum Chordata; class Lepidosauria; order Squamata; family Anolidae; genus Anolis; species Anolis sagrei. The sequence goes on from NW_026847438.1 coordinate 143,414,311, forward strand.
TTGTGCAACTGATCTGCTGCTGAATTGTGAAATTAATCTCAACAAAAATCCATTGATGCTAAGTTTCAGTTGTATAGAATGGCATAATAAGATCTTCTGGAGGGGCCCTGCTCTTGGTCCCACCTCTTTCGCAATCGCGCTTGGTGGGAACGAGGGACAGGGCCTACTCGTTGGTGGCCCCTCGGCTCTGGAACTCCCTTCTGATGGAGATTAGATCTGCCTCTTTCCTCCTAACTTTTAGAAAGCTGGTAAAATAATGGCTTTAGGACACTGCATTTGCAGATTGATGACTGAGTCAATAACTGTTGACCTACTGGCGGATGGTGATGAATTTGTAATTTGTGATTTCACTCTGACGAACTGACTTTTTTGTAAATGGTATGAATTGTATTTTAATGTATTTTATATTGATGATGTATATTTGCTTTATCTTATTGTACTGAATCCTCTGTTGTTAGCTGGCCTGAGTCCCTCTCTGGAGGTTGAGAAGACCGGGTTATAAAAACTCTAAATAAATAATAAATAATAAATAAAATGCTGTCCCTTATATAAAATGGCAAAATCAAAGTTTGGTTTGGAATACTTTTTTCAAGCCATGGATGGTTGAATTTGTGGATACAAAATCCATGGATATGGAAGAGCAACAGTACTTAATTAAGTAGTATATACAGGCCACCACCAGCACCTCTTTACTATGCAACAACTGCCATAAGAGAAGGAGCTTTGTTCTCCTGGTGATCAGTGCAATGCTGGACTTACAATAACTTCACTCACTGGCAGGAGTTGTAGGAAAAGTCATCTACGGTGGTCCATGCTCTGGTTACATCCCATATAGATTACTGCAACGCGCTCTATGTGGGGTTGCCTTTGAAGATGGCCCGGAAGCTCCAAATGGTCCAGCGTGCGGCACCCAGGCTGCTAACAGGAGCGGGGCTCAGGGAGCATACAACTCCTCTGTTGAATCAGCTCCACTGGCTGCCAGTCTCAATTCAAAGTGCTGGCTTTAGCCGATTCTGGCCCAGTCTATCTATCTGAATGCCTCTCTCCCTACGAACCCCCCAAGAATTTAAGATAGTTTGGGGAGGCCCTGCTCTCGATCCCACCTGCTTCGCAAGCACATCTGGTGGGGACGAGAGACAGGGCCTTCTCTGTGGTGGCCCCCCGGCTGTGGAACTCCCTCCCTAGGGATATTAGATCAGCCCCCTCCCTCCTGACTTTCCAAAAAAGAGTAAAAACTTGGCTCTTTGAGCAAGCATTCGGAACCCCGGAGTAAACAGACAAACCAGAGTTGGTAACTGACCCAGGAAGACAATGTAATGGATGAAGATTTGAACGAGAGGACACAGTCTCTTTTTAAATTGTTTATTATGCACTGTCGTTTATGTTTAATTGCACTCGATTTTTTTGCTTTATCAATGTATGTATTTTGTTTCGGCATCAAATTGTGCCAACTGTGTATACCGCCCTGAGTCACCTTCGGGTTGAAATGGGCGGGATAGAAATTATGTAAATAAATAAATAAATAAATAAATACTCATGTCCCAATCACCAGAACCAATTGCCACAACTGTGGCAGTTATTACTAAGTAGGGAGCAAAAGAAAAAAAGGGAAGAAAAACTAGAGCAGACTCAATATCTCTTATGCAGGAAAAGATTAGGAGTAGTGGGCGATCTCTCTTTTACTCAAACTTTTCCCTCCCATACTTGATTTTCATTTAATGGGAGAAATTCTACTAAAGTAAGATCAATTCAAAAACGCACTGCATTTCACCAAACTGCTATCTGAAGCTCATATGCTGAAAAACATACTAAGATGTCTTAATATGTTTATGTCACTGTTGGATTGTCAGCTAAGCAGATGGTTTTGTGTATGTGTGTGTGCCGAAAATATATAAAGTTATTAAAAGCAGCCTTTAAGCTTTTTGAAGCTTGGTTTGTTTGCTGCTGGTTTTTCTTTTTAAATGAAGCTTTCAAGGTTTATGGCATCACTGGTGCAGAAATAATTTCCATTTGGGAAAGAGTTGAACAGGCAGAGCTTCGGCATTTCTGAGATTCCCTTATTGACTGTTTAGTAAATAAATCTTTTGCTTGAATTGCTCCGTGTCAGAGAGATCTTTCTCACTGAGGAAGAGGTGACGGGAGCTGAATGTGGGAACACCACAGGACAGCTGTTTGGTCTGGCAAAGGCCTCCATGTGCTTGTACTATATATCCAGAGCGACCTTTTGGATTCCATGTACATAGTAACAATTAAAAGTACACAATGACTGAACAATGTTCACTGTGACAGACTGCAGGTTGGCCGCTTCCCATAACAGCCTCCCAGGCAGATAGGAACAAAGAGCCGGGGCCCATCTGTACTCTGGCGCTGAATGCCTCATGTTCCAAAGAGTGCTCTTTGTTTCTCCAAGCGCCCCAGGAAGCTCTTCAACAAACAAAACTCAGAGGTCCAGAGGAGCCTAGTCATGACATTAATATGATAATATATGCCAGATTGCTCTGACAGATTTGACAAAGAAATAGATTCTTTTTGATAATAAGTTGTTGGGTTGATTAGGCGGAATTTGTTTCACTCTGGAATTGTTCCTGTGTCTGTTTCAGCAATACTCAACAGTATCGGTTGTCTTATTGCTCCTTTGCCAACCATCCTTCTCAGTATATCAAAGTGCTAATATTCTAAATGCTTTTGTTTATATGAGAGAGCCAGTCTGGTGTGTAGTGCAGGGCTGAGCCCCAGAGAAAGCTGGTTTAAAATACAAGGCTACTGTCCAGTTTCTGATGGACTTTACTTATTTATTCCCTGTCTTTTCCCTGGCCATAGTACTCAAAGTGGCTTATAATAAATAAATTGAATGTACACTTGTCAAATTTTATTTATTTATTTATTTATTTATTTATTTATTTATTTACTTGTATACCGCAGTTTCTCAGCCCAACAGGCGACTCAATGCGGTTTACAACAAGGATAAGAATTAGGGCTGGGCAACCACGGAAAAATTTGTTTCTAAACTCGATTCGTTTTTGGGGTTTTTTTGCGTTTCGATATTTAAAAGAATTCCAAAATTTTTCTTTAAAAATGTTCGATATTTACGAAATTTCGTAAAATTATGAAACAAATATGAAACAAATACAAAACGAATACGAATCGATTCGTTAATGGCAGACGCGACCGCGCAATACGCTAAAAAACCTCCATATGGGACAGGGGGAACTTTTGAAGCTTCCCTCTCCCTCTGTTGTTGACTGTTGGTGTGATATTTATAATTTTTTTTCACTGATTAAACAAACAACAGCTATAAAACTTGCCCCAGACATGCGGAAATAATAACGAAACGATTCCGAAACGATTTCGAAACGAATACGAAACAAATACGAAGCAATTACGAAACGAATTGAAAAATTCGTTTCATTTTTAAGATGCTCCTGAATGGTTCAATATCGCTTCGTTATAAAAAAAACGAATTTTTAACGAATTACGAAATTACGAAACGAAACCGCCCAGCCCTAATAAGAATCAATCAACGATATACAATTTAAAACCATAGAAGCATAATATACAGTATTGACACAACAATAGACAACACAATGCACCTCATAACTAGAGTCGTGATCCAATTCGTCGTCCAAATTTCCATTCCTGTAATCATCACATTCATTGCACTGTTTAACCGAATGTCCGTTCAAACATCCAAGTTTTTAATCTTCTTCGGAACACCATTAGCGAGGGGGCTGATCTTACCTCCATAGGAAGGGCGTTCCACAGCCGGGGGGCCACCACAGAAAAGGCCCTGTCTCTCGTCCCCGCCAGCCGCACCTGTGAAGCAGGCGGGATAGAGAGCAGGGCCTCCCCAGAAGATCTTAGGGTCCTGGTGGGCTGATAGGCAGAGATACGTTCGGATAGGTAACTTGGGCCAGAACCATATACATATTATACATATTTTTTTTTACAATGAATGCATTATCATAGACCCTTGGTTTAGGAAACACAAAACTTCCATGTCAGAGGTATAACAACTCCAATTGAGTGACAATTTTCAAGACAGTTGTTGTAGGTTTTTTCGGGCTATATGGCCATGTTCTAAAGGCATTTTCTCCTGACGTTTCACTTGCATCTATTTATTTTATTTATTTATTTGGGGTTCTTTTACCCCGCCCTTCTCACCCCGAAGGGAACCCAGGGCGGCTTACAAGAGCAAAGGCATGATTAGATGCCTGCATCACAAAACAATAATCACAAAACTACAACACATTCATAATTACCAACAATTCATGCATTATCCCAATAAAATCAATAAAAACCAATACAAACCCACTTCCTCCTCCTACACTGTCAGTGTTCGCTATCTCATAGATCTGTTTTTTGTTTCCACTTCGACAATCCTGCTGGTCTTACTTGTCTGATTGTCTTATTTAATTGCCTGGTTGCCCAAAGGCCTGGTCCCATAGCCATGTCTTCACCCTCCTCCTGAAGGAGAGGAGGGATGATGATGCTCTGATTTCCCCCGGGAGTAAGTTCCACAGGTGAGGGGCCACCACTGAGAAAGCCCTGCTCCTCGTCCCCACCAGCCTCACTTGTGACAGTGGTGGGGTCGAGAGCAGGGCCTCCCCAGATGATCTCAAGTTCCGAGGTGGGATGTAGCGGGAGATACGTTCGGACAGATACACTGGACCGGAACCGTACAGGGTTTTGTAGGTCAAGACCAGCACCTTGAATGACAAGCATCCTCAGAGGGAGTGAGGTCACTACCTCTGGGGATGCTTGCCATAGATGCAGGCGAAACGTCAGGAGAAAATGCCTTTAGAACATGGCCATATAGCCCAAAAAAACCTACAACAACCCATTGATTCCAGCCATGAAAGCCTTCGATGATACATTTTCAAGACACTTTAGAGAAAGAACTATAAGTAACCTTTAAATTTTAGGAGTTATGGACATTTCCTGTAACTTTTTCATTTCTTGATATATGGACATTTCTGAATTTAGCACTTTCAGTTTACACCAATGCACCCTCTGAGGATCTGCCATATACAGCAGAAACATTAGCAGAGAGGTTTTGTGTCAGAGGAATCCTTAAAAATGTGATTTTTTTTTTAAAAAAAGGATTTCCTCACATGCCTATATTTTGGAGGAAAATTATAAATAAAAAACTGTGGGGATTATAATTTATTCATAGCCCACAAAGCTTTTGGGAGGAGAAGTAATCTGAAAAATTCCATAAGGCTGACAGGGAGAGTTTGTTAGAGGGATTTATTAAATGTATTGTCGAAGGCTTTCATAGCCGGAATCCCTGGATTGCTGTAGGTTTTTTTCGGGCTATATGGCCATGTTCTAGAGGCATTTCTCCTGATGTTTCGCCTGCATCTATGGCAGTGGTTCTCGATCTGGGGTCCCCAGATGTTTTGGGCCTACAACTCCCAGAAATCCCAGCCAGTTTACCAGCTGTTAGGATTTCTGAGAGTTGAAGGCCAAAAACATCTGGGGACCCCAGGTTGAGAACCACTGATCTATGGCAAGCATCCTCAGAGGTAGTGAGGTCTGTTGGAATTGGGAAAAGGGGTTTATATATCTGTGGAAATGCTGGATCACTCCAACAACCACCATGTCAGACTACACAGAGAAGCCATTGAAAACCACAAGCATGTGGACAATTTCAACAGAAAGGAGGAAACCATGAAAATGAACAAAATCTGGCTACCAGTATTAAAAAAAACTCTGAAATTATAACAGCTCAACAACAGAGAGGAAACAAACAATGACATCTAATCACCTCTCAACAAAAGATTGCTCCAGACACTGCCAGGCAATCAAATGCTAATCAAGGTGGTCAGTTGAAACATTCACACCTAGCTCCAGCAGACAAAAGTCCTTTGTCCCACCCTGGTCATTTCACAGACATATAAACCCTTTTTCCTAGTTCCAGCAGACCTCACTACCTCTGAGGGTGCTTGCAATAGATGCAGGTGAAATGTCAGGGGAAATGCCTCTAGAACATGGCTATATAGCCCGGAAATACCTACAACAACCCAGGATTTATTAAATTTTGTGGAAATCCCTCTAGAAAGAAAACACATTTCATACTATGGTAGGTAAATAAATGTAATGGGATAGGAGGCGAATGATTTCTTTTTTACTCATTAACAGCTAGGGAAAAAGAATTGCAGGGGAGGGGATACAAAATGTTAGTGGCATGAACATATCATTATGCAGTAGGACCATCACCAAGAGGATAGTTCAACTGCTGTGCCAATTGAATGATGTGATAAAGTCACATAGTATGTGATAAAGTCCTTAAGATCAAGTTCAGTTCTACCAGTACAGCTAACTTTCCATATGTATACTACCATTTTGATAATCCATTCAAGAATATTGTAAGGTAGGACAGTGTTATTATTGTAATAGTTCAAAAAATTTGATTTCTACAAGCCCTTGTTCTAGGTTTTTATTGTGTTCTAGTGTTCATTTTTTGGTCTGTCAGGTTATCTTTTTCCATATTAACAAAGAATAGTAAGTAACTTGGTACATAGAAATCTTCCCCTTCATTTCTCACACTGTAGTCCACAGTGGCTTGTCGACAGCATTCAGGAGCTATTCCCTCAGCTCTCATTTGGAAACACCATACTGGCACTGGAACAAGCAGATTTTCATTCAAGGGATTATGAGGCTATATATAAAGAAAACATAAAAAGATTTACATATATTTCATGTAATTTTTCTCTCATTGTATTTTTAAGCACAAAAGGACTAATGATTTTCCTGTTCCATCAATTTGATATCAACTATGGTAAGGGGATTACATTGTTTGCTTCACATTTTTCCTCTTTTCACTTTGTGCCACTGCTCAATGTGCAAAAAGTAAGCTCCCAAACCTTTTAGCTCACAAATTTCAAATCAAATGGCTTTATTTTGTTATTCACCAACTCAGAAATTCTCAAGGCATCATATAAATTCATGGAAATATTTGAAGACCTAAATAATGGGTCCACATCATTTTCTAACCCAAAAATGGAAAAGAAGTGGCAAACAGATTTTGTCTAGTTTCTTTAAGGACAGTGCTGGGTAGTATGTGCCATGAGAGGAGCTCGCCTGCTACTCAATATATTTCATAACTTTCTTCTATAACATATAGCACAGTGGTTCTCAACCTGTGGGTCCCCAGATGTTTTGGCCTTCAGCTCCCAGAAATCCTAACAGCTGGTAACCTGGCTGGGATTTCTGGGAGTTGTAGGCCAAAACACCTGGGGACCCACAGGTTGAGAACCACTGATATAACATAACACAATATGACACTTTTAATCAGCCCAGAAGATGATTTCCTATATATCAGCTCAGAAGATGATTTCCTATATATTAACATGTATGTTAATATATAGGAAACATGTAACATGTTTCCTATATATTAACATGCTTCCCAACAAACGTACAATCTCTCAATCTGAAAAGGGATTCGACACTTGCATCCATGTGATATTGTCCTCCCTTTAGATTATACATGTCATTTCATCTGCCCTGATCCCACCACCACTGACTTAGAAGTCGGAAATTATTGGAAGTTAGGGGACACTTTAGCCTCAGAAACTGCATCCCATCACCACCAATAATCCAAATTGTTTTCTCCCAGATGTCTGCCAATGCTGCCATGTTCCACAAATTCCAGGGCTGAGGTTAAATTGAAAAAATCAAGGTAAGCCAGGACCATATTAATAATAATAATAATAATAATAATAATAATAATAATAATAATAGGTGAAAGAAGGCTTCCCATGGACAGTTCCTGGGAAAAATTGAACAAGCCATTAGAACAAATGCCATCAAAGCCAGAATTGAAAAGTCAATGACAGATCCCAAGTGTAGACTCTGCAAGGAAGCAGATGAAACAATAGATCACATCCTCAGCTGCTGCAAAAAGATCGCGCAGACAGACTACAAGCAGAGGCATAACACTGTTGCTCAGATGATTCATTGGAATTTGTGCCACAAATACCATCTGCCTGCAGGGGCGGCTCGTCCATTACGCGAAGTAAGCGGTCGCAGAACACTTTTTTTGCCAGGGGCCCCTCGACCGCCACTTGAGGAGCGCCCCCTCAGCTCACAACAGCCCTAGCAGTCCGGGGGGAGCCTCGGCTTTCTTGCCTCGCTGCCGGGCGATCCTCTTCCCAAAGGGGCCGGGCCCTTGAGCCTCGCCTAGCCCCTCTCGTTCCTGCTCCACCCGGCCACCGGGTGCGCGAGCAGAGCTGGTGCTCAATCGTTCTCCACGTTCGATCCCTTCCCCATGACCGGCTCCCTTTCCCGATCCCCTGGCGCTCCCCCCGCCTCCTCTCCTCTCCCAATCCACGGGTGGGCGAATGGGCGGAGCCGCCGTGTCTGGCCCGCTTTGGGTCCGGAGGCGTTTCTGAAGACCCCAGCGTGTGCACCAAAAGTCACCTCTTCTCCTGACTTTCTCTTCAGCCATTGGGACCGAGAGAGAGAGAGCCCCTCCGGCTGGAGGTATCTCCCACCTCCGCTCCCTCCTTTGTTTTTGCGCCTACCTTCAGGAAAGGTGGACATCTCCACCTCTGTCTCTCTCTCTCTCTCTCGGTCCCAATGGCTGAGGAGAAAGTCAGCGTGCCAGGCAAGGGAGCAAGTGTGGCAAGTGTAGTTACTGGGATGTATAGTTCACCTACAATCAAAGAGCATTCTGAACTCCACCAATGATGGAATTGAACCAAATATGGCACACAGAACTCCCACGACGAACAGAATATATATATCAATGATTGGTTGGGGGGGGGGCAAAGTACTGTTTGCTTACCTTTGGAAATTACCTAGGGTCGCCTCTGTCTGCCTGAGACAAAGAACTGGTGGGATCACAAGCCAGAAAAGGTTACAGAGAATGAACATGTCAAGATATTCTGGGACTTCCGAATTCAGACAGACAGAGTTTTGGAGCACAATACTCCTGACCTCACGATCGTGTTAAAAAACCAAGTATGGATTGTCGATGTTGCAATCCCAGGTGACATCAGGATTGAAGAGAAACAACTGGAAAAGCTGACATGATATGAGGATTTAAAGATCGAACTGCAAAGACTCTGGCACAAGCTAGTCAAGGTGGTCCCAGTGGTGATCGGCACACTGGGTGCAGTGCCTAAAGACCTTCGCTTGCACTTAAACACAATCGGCACTGACAATATTACCATCTACCAGCTGCAGAAGGCCACCTTACTGGGATCTGCACGCATTATTCGCCGATATATCACACAGTCCCAGACAGTTGGGAAGTGTCTGACGTGTGATACACTACAACAGCTAGCAGAGTGTCTGCTGTGGACTCATCTTGTTGTGTTTCAAATAATAATAATAAATTTATTATCTGCCTTTCCCAGAAGCTTGAGGCAGGATACAACATCATTAAAGCAAGAGATATACAACAAAATACACATAGTTAAGTTACAAGTTAAAATCCACTGATAAAGTGCATATTAAAATTCACAACTTAGCATTGATCAGGTAGGCCTGCTGGAAGAAATGGGTCTTCAACTGTGTCTTAAATTCTGATATCTAATCTAATCCCCGACAGCTAATCTAACTGTTGGAGCTCTTCCAGCAGGTCATTCCACAGTCTTGGGGCAGATGAAAATGTCATCAGGGTAACAATTGCCAATCGGGTTCTGGTAGGCTGGAGTACTTGCCCCCCCTCAGAGGGCTAAAGTGTGTGGGAGAGATTGTAATGGAGAAGGTAATCCTGTAGATAACCTGGACTCAAACTATGTAGGGCTTTATAGGTCAAAAACAACCCTTTGCTCTCTGTCCAGAAACTAATTGGCAACTGTTGGAGGGACTTTAGGATACGTGTAATATGCTCACCCCTGGATGTTCCTGTGACCAATCTGGCTGCTGTGTTTTAAACTAGTTGGAGCTTCCAAACTTGGTGCAGAGGTAGCACAATGTAAAACACATTACAGAATCCAATCTTGAGGTTACCAGCATGTGCACTACCACTTTCAGCTCCTCGGATTCTAGGAAGGGGTTCAGCTGGCGTATGAGCCAAAGCTGTTAGTAAACACTCCTGACCGTCACATCCACCTAGGCTGACATTTGAAGAGATGGATTCAGGTGCACTCCCAAGTTGCGAACAGAATCTTTCAGGGGGAGTGTAACCCCATTCAGAACTAGTTGACACACCTCCATCCCTAGGTTAGGACCCTTAGTGGCAAGCACCTCTGTTTTGTCTGGATTCAATTTCAGTTTGTTTTTCCTCATCTAGCCCATTACCTCCTTTGTACAGTCATTCATAGGAGACACACTACCTTAGCTAGAACTGTTTTGGAAGGCATAGGGAAATATATTTGCATGCCATCAGCAGCATACTGATAGCACCCCGCCTCATGCCTATGGATGATCTCTCCCAGGGGTTTCATGTAAATGTTAAAAAGCATTGGAGGTAGACTGGCACATTGTGGGATGCCATATAACAGCTCCTGTTTGGAGGAGCTGGTATCCCCAAGTACCACAATCTGGAACCTCTCTGAGAGCAGCACACTGCCTCCAATTCCCAACTCCTCCAGGTGTTCCAGAAGGATACCCTGGTCAATGGTATCAAATGCCACTGAGAGATATAAAATCACCAACAGAGACATCACCTCTTGTTTGTGTTAAGAAGTAGATCCTGCACTAAGGCAACCACAGCAGTCTCAGCTCCATATTCTACTCTTAAGCTATTTTGAAATGGGTCAAGGAAGTGTGTGCTATCCACTCTGATGACCACTTTGTCAGACTATACAGAGAAGCCCTTGAAATCCACAAGCATGTGGACAATTTCAACAAAAAGGAAGAAACCATGAAAATGAACAAAATCTGGCTACCAGTACTGAGAAACACCAGAATTCAAGACAGTAACTAATGAACGCCATCCAGACACAGGAAGCCCCCAGGCAGCAAGCAATCAAGGGCCAGTGAACACCACCCAGACAAAGGATACCTCCAGGCAATAAACACTCCAAGGGAACAAAGGCCTGGCTACTTCCAGGCAGATGTCTTCACAGTTGACTATGCAGTCTTCTAGGTTACTCACCTGCTACTGGATGGATTCCACTCAAACACTTGCAAATTAGGCTTGCTAACTGCACCCTTCACACTTTGTTGATAGGCATTGGTTCTTTCTCCCACCATGGCATTCCACAGGTATATATACTCCATATGTCCTCAAATGCACTTTAATATTGACTTAGGATTGTCTGCATGCCCTCATCTTCTTTGAAAACCCTATCCTAGCTTACCTTACCTTGTTCATACCCAGCATTTTAAATTTTAATTATTACATTATTACAATGGCCCGGCCATTGGTTTTTAAATGCTGTATGTTATTGTTATTGATATTGCTTATTGTGTATTTTTTTGTTTTTGAGTTTTATTTTATTTTATTTATTTTAACTGTTTTGTATTGATTATTTGTTATCGCCTTTGTTTATTGATGTGTTGTGGGCTTGGCCTCATGTAAACCGCACCAAGTCCCTTGGGAGATGATAGCGGGGTACAAATAAATTATTATTATTATTATTATTATTATTATTATTATTATTATTATTTGCTTTACCACCATCAAATCCTCTGAAGATGCCAGCCACAGATGCAAGCAAAATGTCAGGAGAAAATGCTGCTAGAACATGACCATACAGCCCGGAAACCACACAACACTCCAGTGATTCCGGCCATGAAAGCCTTTGACAATACATTGCAAAATTGTTAGGGAATTATCTCTAAAGTCCAACAGCTAATTGCTCCCAATGTTCTTTTTACCAAGTGCTGATTGGAAAGGGGAGAGTACTTGTGCAGTCCAAAGCTCCAGATGTTTTTGTTAATTTTTGTGCACTAAGAAAATTAATTTGCATTTTTATGCCCCAAGAAAATGATTTTGTGGAATATCAATTAAATATGTTTAAATTTCAGGTTGTAATGCAACAACTCTAAGCCTCAGAGGAAGGCAATTATAATCCCCACTCCAACAAATCTTTCCCCTTTCTCCAAAAAACCCATGCTTTACCTTAGCTTTACCATAAATTGGAATTGTGTTGAAGGCACACAACAACAAAATGGAAAACTGAAAGGGAGGTGAATACTTTGTCACCTCTCTCTCTTTCTCTATACATGTCCCATTCCCATTCCTTCCCCCACTACCACATAGGGGTCATAAGTGAGTGGGTTCATTCTTAGTGAAAGTTAGATGAGAAAGAATAGTGTCCTGCTGTTACATTGTTCTTTGATTTTTGACATTGCACAATGTCCATATGTGAGGATGCTGCTCTCTGACTTCTCATCTCATTTTACCCTGTAATGTGAATTTCAAATTACCTGGTCTTGTTTCTAAGACTATTGCTTGGGAACTCACAATTACCGTATATTCCGGCATATAAGACGACTGGGCGTATAAGACGACCCCCAACTTTTCCAGTTAAAATATAGAGTTAAGACAACTCCCATGCATAAGACTACACCCGCGTATAAGACGACCCCTGACTTTTGAGAAGATTTTCTTGGGTTAAAAAGTAGTCTTATAGGCCAGAATATACTGTAGTTTATTGCTTGAACTTTGTAACAGAGAGTTGCAAAAGTGCAGTGGGAAAAAATGTGCATGTACATTGATGAAAACATGGCTTAATTGTTTTGCCCACCTCTATTTTTTCTACAGCTCATTTCAGTTGATTTATTACTTTGTAGTATGCCTTATTTCATTTTCCTTTATCCAGTCATGTTCAAGCATTTCCAACTTTTAATACTTTAATACTTTTAATACTCCATCATAGTACTCATTCTTCTTTTACTTTACTACTTTAATACTTCGTTCTCATTGTTGACCTCTCATTATCTTTTTTCTCTCCAAAACGCCCCAACTCCTAACTTTGGTTCTTTCTTTTGTGCATTTCCCTTTATCCATCCTGTTGTTGTAACATCCACTTGATCCATTATCATTTTGGCAAGTAGTAAGTGGTATCATTCCCTCCAAGCTCACACATTAACTATATCCATTTAGTTGTTCCTACTTTTTTGTCGTGCCAGGAGCGACCTGCGAAACTGCAAGTTGCTTCTGGTGTGAGAGAATTGGCAGTCTGCAAGGACGTTGCCCAGGGGATGCCCGGGTGAGTTGATGTTTTCATCATCCTTGTGGGAAGCTTCTCTCATGTCCCAACATGAGGAGCTGGAGCTGATAGAGGGAGCTCATCCACCTCTCCCCAGATTCGAACCTGCGACCTGTCGGTCTTCAGTCCTGCCGGCACAGGGGTTTAACCCACTGCACCACCGGGGGCTCCTACTGCAAATTTTAAAATACTTTTACTTTCCTCACTGTAGTCTATAGGTGCTTTGACAATTATTGTCCTATTTTATTCCTCACTAACTAAATACAGAAAGTATCCATCCTGGAGATAGACTAGCCATAACATTACATCGCCAATCAAATTTAGCTCTGTGCTGACATTATTGGGGGGGGGGGGATACAGTTAGTTTGAGACAATGTTTGCTATACCCCTAAGAAACAACCAATTTCAAGTCCTTTCCGAATGATCCTTAGAAATTCTGAAAGAATATGTCCTCTCTACACACTTTACATTTCATCACACTAGAGAAAAAAAATCCACTTAAACTCCAATTTCTGCACCCTGCAGAATTCTGGGGTTTATAGTTTAGTGAGGCTGTTAAAGTCTCCTCCCTAAACTACAAACCCCAGAATTCTGCAGGAGGCAGAAACCGAATTTAAAATTGATTTTTCTCTAGTGTGATGAAGTAGTAATAAATATTCTGCCTTTGCTCCTTATTTTTTAAATTTTTGCTCAGCAATGGACTCCAACTTCTGTAGATACCAAAATCCATGATGTACATGTCCATTATATGCAATGGGATATTAAAGTAATTGTTGTAGTTTGTGTAGATGCTTCAGGGGATGAGGAAGGTGATTTTGTGTGGTCTCAGGATGGGGTTTTGGGGGATGGAAGTGGCATGAAGAGATGTGTTGGTGATCCTGGGAGTTCTCAAGATGTTAGAGAAAGTGGAAACTGTTCCCATGAGAATCCCAGAGTTTGCTCCTGAGAGGAATGTGAGGGAGTGTGAGTCAGTTACTAGGTTGGAATGGCTACAGCTGCTCCTCGAAAATGTGAAAGAAAGACAGACTTGCTTTTTTCAGTGGCTTCGAGATAAGCAGAGGAAAAGCAGGTATACAAGAAATGATGTCATGGGAGGGAATTGAGTCTTTTAAGTGGGTTTCAAGCATACAGCTCTTTGTGAGAACAATGTTGCCTTCAAGTGGATACAACTCTTAAATTCTATGGCCTTGCTCCAAGTGTTCAAGTTTCTGGATTATGTGATTATGTTCATGTTTTATTGGTTAAATTTCAAGTTTCTGGATTGTAATTCCTGTTCAGGTCTTCATGGTTTTTGGTCTAGATTATGCACTGTTTTTCTTCTCAAGTTCTATATATAAGTTTGATCAAGTGTATGGATTTTGCCTTGTTTCCTTGTATCACCTCATAGTGCAGTTCCAAGTTTTTGCAGTCCTGTGATTTGATTCATGAAACTGAACTGAACCTATACTCAGTTCTGAGGACAGTACAGAACCTATACTCAGCAACTGTGGAGTTTCTGGATGTGTCTTTTGGATTTTGGATTGTACCTTTTTATTGAGCTTTTTCTTATCTTTTATGTTTTTCTTAATAAACCTTATTTAGTGAATTCACTTGTCCCTGTGTGGTATCTGGGTGAAAAGGTGTCTCACAGCTGAGACAGAACAGTAATATCCCTTATATCAGTGTTTCTCAACCTTCCTAATGTTGCGACCCCTTAATACAGTTGCTCCTGCTGTGGTGACCCCAACCACAACATTATTTTGTTGCTACTTTCTAACTGTAATTTTGCTACTGTTATGAATCGTAATGTAAATATCTGATATGCAGGATGTATTTTCATTCACTGGACCAAATTTGGCACAAATATCTAATGTGCCCAAATTTAAATACTGGTGGGGTTGGGGGGGGGGGATTGATTTTGTCATTTGGGAGTTGTAGTTGCTGGGATGTATAGTTCACCTACACTCAAAGGACATTCTGGGTTCCACCAACGATAGAATTGAACCAAACTTGGCACACAGAACTCCCATGACACACTGAAAATACTGGGTTTGGTGGGCATTGACCTTGAGTTTTGGAGTTGTAGTTCACCTACATCCAGAGAGCATGGTGCACTCAAACAATGATGGATCTGGACCAAACTTGGCACAAATACTCAATATTTCCAAATGTGAACACTGGTGAAGCTTGGGGGAAATAGACCATGACATTTGGGAGTTGTAGTTGCTGGGATTTAAAGTTCCCCTACTATCAAAAAGCATTTTGAATCCCACCAATGATTGAATTGGGTCAAACATACCATGCAGAACCCCCATAACCACCAGAAAATATTGTGTTTTCTGATGGTCTTTGGAGACCCCTCTGACACCCCCTTGTGACCTACCCAGGGGGCCCGACCCCCAGGTTGAGAAACACTGCCTTATATAAAAGATATGTGTTTTTTGGGTTTGTTTTTAATATTATTTACAAGTTGTGCATGAATGAATCTGTGGGCACAGAATCTGTGGATTGGGAGAGCTGACTGTATCAGTCTTAGATTCTTCCCCTTTCTATTTAGACATTAGTACATATTTTCTTCCCATAAAGAAACAAACAAAGAAAATATAAATGGAAACACAAAATCATATAGCATTTTAGCACCTGAAACATTATTGAACCATATACTATTATATGAGGAAGGAAGCCCACCTCTGACAGTTATAATTGTTTGTGAACTATTTCTTTGGATCTTCCATGGCTGAATAGAAAATCAGAAGGAGATAAAAAAAAAACTCTGATTGCCACTATTGCATCCCAGTCTCTGGGAAAGTTGTTGCTGATGCTCCCTGCAGTGTCACAATATTGCTCAGTGCCTCCTCATGACTCCAGCACAATGCGTTATGCATCAGCCTTTAAGAGGATATTGCTCCCCATTATTGCCCTCTCTCCAGAGGACGACAAACTGCATTAGTCTGAATTACTAAATTCAAACTTTATGGGTAGCCATTCTCCCCACAAAGGCTTTAGCATTTTTATGTCATAATCCATCCATTATCCCCTTCCTCACATGCTTTATAACCATTAAGTTATTGAAAAAATTCTCAACAGATGTCATCTTAAGATGAATGTTACTGGGCCAATTGGTATCAAGTCGAGTATCAGGATATTGCTCAACTTCACTAAAAATGTCAGGAAGAAAACCACGGAGCTCATTTTAGCAATGGCCATTTTCATGACAGCTCCAGCCACCATTTCTGAGAGAATTCACAATTCTAGGTCTTTGGAGAAGATATTACAGTTTTGTTGCATCGCTTTCTGTCCAAAATGAACTGGAATTATATCAAACAATAGGCTGGGACTAACTAAGCACCTTTACTCTATTAATTTACTTATCTTAGAGCACATACAAGCACCAATTTACTTATCAAGGGACACATTTCAGCAACATGTGAAACGTGTACAACCACTGGATTGGTGCCAGTCTGTTAAATAGTAAGCAGATTTGGGACTTGATCACACCAATTCACTATTCCACTAAAGTCACAGATAGATACATACTGGTCTGAGCACCTTCAATACCATACCTCTCTTCAATACCTCAATGACTATTCACTATTCCATAGTCATTCTAACATATGTCTGCACACAATCATAAGCCCACCTTCCTGCAATATAGTGATTGGTTGTTGTAGGTTTTTTTGGGCTATATGGCCATGTTTATTTATTTATTTATTATTTATTTCGAGGTTTTATATACCGACCCTCTCACCTTCAAAGAGGGATTCGGACCGGTTCTAGAGGCATTCTCTCCTGATGTTTCGCCTGCATCTATGGCAAGCATCCTCAGAGGTAGTGAGGTCTGTTGGAACTAGGAAAATGGGTTTATATATCTGTGGAATGACCAGGGTGGGACAAAGAACTCTTGTCTGCTGGAGCTAGGTGTGAATGTTTCAACTGACCACCTTGATTAGCATTTGATGGCCTGGAAGTGCCTGGGACAATCTTTTGTTGAGAGGTGATTAGATGTCCCTGATTGTTTCCCCTCTGTTGTTTTGCTGTTGTAATTTTAGAGTTTTTCCAATACTGGCAGCCAGATTTTATTCATTTTCATGGTTTCCTCCTTTCTGTTGAAACTGTCTACATGCTTGTGGATTTCAATGGCTTCTCTGTGCAGTCTGACATGGTGGTTGTTAGAGTGGTCCAGCATTTCTGTGTTCTCAAATAATATGCTGTGTCCAGGTTGGTTCATCAGATGCTCTGCTATAGCTGATTTCTCTGGTTGAAGTACTCTGCAGTGCCTTTCATGTTCCTTGATTCGTGTTTGGGCAATGCTGCGTTTGGTGGTCCCTATGTAGACTTGTACCATATACCACAGCTGCATGGTATATGGTAGACTCCTGCAGAAGTGAGAGGATCCCTCTTGTCCTTTGCTGAACATAGTATTTGTTGGATTTTCTTGGTGGGTCTGTAGATAGTTTGTATGTTGTGTTTCCCCATGTGGTCAGTGGTTCCCTTGATGTATGGCAAGAACACTTTTCCTCTGGGTGGATCTTTGTCTTGACTCTTCTGGCTTGTTCTCGGTCTTGCGACTCTTTTGATGTTTGAAATTTTTAAATGCAGCTAATTTTTAATAAAAAATTTCCGAGAAAAGCGGAATACTATCTTCTCGGAATTACAGACAAGGATATAATTCTCGACTCCAATGAAGACATTTTATTTATGTACCTTACAACAGCTGCCAGAATGGTTTTTGCAAAACTCTGGAAGCAGAAAGTAGTACCAGACAAATTTGATTGGATAAAGAAGATAAACGAAATTAAAGACATGGATAAACTAACTTTTTTACTGAAAAAAAACACTGGCAGCCAAATCAGACAGACAAACTGGTCAATAATTGACAAATATATTGAAATTGGGTACAAAGTTACTTAATGGAACTGAGGTAACAACAAACTGGAAAGAAGGAATATATAATATTAGACACTAATAGAATGTATACGGACAGAATCAGAAGGAAGTCCCATTTTCCTTTTTTTTTCTCCTCGTATTTTTGGTAATTTTTTTGGTATTTTTTGGGTATTTTTTGTATATACTTTTTTTTCTTTTCTTTTTTAATTTTTCACATGTATTTAGTCTCTCATCACTACTAAATTTCCTACTTTACTATCTTCTTGATTATATTCCCCCTCTTTCGCTGTATTCAATAAAACTCAATAAAATCTATTTTTTTTAAAAAAAGAAGGCAATAAAATAAAATTAGGATTTCCTCTTGAAGATGCTGGGCTTGAATGTTCAGGATCCCTCCCCTCAGCACCAACTGCTGCTCTGGGCCAAAGTGAAGAGGGAGGGGGGGAAACAGGGAAAAGTTCCATTTTGTCTCCTGTGCTATTCTAATAATATAATATATTGTATATACATATAATATCTATAGTATTATAATGTAATGCGATATAATACTACTAATGATATTGTACTATGCTAATAATATAATATTTTGTATGTATATATATCTTGTAAGCTGCTCTGAATCCCCTTCAGGGTGAGAAAGGCGGCACATAAATCTCGTAAATAAATAAATAAATAAATATCTGCACATTGCACCTACCCAAATACCTCTACATATTACCTATCACGACAGCACTTTTTAAACTTGTCCATTACATTTGGCCCGGCTTTTGGTTTTAAATTGCGTCACGGTGTCATTGTTTTATTGTTTTATTGTTTTGCTTGATGTTTTATTATTTGCTTATGAGTTTATTGTGTATTGCATGTTGTTGTTGTCGGCGGCCTTGGCCTTTGTAAGCCGCATCAAGTCCTTCGGGAGATTTTGGGGGTATAAATAAAGTTAATAATAATAATAATAATAATAATAATAATAATAATAAGGTCAACCCCACTATAAGAAATGTGGCCCTTGTTATCAGGGAGACTTCTTATACATACCCATGAATGGCACAGAACATTTTATTTATTTGTTTATTTACCCTATTTATTCCTCGCCTTTCTCAATCCCACTCAAGGCAGCTTACATGTACAGGCAATGATTCGATGCCATGTAAAAATACATATATAGTAAAATAAACAGATATATTAAAACTATAATTAAAAACCAACATTTCTACAGAGGCCAAGAGAGAGATGGAAGGAGTTAGCTTATTAACATGGGTGGGAGGTCATACTGCACTATTAACCTTGGAACAGCAATTCAGCAGAAAAAATGTCAGATCATGTTTTCCCTGTTTTCGAAATAGACCACTAGCCACCAGACCAGACCCAAATAGAAAGAGGAAGAGTTAGAGTTGGGGTCCTGAAGCTGGGCGATTAGCTTGCAAGGGGGACATTTTATTTATGTCCCCCTTGCATAAATATCTTTTATTTATGTATCTTTTCCAGGTTTTTATAAAAGGAGAGGGATAAATTTGCTTCTTTTCTGTCAAGACTTAAACTTTCACCCACACCACCCCCAGTTATTACTTCTATTAAAAAATAACATGGCGTATGGCACATAGCTATTTCTATTTTCCCAAATAGTCCAACTGCTATCCAGGACAGTTGAATACTATTCCTTTGCTAGTATTCAGTTTCTGAATTTGAAATGGGTATTGGGGACCATCTCAATCTCCACTGCAGGCAGCATCTTGTCGTGGGTCTTGTGCAAGGACTATTTTGTATTTAAGTATTTAGCCCAGTGGTAAAATGTGGGACAGCCCCAGGAATGTAACTATGGGTGGTTAGGAATGAGGGCACTGACCCCCAATGAGAATTCTTATACAATTTTCACTTCAGATAACAAATGTTCACTTCCCTTGGTAACATTGCGTCATAATTCAACCACTGGAATCTAAAAAACCACACACAGACAAGTCAGAGTAACCGGATTTTCTATAATGACTTCTGATGACCTTGCTTGTGTTCTTCCTTTGACCTTGCTGGATTACCTAAGACTATCATGGCTTGGATAGACTACTCAACATCTCTTTGCCTTACAACTGTATGACTCTCAGATCACTTCTTAAATTGTAACACAGGTCAGTCTGCTCCTTTTCTCTGGATGCTTAAAATGTATTTCAGCTGAAGTTTGAAATTATTATAATAATTTAGGAACTGAATAAAAATTTCACTTTGGGAACGAATTTTTATATTAGGGGGCAACACTCTCATTTTGCCTCATCTTCCTCAATCCCCAGTAGCTACACCCTGATATAGTCTGCACGTGATAGATTATATTCTGCTCATTTGCTTTAGTAATGTTATGAAAAAGAGCATCCAACTTGCTGGTAAAGTTCTCCAGTCAAGAACTCTAATCAGCACATAAATTTCATCTTCCCATAAGAACGTCTCCATTAACTTCAAAGAAGGGAGGGGAGCTGTATATGCACAATTCATTATAGAAAAAACCCAATTCCACAAATCTTCTGTTTCTTTAGACTTTGTCTCCAATCTTGATAACAATTTTTAATGGGGCAATTTAACCTTTGGACCCCATCTCTATTGGAAACATTTTTGAAGAGCCCTTAATTGGAATATCCCAAGTAACATGACATATAATATTATTCTTCAGCTACTTTAGTTATCCTTTTAGCTTTTATCTGCTTATTTATATAGACTTGGCTCAATCTTCTTCTTCCAGACTGTGTGTGTGTGTGTGTGTGTGTGTGTGTAGTCTTATTTGCTCATTTGATTCTTTGCAGACTACGTAATCAATTGACCTCTTTAGCTGTTCCTTTTGTTTAAAATAGCTGAGATTAAATTCAGGGGCAGACTTTATGTCCCACATTGGCACAAATATGTTCTTCAAAAGTAGGAAATAGTGAAAATGCCTGTAAAATCATATTTTGTATAATCTTTGTGAAATTGCTGTATTGTTTTATAGATGTATAGCATTTGTACTTCATTGTTTTATAGCTTGTGATGTGCCATATGGAGACACTGCTAATAACCATCTCATTCATGCCAAAAGAACTTAAGCTTTTTGACACGATCAACTCAGATACTTTCTATGGCCTTTGTTGCCCCTTCTGGCACTTTCCCCCACTAAGGACAAATTGTCTTGGGGCAGAATGTCACTGTCTGGCCACAGTGGTCCACACTCTTGTTACATCCCGAATAGACTACTGCAACGCACTCTACGTGGGGTTGCCCTTGAAGATGGTTCGGAAACTTCAACTGGTCCAGCGAGCGGCAGCCAGACTGCTCACCGGGGCAACATACAGAGAGCACACCACCCCTCTGCTGTGTCAGCTCCACTGGCTGCCGGTTCAGTTCCGAGCCCAATTCAAGGTGCTGGTTTTAACCTACAAAACCCTGTACGGTTCCGGTCCAGCGTATCTGTCCCAACGTATCTCCCTCTACGTCCCACCACGGAATTTAAGATCATCTGAGGGGGCCCTGCTCTTGACTCCACCGCTTTCCCAAGTGAGGCTGGTGGGGACGAGGAGCAGGGCCTTTTCAGTGGTGGCCCCTCACCTGTCGAACTCGCTCCCAGTGGAGATCAGGGTGTCAACATCACTCCTGTCCTTCAGGAGGAAGGTAAAGACATGGTTGTGGGACCAGGCCTTCGGGCAATCTGCTAACTAGGTAAGGACAACCAGACAAATAAGACCAGCAGGACTGATAAATGTGGAAGGAAACTCTGAACTAAGAGATAGCGAACATTGACCGGCAATAAGGAGTAATTGGTTTATATCGGTTTGTATGAAATTTTTATTGGTTTTATTGTTTTTAGTGAGTATAGATGTAATGTATTGCTGCTGATTGTTAATTTGCGTTATTTTGTTTTATTGCTGCTGTATGTTATGGACATCAAATTGTGCCTTGGTTGTGTAAGCCGCCCTGAGTCCCCCTCGGGGTGAGAAGGGTGGGGTAAAAGTAAACCAAATAAATAAATAAACTGTACCAAATACTCCTACACTATCTTTCTTCCCATCCTCATCACAGAATTAAATCAGTTGATGCCACTTTAACAGGATAGCTCCAGCCTATGGAATCTTATGATTTGTAATTTGTTGTTCTCCCACAGAGAAGGATAAATCATGGAAAAGAGAGTGACACTGTGTTATATTTCTAATTACATGATTATAACCATTTCTTATTATTATATATCAACATTTAGAATAGTGGAATTTTAGAGTTGGAAGAGACCACAAAGGCCATCCAGTCCGATCCCCTGTCATGCAGTAACACACAATCAAAGCACTCCTGATAGATTACCATCCAGCCTCTGTTTAAAGCCTACAGAGAAGGAGACTCCACCACACTCTGAGGCAGTATATCCCACTGTCAAATGACTCTATTTGTTGGAATGCTCTTCTTAGCTGGAATCTCTTTTCCTGCAGTGTGAATCCATTGCTCCATATCCTAAACTCTAAAGCAGCAGAAAACAGGCTCCTCAAAGTAGCAACTTTTCAAATATTTAAACATGGCTATCATGACCCCTCTCAACTTTTTCTTCAAACATAACTAGCTCTGTAAGCCAATCCTCACTGGGCTTGGCTTCCTGATCATTGATGATTTTGGTTGTCCTTCTCCGGACATGTTCCAGCTTGTCAATATCCTTCTTCAATTGTGGTGCCCATAACTGAACACAGTATCCCAGGTGAAGTCTGACCAAATCAGAATAGAGTGGGACTATGATTTCCCTCAATCTTGATACTAGACACCTATTGATATAGCCTAGAATCCCATTGGCTTTTTTTTTACTTGCCACATTACAGGGTTGACTCATGATCAACTTATGACCTACCAAGACCTTTTACATGTTGATTTTATTAATGGTCCCATTAGAAAATACATAACCATATAACGGGGCCATTTATAAAATCATATAACTGATGGGATGCAGCTTCCATCAGTTCAAGACCTGGACAGGCTGCAACTGTCATCAGGTTAAGGTCTCACCAGCTGTAACTCCATTACCACCAGATCTGTCTGGTGTTGAATTCTCATCAGAATAGATCTGGTTTGAGAGGAGTTGAGAGTCTACTCTTATTTGGTCATCCTTTTCATTGGGATGCAACTTCCAGTATCTCCAGGCTGTCTAAAGATAGGGCAAGATGGTTGAGAAATGGAGTTGGTAAATAGGATGATCCATCTGACCACCAAAGAGGAAAGGAAGACTTTTGGTCATGGGTTGGACTCCTGTGGTTCTCTGGAAGTGGCTGGATTTGAACTCCGATTATCTTCTTTCATGGCTCCTTAACCTCATCAGTATTTTAAATCATGATGAGTTTGCATGCCACATTTGGTCCAGATCCATCTTTTGTGGAATACACACAGCTCTCCGGATGTGGATGGACTCCAACTCCCATCATCCATTATCAATCTCCCCCCCCCCCCACACACACACACACACATACACACAAAAATCCTGGCAGTATTTTTAAGTTGTTCATGATGGATATTTTTGCCAGGTTTGATACAGATCTATCATCAGTGGGATTTCAACAGCTCTCTAGATGTGGGTGGACTAGATCTATCACCCTACCCCCCTATCCTCAATTGATACATTCTGATCCATTCTTTTTTTAGTTGGATCAGAATGGATCACAAATGACCAGCCACTGCCAGAAGGGACAGAGAGCTTCATATATGCTGATGATCATGCCATTACTGCTCAAGCAGGAGCTTTGAGATGGTTGAACAGAAGCTCTCCGAAGCTCTACGTGCTCTTACTGCCTATTACAGGGAAAATTGGCTGATTCCTAACCCATCTAAAACACTGACATGTGCTTTTCATCTTAAGAACAGACAAGCATCCCGAGCTCTGAGGATTACTTGGGAAGGAATCCCACTAGAGCATTGTAGCACACACCCAAATACCTGGGAGTGACCCTGGACTGTGCTCTTACCTACAAGAAGCACTGCTTGAACATCAAGCAAAAAGTGAGGGCTAGAAACAATATCATACGAAAGCTGACTGGCACAACCTGGGGATCACAACCAGACACAGTGAAGACATCTGCCCTTGTGCTATGCTACTCTGCTGCTGAGTACGCATGCCCAGTGTGGAACACATCTCACCACACTAAAACAGTGGATGTGGCTCTTAATGAGACATGACGCATTATCACGAGATGTCTGCGCCCTACACCACTGGAGAAATTTATTTATTTTATTTATTTATTTACGACATTTATATGCCGCCCTTCTCACCCCGAAGGGGACTCAGAGCGGCTTACACTGTTTAGCTTGTATTGCACCATCTGACATCCGCCAGGAAGTAGCAACCAATAGTGAAAGGACCAAGGCAGTGACATCTCTGGCGCATCCTCTGTTTGGGTATCAGCCAGGACGCCAACGACTTAAATCAAGAAATAGTTTTCTAAGATCTACAGAGACACTCAATGGAACACCTCAGCAAGCAAGAGTGCAAAAGTGCAGGCTCAAACCCAGAACCTCAATCAATGGCTGATACCAAATGAGAGACTCCCTCCTGGGCACACAGAAAACTGGGCGACTTGGAAGGCGCTGAACTGACTGCGCTCTGGCACCACGAGATGCAGAGCCAATCTTAAGAAATGGGGCTACAAAGTGGAATCCATGACATGCAAGTGTGGAGAAGAGCAAGCCACGGACCACCTACTGCAATGCAACCTGAGCCCTGCCACATGTACAATGGAGGACCCTCTTGCAGCAACACCAGAGGCACTCCAAGTGGCCAGCTACTGGTCAAAGGACATTTAATAGAATACAAAGTCTGGAAAATTTGTGTTTTGTTTATTTGTTTGTCTGTTTTTTTAATGTAATACAACTGTTTTGGTTTGCTCCTGACATGATAAATAAATAAATAGAATGGGTATGTGTGACAAGTTTGGTCCAGATCCATCAAACCATGTAGATCAAAAAGACATACAAAGTTTGACTTTTATAGAGATATATTGTTGTTCTGCTGTGTATTTACCATGCTTTGGGACCTATGATAAACCAACCAAGATTTTGAAAAATTAAATGAGAACATGTAAATATTTTAATGAATTGGATAGCCATCCTATGCACACTCACCTTAGTGTAAATTAACAGGTGTTGCCATTTCTGAGTAGTGAATAGGACTTTACTAAATAGATCTATGTTCTTCAAAAGATGCCAATCCTTTTTGACACTGGAGTCACCTCTAGAGTTGGTGAAGGGTGTATTTAATGTGCATTTGGTTCATTGTATTATTTTGCTTTCTGAATTTCTTTTGTTCCTTTATAAGCATCCCTCAAACACAAAATAAAAGAATACATACATTTGTTTAGATATTTTAAAAGTACATAATAGAAATAAAGAATTCAGTGCCTGTATCCAAAGCTTTGTTCATGGAAACAATCAATGCGACGTGCATTGTCTCTCTTATTTAGAAAAAAAAAGAGAGAAGCACTTAAGTTATTACTTTTTCTGATTAGGATCATGCTAGAATGCCAGGAACTGATGCTGTTTTTTAATCATCAGAAAAGTATAAAAATAAAGCAATTGATATTAATGAAACAACGGCAAAATAAAGAATTGGCAAAATTACCTCTCTAAACAGTATTCAATAATGACGGCAAACAATTTCCAGTCTCCTTCTCGATAACCTGTTAGATCTTTCCTTTCTATATAGCAAAATTTTCCGGGCAGACCTAAATTACAATAAACTCAAAATCATTTCCTTGACCCTCAAATCTAATTTTCAATCTATATCTGCCATTTAAATAGGAAATCTGAAGGTTGGTCTAACGTAAGATAAAGTGTGCTTCTCTGCTGATTCCTGAAATAGAAAGAAGGCAACTCTGATTTTAGCCAAAGGCATATGAAATAGATAAAAGAAAGATAAAAGCTTTCAAAAAGGTGGACAATAATGAATATAAGAGAGAGTGAAAAGAAAGAAGAAAGGGTTTGTCAAAGTAAGAATAAGTTTTCAGAAAGGCAGCAGAAATGAAAAGCTCCATTTTTCCCCAAGAAACATCTCTTATGCTTCTTCAATCTTAATCAAGCATTTAGAAAGAGAAGCTCGCTGACACTTAAAGGGAGTGCGGACTGGAATGCTTTACCTTTGACATCAAGTCCTACAGTAGCGAGTTTTTGTGCTTAATGGGATGCAGGGTCATTTCCCGTGGGCTATTTAGTGGACCTTTGTAGCTTCAAAATGTGATTCTTCCCTCAGAAGTGCCTAAAGCTGATTATTAACCACGATTCATAAATTCTTCAGAAGACGATCAAGTTAGGTTTATAAATTCTGTCTGTGATAGAATACAGCCTCCCCTTGAATCTGTAAATTCCGAGAAGGGCTGGAAGCTTTCAGAAAAAAAATAACCTTTTAAACTTGGTTTTGTTTTCCTGATGTCCTTTTCCCCGTCAACAAAATCAGTGTTCAGTAATAAAATTGTTTGAGGAATAAAGGTAACAGGGAGTGGGTGGGGGCGGGTGGATGACAGATACTATGAGCGTCTAAGATTCTGATATCCATTATTTGGGTACAGAGACTTCTTTTAAAAATGGATATACAGTTTGGGGAAAATACAGCAAAAACAGATATAGCAGGCATATTTCACATGGATTTATCAGAGGTATGTGATTAGTGTGAGCACTTTATGGTGCTGTGTAACCTCTGTTCCTAGACTCAAATCACGAGTTGACATTAGAAAAAACTAGCCCACCTATGGCCATGGTGCATCAGAGATCACTCTACCTAGTTTTTATTAATCCATTCAACAGTTAGTTGACCACGGTAGTCCATGCTCTGGTTACATCCCGTATAGACTACTGCAACGCTCTCTACGTGGGGTTGTCTTCAAAGACTGCTCAGAAGCTTCAAATGGTCCAGCGTTCGGCAGCCAGGTTGCTAACAGGAGCGGCACTCAGGGAGCATACTACTCCTCTGTTGCGTCAGCTCCACTGGCTGCCAGTTTGCTACCGGGCACAATTCAAAGTGCTGGCGTTAGCCTATAAAGCCCTCAACGGTTCTGGCCCTATTTACCCATCACAGGCACACTTGGCAGGGACAAGAGACAGGGCCTTCTCAGTGGTGACCCCTCAGCTGTGGAACTCCCTGCCTGCAGATATCAGATTGGCCCCCTCCCTGCTGGCGTTTCGGAGGAAAGTGAAGACCTGGCTATTCAAACAAGCATTTGATTAAACAGTGTAATTGAACATAGGAATACGGAATAATGGATGATGAGACTGAATTCTGATTTTACTGTTGAGACGCTAAAGATTGTTATACAGATGTTTAATGATTTATGTTACAATTGTTTTTAATTGCCCTATACTTGTCTTGTGATGTTTTGTATTGATGTTGTTAATCGCTTTGAGTCGCCTGGGGGCTGAGAAAAGCAGTATATGAATAAAGTAAGTAAGTAAATATATAAATAAATATACTCCAGTTTACTCTAGTCGGGCCTAAACAACATGATGCTAGTCTTTTTGTACTAGATTAAAATCTGAAGAACAAAACCCCCAATAGAGCATTGTGAGGTTTTTTATTTTTTGTTGTGTTTTTTTTTTCACGTCAGGAGTGACTTGAGAAGCTGCAAGTTGCTTCTGGTGTGAGAGAATTGGCTGTCTTCAATGATGCCCAGACATTCTACCATCCTATGGGAGGCTTCTCATGTTACTGCATGAGAAGCTGGAGCTGACAGATGGAGCTCACCTCACCTCCTGGATTCTAACCACTGGCTTTTCGGTCAACAATCATGCTAGCACAAGGGTTTAACTCATCGATGGAGTTAACAGCATCCACAATATATGGTTTTTCTTTTTTTTTTTTTTGTACTCTGCATATGCTTTGGAGATATTTTCTCTATATACTTTAGAGCTTGGAGCACTGATGGCTAGGATCAAAATTGTAGAGTTGGAGACACTTCCAAAAGACATGTAGTTTCCCTTCTTCCATAGAATGATAGAATGTAAAGCTTCTGTGAGAGTACTTTCCAATGAAAAAGAGGCCACCACTCTCCAAGCTGGTCCTCCAATAACATAGGCGGGCGAAAGTATATTTTTGTTGTGGTGCACCTTCAAGTCATTTCTGACATGGTGACTCTAAGCTGACCTCATTGTGTGGTTTTCTTGAACATATTTGTTCAAATGAGGTCTGCCTTTGCCTCTGACTGAGGTTGTAAAAATATGACTTGTTCAAGATAACCCACTGGCTTTGCATGGCTGTGCAGGGATTCAAGTCTGGTCCAGTGCTCAAATCACATTAGCTCTTTAAGAAAACATTACTGTGACTTATCGTGTTAAACATAACCCTTAAGTTTCTGTAAAATGTAAAATTCATTATTGGCTTTCTAGTCATAGTGATACATATATTAAAAGCAAAGTACAAAGATTAAATCACCAATACTAATAAAATGTTACTTTTTCAAATTTATAGTTTAAAAATATTTATACCCCACCAGGCCCGTAGCCAGGATTTCGTTTCAGGGGGGGGGCTGAATTTTTTTTCAGGGGGGGTTTCAGGGGGGCTGAGTTTCGGGGGGGGGGCTGAGTCTGAGTGAAAGAGGGTCTAGCCTAGCAAACCTTTTGTATCATTACCCCAATACCCCCATGCATATGGGATATATTGAGTATGGTGATCAGATCATGATATGAATAAACATAACAGTTTAGATAATGCACCAGTAAGGCCTTTTTGCGAACCACCATGAGAATTTCAGGGGGGGGCTGAAGCCCCCAAGCCCCCCCCCCCCCCCCCCCCCGGCTACATGCCTGTACCCCACCCTTTTCATCCTGTGTGGCTTACAAATTGGCAATAATTCAATAATAAGTAGGACTCCTGGAAGAGATCTTCAGTTGTGTCTTGAATTCTGACAGCTGTAATAGCTGTTGAGTCTCTCTGGCAGGCCATTCCACAATCTAGGGGCAGCTGATAAAAAAACCTACTGGGTGCTGGTTGCCAATTGGGTTCTGGTTGGCTGGAATCAATGCCCACAGAGCACCTAATAATAATAACTATAATAATCATAATCATAATCATAATAACTTTATTTGTATACCGCCCTGTCTCCCCTAGGGGACTCAGAGCAGTTTCCACATAGGCAAAATAATACAAAAACATAGGCATAAACTGCTAACACAACATATACATTAAAATCAATTTAAAACCAGTTCCGCTCTCTTCTTCATGCAAGTTAAGCTGCCAGGGGCAAAGATTTCAATAAGGGGCCTGGAATATTTGGAATGGGCTGGGCCAAAGAGAAGGGGAAAATGGGGCTGGCTGAATACTATAGTACAAGAATCAGTCTCAGCAATGGCCCTACTAGGGGACTGGGGCCACCTAAGTGTCTTAAGCAGCAGTTTAAGGACCGAAACCATGTAGGACTTTGAAGGTCATCCCAACACTTTGTACTTTGCCTGGAAACTAATTGGCAAACAGTGGAGTGATTTTAGTTTAGGTGCATTTTGCTCATTCCTAGACTTTTAACAATCAAGCTGCCATATTTTGAACTAAATAAAGTTTACTAACTTGGTGCAAAGGTATCCCAATGTACAGCACATTGCAGAGGTCCGACCACGGTGATACTAGTGTATGCAGTGCACTGCCATCTTTAGATCTTCCAGTTCTAGAAATGGATACAGTTAGTGTATCACTTGAATATAATCTTCAGTAACAGTGAACAACCAACAGTTTTAAAATTATGAAATACATACTTGTACATGTTTCTGCTTATTTTTCAACTCTAGAACATCCTTTTTGCACCGGGATTGTGGTGCAGCTGGCTGAGTGTCAGCTGCATTAAGATCACTCTGACCAAAAGGTCATGAGTTCGAAGCCAGCCTGGGTTGGAGTGGGTTTCCAACCATTTGTGTAGCCTGTTGTCGACCTTTGCAAACCGAAAGACAGTTGCATCTGTCAAGTAGGAAAATTAGGTACCACCTTAAAAGTGTGGGGAGGATAAATTAACTGATTTATGAGGCCATAAAGAAGACTCCAGCAAAGCATTCCAGCGGGAAGGCATGCGGGGAATGTGGAAGTGCTTCATCAGCGTCGCAGATGGACGATGAAAGTGACAGCTCCCCTGGCGGCCAGAAAAAATTAAATAGCCTCTGTGTATGTCTTTATATGTTTGTATGTCAAAAATTGGCATTGAATGTTTGCCATATATGTGTACACTGTAATCCGCCCTGAGTCCCCTGCGGGGTGAGAAGGGTGGAATATAAAAGCTGTAAATAAATAAATAAATTTAAATGTGGTGATCAGAACTCTAAATAGTACTCAATGGAAAGTTGTGATTGCAGTATGAATTTATATAACGGCAATCTCATTTTTTATTCTTTTTCTAATTAAATCAGTCTTGTAATGTGCATTTTATTTGAGGTTATATATATATATATATATATATATATATATATATATATATATTCATTTGGGAGTGTGTGTGGGTTTTTTTTAAAGTAGCCACACATTGGATGACATTTTCAACCTCTAGATTACTGGTTCCCAACCTTTGGTCTTCCACTTGTTTTGGACTTCAACTCCCAGAAGTCCCAGCTAACTTAGCAGCTGTTAGGAATTGTTGAAGCTGAAGTCCCAAATACCTAGAGGACAAAAGTTTGGAAACCACTGCTCTAAATGCTCAAATGCCTTTATAGAACCATAGAGTTTGAAGAGACCTCATGGGCCATCCAGTCCAACCCCCTGCTAAGAAGCAGGAAAATTGCATTCAGAACATTCAGCTTAGATCCCACCTGTACTGGTGGGACTTTTTGTTCTTGCTGTTTCAGTATCCATCACTTTACTGTGCTAGGAATTTTCATTTACCATTTTAAGATCCATTCTCCCAGTTTAGAGACATTCTTCATGAGATCTTTGTTCTGTTCTAACTACTCTAAAAATGTATTGTCATCAGCAAAGGTGCTCAACTCATCATCCACCCTTGGCTCCAGGTTTTGCATTAGGAAAATCTATACACCTCATGCTTGGTAGAAATGTATGTTTTCGATTTTGTTTTGGGAGTATTATGGGTGTCATCTTGTAATTTCTAGCATATATTTACAATGTTTGCTTTTAACATTGTTAAAGGTGCAGAGTGATTAATGTGTCAGGAGATATCACCTATATTTAGCCGGTCTGAGTCCCTCTACAGAGATTGAGAAGATCAGGATATAAAAGTTTTGAATAAATAAAAAAATATTTATATGAATAGAGACTTACATATAGAGCCTTGTTATTTATTTATTTAAAACGTTTATACCCCGTCCTTCTCAACCTCCGAGGAGGGACTCAGAATTGCTTCCAAACAGGCAACAATTCAATGACAGACATAATATAAAACACATAATATGTACAACCATACAATTAAAATAGTTATAAATATACATTTAAAATCTGCTTGCCAGATTAAAATTGCCGGAATTAAAATTGTCATCCAAAGTAGTCCAATTACAGTCCAATAAAATCTTGTCTTTCCCAGTAAAACAACTATTCTGTGAACTATTGATCCCATAACCAGGATTTAAGGTTCTTCTGGAAGGTCAGGAGGGACGGGGAGATCTAACCTCTGGAAGGTCAGGAGGGACGGGGAGGGAGTTCCACAGCCGAGGGGCCACCACGGAGAAGGCTCTGTCTCTCATCCCACCAAACATGACTGTGATGGTAGTAGGACCAAGAGCAGGGCCTCCCCGGATGATGTTAAAGTCCTAGATGGTTCATAGGGGGAGATACATTCAGACAGGTAAACTGGGCTGGAACTATTTAGGGCTTGATAGGTTAACACCAGCACAAGGCCCGTAGCTGGGATTTTGATTTGGGGGGGGGCTGAGTTTGATTCGGGGGGGTGAGTCTGAGTGAAAGAGGGTCTACCCTAGCAAACCTTTTGTATCGTTACCCCAATACCCCCAGGCATATGAGATATATTGAGCATGGTGATCAGATCATGATATGAATAAACATAACAGTTTAAATAATGTACCAGTAAGGCCTTTTTGCAGATCACCATGAGAATTTCGGGGGGGGGGGGGGCTGAACCCCCCCCCCCCGCTACATGCCTGACCAGCACTTGATATATTAGTTCTGTTAATTCTTTTTTATTTACTCAAGTTTCTATATTTTATTTACTGAATATTTTTGCCACTGTTTTTGTTGTAGTTTAATTGTTACTCACTTCTATTTTTGCTGTCATTGTAATGCAATACATCTTGTTTGTAAAACCACCTAAAAGTAGATAAAATTAATGATGACTTACCTGCCAATGTGAATCCACCCCATATCTTTAAAATAATTCTGGAAGTCTTTGCCAGTCCCTGTTACTGGTAAGGCTGAAATCCAATTATGATGGACATTATAATTTAAGCTTTTTTTGTTGCTCCGGCTTTTTTTTTTAACTATTCCATATCGAAAATCGGATCGGGGTATAGGGTGGCAACCTGTGCTGGATGGGGTTACACTCCCCCTGAAGTCACAGGTCCGCAGTTTGGGTGACCTCTTGGATTCATCACTTACGCTTGAGTCTCAGGCGTTGGCGGTGTCCAGGAGGGCTTTTGCATAATTGAAACTCGTGTGCCAACTGTGACCGTACCTTGTAAAGGCTGATCTGGCCGGGGTGGTCCATGCCTTGGTCACCTCTAGATTGGACTACTGTAATGCGCTCTACGTGGGGCTGCCCTTGAAAATGGCTCAGAAATTTCAGCTAGTCCAGTGGGTGGATGTTAACTGGTGCTCCCTACAGAGAGAGGTCAACCCTCCTGTTCAAGGAGCTCCATTGGCTGCCATTCATTTTCCAGTCCCAATTCAAGGTGTAGGTGCTCACCTACAAAGCCCTAAACGGTTTGGGACCTGCCTACCTGCGTGACCACATCTTCATTTACGAACCCACACGCTCCCTCCGATCATTTGGAGAGGCCCTGCTCACGATCCGACCTGCGTCGTAGGAGCGTTTGGTGGGGACGAGGGACAGGGCCTTCTCTGTGGTAGCCCCCTGACTCTGGAACTCTCTCCCCAAGGATATCAGACAAGCCCCAACATTGGCTGTCTTTAGGAAGAGCCTGAAGACCTGGCTGTTCCAGTGTGCCTTTTCAGAATAGGAAACTCCTGGCTTCAAGTCCCAAATGCACCTTGCTAGAGATTCAGGATTATCTGCACATTGCACCTACCTCCAAATACCTCTACATATTACCTGTCAAGTTCAGCACTTTTTAAATTTTGTCCTTTACATTTGGCCCGGCCTTTGGTTTTACTTGCGTCATGGTGTCATTGTTTTACTGTTTTTATTGTTTTGCTTGATGTTTTATTATTTGCTTATGAGCTTATTGTGTATTGTATGTTGTTGTTTGTCGGCGGCCTTGGCCTTTGTAATCTGCATCGAGTCCTTCGGGAGATTTTGCGGGGTATAAATAAAGATAATAATAATAATAATAATAATAATAATAATAATAATATCTACAGGTAGAATTTACCATCCGATTTCATCCTCCCCCCCCCCCCGCGCCATTTGAATATGTTTCTATTCTCTTTTTGTTTTTTTTAATGTAATAGAAACAATTCCTAGAGAGACTTTTCAGTGATTTTTTTATATCTTGGAGGAAAACACTATATAAGGTTAAACTGGGATCGTAGAGCCAGGGTGCAAGGCAGAAACAGAAGTCGTGTGAATGAAGGCGCTAAGGCAGAAGATTTCAGATACTAATAATGCTGCAAATTGGCTTTTACTAGAAATAATTGCTCAGAATGGCAAATAAATGAAACATCTGATGAGACACAGTAGAATCTTTAAAACAGAACAAAATGAGGATCACCCTCTTATCGTGTCAGCTGTTATCATTTGGAGCTAAAGAAATTATGAACAGTAGCCCAATTCCAATTCTGCAAATCAGAGTAATACTCTTTGACCACACTAAATATAAATGGAAATTCATCAGTCTCTTGAGTGGAGTCAAATCTGGAGTTTCTGGCCCCTTGAGAAATCTATGAAGAAGAAAAATAGTATATTGAAAACTCCATGAATTGTTATCCATGGTACAACATAAACTGCATGCCTTCATCTAAGAGAGGGTTTCTTTGCTTTTGCTGTTTCTGTTCTGTCAAAATATGAATGATTTAGCTAATATAAACATTTTAAATAGGCAGGCAATTCCTTTTAAAGCCAAAATTACGAGATCTATTAGAAATGTATTTAATCTAAACATTAGCTAAACCACTTAGCTAATTCCTCTTTACTGTCATATTTCCCCAAAACGTACAAATATAATATAAAACCTTTTAGTATAAACCTGATCTGTGATAGCATCTCTTCATCTTCATGCTTTGCACAATTGATGTGCAGTCCACAAGTCATCTGAATGATGAAGTGAGAATATATTCAGATATTAAAATAAATGCCATTTTTCAGTGGATTTTTCCACATCTCCAAAAAAATCATGGCGAGCTGTAGACTCTGGGGGTGTAAACTGGAAATGTAATTACCTACTGCAGATATTTTGATCAATAAACACTGGGGTTGGGTTTTTTTTGTATTTTTTAAAGAGGAATATGTGACAAATGAAATAATATTTAGAAACGTTATTTAATATCCACTAGCCTTGTGCAATTCAGTCAAAAGGCATACGTTTCAGGGTCCATTTTCAGCGAGCCCCTCATTCTGTTTACCAGGAAGTTACTTGAATTAGGGCAGTGGTTCTCAACCTTCCTAATGCCGTGACCCCTATATACCATTCCTCATATTGTGGTGACCCCCAACCATAACATTATTTTCATTACTGCTTTCATAACTGTAAATTTTCTACTGTTATAAATCGTAATGTAAATATCTGATATGCAGGATGTATTTTGATTCACTGGACCAAATTTGGCACAAATACCCAATATGCCCACATTTGAATACTGGTGAGGGGTTGTTTTTTTTGGGGGGGGGGGGATTGAGTTTATCATTTGGGAGTTGTAGCTGCTTGGATTTATAGTTTACCTACAATCAAAGAGCATTCCGAACTCCACCAACGATGGAATTAAACAAAACTTGGCACACAGAACTCCCATGACCAACAGAAAATACTGGAAGAGTTTGGTGGGCACTGACCTTGAGTTTGGGAGTTGTAGTTCACCTACATCCAGAGAGTCAAGCTAGGATGGATCAGGACCAAACTTGGCATGAATACTCAATATGCCCAAATGTGGACATTGGTGGAGTTTGGGGAAAATAGACCTTGACATTTGGGAGTTGTATTTGTTGGGATTTATAGTTCACCTACAATCAAAGAGCATTCTGCACCACATCAAAGATAGAATTAGGCCACACAGAACCCCATAACCAACAGAAAATACTGTGTTTTTCTGATGGTCTTTGGCGACCCCTTTGACACCCCCTCACGAACTCCCCAGGGGTCCCGACCCCCAGGTTGAGAAACGCTCAATTAGAGGGAGTGTTGCCATTTTCATACAGCAAAGATGTAGCCCATTGACTACAAAGGCTTTTAAAGCATCAATCATTTTAAGACCTATCGGCATCAAACCTACCTTGGTTTTAGACCCCATTTACAACTGCAGGCCTGCCAAGTTTCAGAACAATTCACCAATCTACTGACTTTTAGAATTATTTTAAGTTTTTACCATAACATTTTTTTAAAAAAATAGCAAGAGAGGATTCTGGGAATTGTAGTTGCTGGTTTTGTCCATTCTCAGCCAATCAGGGCATGGACACAACCAGGAATTTTATTGGTTGAGAAACAGAGAGAGAAAAAAACCTAAACTTCCATCATGCTTTGAAAGGAACTCAGAGACTTTTCAATGCCTGTCCCATGCAAGTGCTGCTGGGAAAGCGAGTTCCCAACAGGGCCTTCTCTGGAGGAGGAGCCTAGGGAACTTTTCCAAAGGAAATGAACACTTCGCTGCCAGGGAGGGTGAAAAGACACTGCAGGTAATCCCATTTTTTTACAGAAGCCCCATGGCAGATGCCTACCTCGAGTATATTGCACACTTAACTCCATCCTCAGTAGCCAATAAATCAGACTCCCTTGATCCATTTTGCTCAGCTTTTTGGTCCCTACTTCCTGTTCTGTTTTGGTAGATTACACGAAATGGACCACCGAATATTTCAAATCACTTTTGGTCAAAATGATCTGGGCTCAGGCCCGTAGCCAGGATTTTGATTTTTTTTTTGGGGGGGGGGGGGGGCTGAGTCTGAGTGAAAGAGGGTCTACCCTAGCAAACCTTTTGTATCGTTACCCCAATACCCCCATGCATATGAGTTGTATTGAGCATGGTGATCAGATCATGATATGAATAAACGTAACAGTCTAAATAATGTACCAGTAAGGCCTTTTTGCAGACCACTATGAGAATTGGGGGGGGGGC
The DNA here is from genome assembly GCF_025583915.1 of Anolis sagrei ordinatus. NCBI lineage: Eukaryota > Metazoa > Chordata > Lepidosauria > Squamata > Anolidae > Anolis > Anolis sagrei. Next base: position 143,450,623 of record NW_026847438.1, read on the forward strand.
TGAAGCCCCCAAGCCCCCCCCCCCCCCCCCCCCCCCCGGCTACATGCCTGTCTGGGCCCAAGCCTAATATGCACTAGTATGCATCAATATGAAATTAATGGAACACAAATTGAAAATCCTGCCCCTAGATTACCTTCTGTCTACCCTCGATCCAACTGGCATTGAGGGAAAGGAAGATGAAATAAACATAAAGGAAGACTTAAGATCATAGAGAATTAGACTTCAAATTCAAACAGCCCAAAATATTTTGTTGTCTAAAGCAAAGCCCAAATGTTGCTGGAAACCCAGTGAGACAAAAAATTGAATGAACAGACATCCGAATTGCCTATTGTTGGTGATTAAATTCAGTATAAATCCTGGTGAATTCCATGAGCAAAGCTTTCCATGAGTGGTCTTTTAAATGCCATTTCTGCATTTTAACTTGATAAGTGTATGCTCTCGTATGGCTTTGGGGCTATACAACAAATGCCAGAGAGTCAAGACTCACCTCTCCTTTTATGTATTTTTCATTACTTCAACTAAAAGTAAAACTGTACAGATTGATAATGGCTAATGAGCAGATACACTTTTAGAGACTGCTCTCCACAGGTTATAGTCTCATGTCAAAGGCAGATGCACTGCATTATGCATAAAGATTGCATTAGTACATTAAAGAACAATTTGACCAATGCTCAGTCTGTGAAGCGTTCTGAAGAATTAAAAAAATGAGTTGAATATGCCAAATGCTTTTGTTGGGTATGACCAGAAATGTTCCTCTTGATTTCAGATCTTTTCCTAGTTACATTCTGGGGAAAAATTATTTTGATTGCTCCTTCTGTTATAGATTTGCCCTACATGCAGCATCATTGTTTATATTTTGTCTCTTCCCCAAAGATGGGACTCCAGGTGGATTATAAATAAAAAATATTACAAATATATCTGAAATATTAAATAGAATTATACTACGAACCACATTAAAATGTTGTTACTGTCTGCCTTGAAGTCATTTCTGGCTCATGGCAACACTAACCACCTTATCACATTGAAAAAATTCCTAGTCGTAGGACACTTCAGCCTCTTTTCAAGCATGGAGAGGCACAGAGCTCATCACATGAGTTAAACTACTTCTGGTAGTCATGCATAGCCCTTCATGGTTGAAAAGAGGCAGAAGTGTCCTGAAAGGAGGGGACTCTGGCAATCAATCTCATCACATCGAGAAATTTGCCCCTAGTAGGACACTTCAGCCTCTTTTCAAGCATGGAGAGGCAAAGAGCTCATCACATGAGTTAAACTACTTCTGGTTGTCATGCATAGCCCTTCATGGTTGAAAAGAGGCAGAAATGTCTTGAAAGGAGGGGACTCTGGCAATCAATATCACATCGAGAAATTTCCCTCTAGTACAGTGTTTCTCAACCTGGGGGTCAGGACCCTGAGGGGGTCGCGAAGGGGTGTCATAGGGGTCGCCAAAGACTATCAGAAAACACAGCATTTTCTGTTGGTTATGGGGGTTCTGTGTGAGAAGTTTGGCCCAATTCTATCATTGGTGGAGTTCAGAACGCTCCTTGATTGTAGGTGAACTAGAAATCCCAGTATCTACAACTCCCAAATGTCAAAGTCTATTTTCCCCAAACCCCATCAGTGTTCACATTTGGGCATATTGAGTATCCGTGCCAAGTTTGGTCCAGATCCATCATTGTTTGAGCCCACAGTGCTCTCTGGATGTAGGCGAACTGCAACTCCCAAACTCAAGGTCAATGCCCACCAAACCCTTCCAGTATTTTCTGTTGATCATGGGAGTTCTCTGTGCCAAATTTGGTTCAATTCCATTGTTGGTGGGGTTCATAATGCTCTTTGTTTACATGTTAACTATAAATCCTAGCAACTACAACTCCCAAATGACAAAATCAATCCCCGCACCAACCCCACCAGTATTCAAATTTGGGCATATCGGGTATTTGTGCCAAATTTGCTCCAGTGAATGAAAATACATCCTGCAGATAATTATTTACATGGTGATTCATAATGTTAGGGTTATGGTTGGGGGTCACCGCAACATGAGGAACTGTATTAAGGGGTCGCAGCATTAGGAAGGTTGAGAACCACTGCTCTAGTAGGACACTTCAGCCTCTTTTCAAGAATGGAGAGGCAGTGAGCTCATCACATGTTTCAGGGTTGAAAAGAGTTTGTAGCTGTAAATATTTAACACAATGGTCCAGCAATATGTGCAGGGAGGTAAAATGGGAAGCATAGGTTAAAGAAAAATATAAAGTGGTTTATCTAGACTGCAAAGGTACACAGCTGTGAACTTTTTTTCTTTCAAGAATAGTAAGAGCTTATTCTATTAGTCTGGACATAGTTGTTTCATTGTTATTGATGCCACTAGCCTAGAATAAGAGACAATAGAGGCATCCGTATCATCTGCTGGTATGTGACTGAGTACACCCCCAGTCTCAAAAGTAAAGCATTATGTGTAATGAATAGAAGGTCCCATCCATCACAATGAATAAGTATAAAGTTAGACATGTGTAGCTATTTGACACTGAAATGCTTCACTGTGAAGAGAAGCCTGCTCCAGCCTGGCTATTTATGATTGGAATTCTGATAAAACTTAGGCAGAAGAAAACTGGGATTGGGAAAGAACTGAAAATTATATCAGTTTCCTGGTCCATTTAGAACCATGTTTATTTTACCACCTGAAGAAATTATAATATACAAGGCTGCTGATAAGTCTTTGGCTTTGAGTTCTTTTTTTGTTTCAGTGGTAACAAATGTTACATCATATAATATCCTTATGTGTCTAATATATGTTTTCAAACTTTTGTGTTTGTAGCTTATGACAACAGTGATCTAGGCATGCAGGAAAACAAAATAGCCGAGTCTAAGGTGATATTCACAGCAAATGAGAGCAGAGGAGTGATAAAATTCTTGTCGAAGGCTTTCATGGAATCACTGGGTTGTTGTAGGTTTTTTCGGGCTATATGGCCTCTAGAACATGGCCATATAGCCCAAAAAAACCTACAACAACCCGATAAAATTCTCGTTTCTGCAAGGAAGGTCTGCAAAGAATATTCATGGTGATATGTCACAGACATTGGGGGATCAATGCGCTTCATATTCTACAGTTAAGAACTGGGTTGCCAAATTTAAAATGGGCCACTTCAGCACCAGTGATGAGGAATGTCCTGGACGACCGAGAGTGGTTGTTGTTCCGGAGATCGTTGATGCTGTGCACAACCTCATACTGGAGAATCTGCGAATTTCAGCTAGAAGAATAGCAGACATCATGGGGATTTCTCATGAACATGTTTATGTCATTATCCATGAACATTTGAACATGAAGCTCTCTGCAAAGTGGGTCCCCAAATGTTTGACAACAGAACAGGAAAGCATGGGAGTGAAAACTTCCTGGTCCATTTGTCAGCTTTTCCGGACTGATAAGAACTTCCTGGATTGACTAGTCATTATGGATGAAACCTGGATTTATTTGTATGACTCTGAAACCAAGAAGCAGTCAAAAGAGTAGAGGCACAGTCGTTCTCCTTGTCCAAAGAAGTTCAGGGTGCAAAAATCAGCCACTAAGGTGATGGTGTCTGTGTTCTGGGATGAGGAGGGCGTGCCACTAGTCTACTACCTTCAAAATGGTTCCACCATCAATCTAAGGTATTACATTGAACATTTGGACCAATTGAAGGCAGCTCTGAAAGCCAAAAGGCACGGCAAGCTGTCCAAAGGAATCTTGTTCCTGCAAGACAACACTTCCGCTCATACTGCACAAGCGACCGCAGCAAAACTGTTGGAGCCAGACTTCCAGCTGGTTGACTACCCACCTTATTCACCAGCATAACTTCCTTTGTTAAAATGTGCGCCATTCAGTTGGTTGAAGACATAGTGGAGCGCTAGTGGTCTCGTTCGAGAGGCGGGAGTATAAAGTTTTGTCCTGACACAGTTCAGTCACCACCATGCGTTAGAACAGTGAGGAGCATGCTTTTGCCATTGAGGCCTACTATTTGAGTGGATTTGGAGTGGCCGGCCCGCTCTCCAGATTTGGCCCCTTGTGATTTTTTTCTATGGGTTTTTTGAAATCCTGTGTTTATGTGAACCGTCCAAGGACCCCACAAGATTTGAAGACCAATATCCAGGAAGAAATTATTACAGAATGTGCATATGTATGCTAAGTTCTTACAAGGATCATTGCCTGTATGGGTGCGTGTTGAGGAAGAACACCTGGACAATTAAGCTTGAGCCACTCCCTGCATGGAGTATATCATGAGGAGTGTTTCCTAGTGTATTCAGAGAAATGGTGATCAGATGATCAGGAAGAGACCAGATGGGACTTCTATACTGCAGGACTTGCTGAAGATCCTGAACAATTTACTATAAGACTCCTTGCACCAATGAAGAAGCAGAGAATGCATGATTTTAATGCATTGGACTTTTGTGTGAGTTATTTTGCTGCAATGGACTAAGTTTATTTTCAAGGCTGGTTATTTTGTAAAGCTGCATATTTATCTCTGACTACTCAAGAGTAAATTTTGTTTTTCCTTTTACTCTGACTCTGTGTGATTCAGCTAGAGGGCTGGGGCTGGGAAGACTACTGGATAGCTTCCGCATAGACTGATAAACCGCAACAGAAATTGCCAACATAACGCCTGCTATGCTGGCAGGAGTCATTAGGCTTGGGCGGTTTCATTCGTTAATTTTGTAATTCGTTATTAATTCATATTTAAATTAGCTTACGATCCAATATTGAGCCATGCAGGAATAGTGTGAGGAGTAAATTAGATTCGAAACAATTTTTTCAATTTATTTCGTTATTATTTCGTTATTATTTCATAATTATTTCGAAATTATTTCGTAATTATTTTGTAATTATTTTTGCATGTCTGGTGCAAGTTTTATAGTTGTTGTTTGTTTTATCACACCAACAGTCAACAACAGAGGGAGAGGGAAGCTTCAGAAGTTCCCCCTGTCCCATTTGGAGGTTTTTTTTAGCATATTGCGCAATCGCGTTCTCCATTAGCGAATCGATTCGTAATTATACGAAATTTCATAAATTTTGAAATTTTTAAAAGGAAAATTTTGGAATTCTTTAAAAAAACGAAACGCGATGGACCCCTAAAAACGAAACGAGTTTAGAAACAAATTTTTCCGTTGTTACCCAAGCCTAGGAGTCATGACAAACGCCAGAAATCAGTTTACTTAGTGTATGGAGAATGGGGGACGTCACCTACCTAATTTGATCTTCAAAACTACGTAAAACAAAACTTTAGGTATGCTCCTACATTATAAAAAATTAAAATTTTCTGATTCATACAATGGGTTTTATTACGTTTTGAGAAAAGGAAGTCAAGCTGCCTCACTCTATATAAATTGGGTGCACTGGAAAAAAGAACTGAGAGTAGAAAAGAATTGCCATGAAGCCATAATAATTTTATAAATAAACAACCAAATTCTTACACCGATGAAGCTATGTGCCCCAACCATGGGTCATGCTCATGCAAATAACCTTGGTAAACCTCAGCGGGATTGTGTGAACGAGTTGTTGCAGCTTGGTATATTCCCCATCTTCCCAACTGCCCATTGGCTGTTATTTTTTTCTGTTTCTTGTTAGCTCTCCTTGCTGTTCTGTTTTGATGTGAACTGACTTTGGAGGGTCAGGAGGGTTAAATGCTGTTTGATTAAAATCAGAACACTCAGCAACTACTGTTTCTTAGTTTGACTTGGCTGGCCTCTTCATCTGGGAATTTCGGAAGATACCTTTAACTTGAAAAAAGGGAAAGAAAGAAGCGTTTACTTCGCTAAGGCTTTAAAAAAGAAACAAAGCAAGGGCTGGGGAGGAGAGCTGTATTGTCTCTGGTTTTCTGGCAATAGGTCTGCCACTGTTTATCAAGCCAAGGCAAATCCAATTAGCCTGTGGCCTGCCTCCCAACCTTATTAACCTGCTCAGCTGTGAGAAACTCAACAGCCCCTGCCAATATCTCATTTCTCCTGCGGCTGATAAGATCAGCTCAAGATATTCAATGGGGTTTTCCTTTTCACTTCAGCTTCATCATAGTCACACTGGCATCTTAACCACAGCGGCTGGGGCTTCTTATTTTCCTCTCATTTACGACATGAAATAGGACAGCAACTCCAAGGCCGATGTTAGCGTTGTGGGAACAAACGCCGATCGGGTCTTCACGCCATTTGACAGGACGGGCTGATTTTCCTTATCATGGCCGGCCCACAAAGGCCCAGGCCAGGCCTGGATTATTAGCATTCCTTGGTGAAACGCGTCAAGGCCTGTTTCTGTCAGACAGACAGATTGAGCCTTTCACTCAGGCTTGCGAATGAGTGACACATGGCCTGGCTGGGAGGACAACATTGTTATTTGAGTTAAGAAATCAATTTGTATCAAATGTACACTGTAATTTATTTGTTGGCTTTGAAGGGAACCTGGCTGAGATAAATGGGAATGGGCTTCTTTCTTTCCCCCGCGCCCCCCCTCTGCCGAGCTGATAAAGTTCTTGTGAAGCTCTAGATAGTTCCAGTCAGAGTCAAAGTGACAAACACGTTTAAAGTTGCACAGTGATCTTTAAATCTCAAAAAGAACACCTTGTTGGACATGATAGAACATTTTTCTACCTTTCCCCTCTATCTGTCAGAAAACTGCTGTGACACATTGCTTTGGTATTTTTGCTGACATTTTCTTTATCAAGCCCATCTGTTTGTGGTCAAAAGATGCTTATTCCTATATTCTTCAATCTGCAGCAGCTTCGAACTGCCAAAGAAGGAAGCAAGAAAGTAAGTTGTTCTTCCTAGGAATACGACTAGCATGTTTGCCTCTATCTATACGGTTGTCATAACATTCTTGATGATGCTCCATGTACACACACAAAAATGTTTATAATAAAGAAGTCTATGTGTGCATATGTGTATGACCAGGGGCGGCTCAACCATTATGCAAAGTAAGCATTCACAGTATAGTTGTTTTTGTCCAATGGCGCTCTTGAGGTGCTCTTGGGGGAAAATAGACCTTGACATATGCGAGTTGTAGTTACTGGGATGCAGGCATGTAGCCGGGGGGGAGGGTTTGAGGGGCTTCAGCCCCCCCCCTGAAATTCTCACGGTGGTTTGCAAAAAGGCCTTACTGGTGCATTATTTAAACTGTTATGTTTATTCATATCATGATCTGATCACCATACTCAATATATCCCATATGCATGGGGGTATTGGGGTAATGATACAAAAGGTTTGCTAGGGCAGACTCTCTTTCACTCAGACTCAGCCCCCCCACCCGAAACTCAGCCCCCCTCGAACCCCCCCTGAAAAAAATTCAGCCCCCCCCCCCCCCGAAACGAAATCCTGGTTACGGGCCTGCTGGGATGTATAGTTCACCTACAATCAAAGAGCATTCTGAACTCCACCAATGATGGAATTGAACCAAATATGGCACACAGAACTCCCATGACGAACAGAAAATATATATCAATGATTGGTTGGGGGGTGGGGCACCAAAATACTGTTTGCTTACCGTTGAAAATTACCTAGGGCCGCCTCTGTGTATGATATTTATTACTATTTATTTACTTTATTTCTATACCGCTTTTCTCAGCCCTTAGGCGACTCAAAGCGGTTTACACAACAATGCAAAATATCACAAAACAGTATAATGCAATTAAACAGATTATAACATCAACAATTAACAACAGTATAACAATCATAACGCCTCAACAATAAAATCAGAATCCACTCTCATTATCCATTGTTCCGTATTCCTATGTTCAATTTCACTGTTTAGTCAAACGCTTGTTCGAATAGCCAGGTCTTCACCTTCCTCCAAAACGCCAACAGTGAGGGGGCCGATCTGATGTCTGCAGGTAGGGCATTCCACAGCCGAGGGGCCACCACTGAGAAGGCCCTGTCTCTTGTCCCTGCCAGGAGGGCCTCCTCAGACGATCTTAGTGTCCTAGTTGGTTCATAGGAGGAGATGTGTTCGGAGAGGTAAGTAGGGCCAGAACCGTTTAAGGCTTTATAGGCTAACGCCAGCACTTTGAATTGTGCCCGGTAGCAAACTGGCAGCCAGTGGAGCTGGCGCAACAGAGGAGTAGTATGCTCCCTGAGTGCCGCTCCTGTTAGCAACCTGGCTGCCGAGCGCTGGACCATTTGAAGCTTCTGAGCAGTCTTCAAAGGCAACCCCACCTAGAGAGCGTTGCAGTAGTCTAAGCGGGATGTAACCAGAGCGTGGACCACCCTGGCCAAGTCAGACTTCCCATACTGAAAGTAATGCCTACCTGGACACAGCTCCTTTATTAGCAAAATGAGATATATGCAACTATATATGTGTGTAAAGTAATTCTTGTCTCCGGCACGGTACTATTCAAAATATTCTCAGCCAATAGTGATGCATTTACACTGTGGGTTGTTGTAGGTTTTTTTCGGGCTATATGGCCATGGTCTAGAGGCATTCTCTCCTGACGTTTCGCCTGCATCTATGGCAAGCATCCTCAGAGGTAGTGAGATCTGTTGGAACTAGGAAAAGGGGTTTATATATCTGTGGAATGACTAGGGTGAGACAAAGGACTCTTGTCTACTGGAGCTAGGTGTGAATGTTTCAACTGACCACCTTGATTAGCATATAATGGCCTGACAGTGCCTAGAGCAAACTTTTGTTGAGAGGTGATTAGATGTCCTTGTTTGTTTCCACTCTGTTGTTGTGCTGTTGTAATTTTTGAGTTTTTTAATACTGGTAGCCAGATTTTGTTCATTTTCATGGTTTCCTCCTTTCTGTGGAAATTGTCCCCATGTTTATGTATTTCAATTGCTTCTCTGTGTAGTCTGACATGGTGGTTGTGAGAGTGGTTCGGCATTTCTGTGTTCTCAAATAAAATGCTGTGTCCAGGTTGGTTCATCAGGTGCTCTGCTATGGCTGATTTCTCTGGTTGAAGTAGTCTTCAGTGCCTTTCATGTTCCTTGATTCGTGTTTGGGCAATGCTGCATTTGGTGGTCCCTATGTAGACTTGGTATCCGGTAGACTCCTGCAGAAGTGAGAGGATCCCTCTTGTCCTTTGTTGAATGCAGCATTTGTTGGATTTTCTTGGTGGGTCTGTAGATAGTTTGTATGTTGTGTTTCCTCATTAGCTTCCCTATGCGGTCAGTGGTTCCCTTGATGTATGGCAAGAACACTTTTCCTCTGGGTGGATCTTCGTCTTTATTCTCATGGCTTGTTCTTGGTCTTGCAGCTCTTCTGATGTCTGAGGTGGAGTATCCATTGGCCTGTAGAGACCAGTTGAGGTGGTTCAGTTCACATTTACACTGTATTTGAACCTAATCACTGCAACCCAATGTAATGTTGCATGAGTTATGAGGCCTGGGCATACCAGTATGACCCATAGACCAAAAACCAGCTCATGGAATGTCAGCATCCCACTCATAACATAGGCATTTAAAAGGCAGTGCTCAACACAAAAGATTATATTGAAAGTCTTCTGGGATTTTTTTTCTTGATTTACTTGACCATGGGCCAACAACTAAAAACCAGTTGCAACACTTGATCACAGCAAACACTTCAAGAAGTCATCAGTAAGAAAAGGTCACAGAAACATTTTTATTATGCCATGATAATGTATGACACCACTTCTTTGGTAACATCACAGGTTCTTGCAAAAATGGGCTAGGCCAGTGGTTCTCAACCTGTGGGTCCCCAGATGTTTTGTCCTTCAACTCCCAGAAATCCTAACAGCTGGTAAACTGGCTGGGATTTCTGGGAGTTATAGGCCAAAACACTTGGAGAACCACAGGTTGAGAACCACTGGGCTAGGCAGTGATGCCACATCCACCTTTTAGTCATGATCTACACCCACAGACTTTCATTTGTTCAGTTGAGTGATGGAAATCCTTCAGGGATGGTGTTTCAATTATATAAGTGGAGTGAAAGAAGCTATCTGCTGCTAGACCAGGGAGTATCCCCATTTTTCTACATGTAGATGTGAAAAGTGGGTTGAAAGATGGCACAAATGCATTGCCGCTATTGGAAACTATTGTTATTTATTTATCGTGTCAGGAACAACCATACAGTTGTATTACATTTTTAACAAAACAGACAGACAAAACACAAAGTTTGCAAACTTGGTATGTCCTTTGACCAGTATCTGGCCACTTGGAGTGCCTCTGGCGTTGCCGCAAGGAGGAATCTCTCACTCCAGAAGTTACCAGGAAACTATTGTGAATAGTATCATATTGCAGATACAGATGAAGAAATTATGTGTTTGCATATGTCTCATGTTGTTAATAGCTATGACATGGAAGGTATTACTTTCAGAATTAACCTTATGTATTTGGTTTGAACTGCATCAGCACGGGACTCTCCACACCAACACAGTTGGTGGGGAGAGCGATTTGCCCCACTCCCTGAAGGAAGAGAATGGGAGGTTCCTTTAGAACCTCCTGGAAGAGGGGCGGGGGCTGGCTAATCACGTGAGCCAGCCTCCTTATCTCAGTCTTGTTAGACTTTTCACCCACCACTCCCGCCCATTGACAGTATATTTGGTTGCCCGTTGGAGCCGGGTAGGAATTTTTTGCCTCTCATGTTCTGGGGGTTTTTTTCGCCTACCCTATACTGTTATTAGGGGCTAGATGGGGTGGTTCGGTTTAATTAGGCCAGCATAAATAGATCAGGAAAACACAGACATGGAGGTATACGCAAGGCACCCCTTAAGGGTGGGGGGTCAGTATACAACAAACACTCACCTAGAAGTCACCAAATGGGTGAGGGGACATCAATTGGCACAGTAAGGAGAGAAGCTGATATCAATAATCGGACACAGGCTTCTCCAGACTTTTACCTTCAGGCTGCCCGGTTGGGGATCCAGGGCACACAAATATTACACACTAAGTAGCCGAGGACGCTGCCTCGGTTAGCCACCAAGTTCCTTGACACTTAGTTTAGTTCAGGAAAAGTTAAATAGGTAACATTCAATAAAAGTTGCCCAATTTGAATCCATACCTTTGTTGTCTGTCTCGTTATTTCAGGGGTTAAGGGGCAAATGAATTTATACTGGATTTAAGATTTAATCGGAATGCTATCCACCAGTAATGAGTGGTGCTCCACTAGAAGATCACAAAATGTGTTAGTTTTGTTGTTGGGCAAAATAATGGAAGATAAAAGATGATGTAGGCCACAATAAATGGCTTTGAGGATGTATTTGGTTTGGTGGATTAAACTCTGATTTAGAATATATATTATTCCTAGGATTACTTTTTTTTTTTAATTTGACAATGTTTTTTTAAAAAAAGAAATCTGGTGTATTCCTGGGCAAACATCAGTTTCATATGGCAATATCAAAATGCTATGAAAAAACAAAGGTTTCATTTATAGCTTCAGGATCATATATGTAGTTATGACTCTCTAATGAAGAAATACCAGCAAAACTGTAGCCAAGGGCAAAGTAGTTTGTTGACATTTAAGCGCAATATTCCTGTTTTCCCTCATTTTTTCACATTTTTCCACAAACAATGTAGATGTAATGTGTCATGTAAATGACTAAATAACATTTACAGCAAATGCTCTACTGTTGTTACTCTTGTTTAACATTTATGGCACACTGAAATGCACTCTGATTTATATAGAACACAGGAGTAACATGTTTCTCCACCCAAAAGTCAACCGTGTATGACTATTTGCATGTGTGGATTGATATTCCTCAATATCTCTAATATAGCATATTTTCTTACCATTTGAATTCAAGTCTACAAGAAATTGTATTTTTAATTTTGGAATGCCACTGGCTTTCATTACTGAAAACTTATTTTGGTTTGTGTTTGTCTCCGATTTAAGACCATCTTCAGATGCTTCCAAAATAGCTGTAAAATAATTTAACCCATTTGAACATGATGGAAATATCAACGTAGGTATTAGTGACTACTTCCTTTGAGTGCTGTTTTATTTCTCCTTAGAATAATCCAATGCAGAGCCACTTTGGTCTTCAGATGTCCTGGAATACTACTGTGTTGAGGTAATATGGGACAATTAAATAAAGTGAACCCCAAGTATCAACCAGTGTTTGTCCCTCAGATCTGTGACTTAGGCTATACACTTTTTCTAGATTAGGTCCACAAAAATGTCAAAAGAATGGCAATGAATATGACTCCTGAATGTGACATTATCCTTCCCATTCATTCCTTACTACTGGACATATGAAAATGGATAATAATGCATCCATTCGGACTGGTATTTAATATAATCCACCACCATCACCCCACACATACCAAAAACAACTCTTACTTACAGCTAATCTACTCTGGGGTAATTAAACTCATGTCATGAATATTTTTAATGGTACTCTAGAGAGTCATTGCTTATTTCTGCCATTGCTATTATTATATACAGTTAGTATTTTTTTTAAAGAATTTTATTAGATTTTATATAATACAACGAAAGAGTGGGAACAATAGCAATATAGGTATAGAAAAGAGGTAGAAAAATAGAAGCATATAAAAAAGGAAAAAGGAAAACAACGCCAAATTACACAAAAAAAACCCCAAAAATACAAAAAAATATATAAAAGGGAAAAAAGTTGACTTCCATTCCATCATCTTGGCTATTGTCTTTCTATTAAAAACATATATTACTTGAAAAAAAATGTTTCTCGTGTCCTTTATTTTTGCAAATTTTCTAGATAGTCATGGAGATAATCCCAATTCGTTCTTCTTATAATGTTACCAGTGTTCCTTTTCAGCAAAAAAGTCAATTCATCCATGTCCTTTATTTCTCTATTTTTTTCTACCCACTCTTCTATGGGTGGGTTTAATTCTTGTTTCCATTCTCTTGCAAAAACAATCCTAGCGGCAGTCGTAAAATATGTAAAAAGTTTATCTTCTTGTTCATTTAATTGTAAATCTAAATCTGTAAATCCTAATAGATAATACTCAGGTTTTTTAATTAAATTTATTTTTAAAATCTTTTGTGTTTCTTCATGTATCTTTGTCCAAAATTTGGTTGCTTCTTTACACGTCCACCACATATGGTAAAAGGAGCCAGATTGCTCGTTGCACTTACAACACTTGTCAGAAACCGATATTTATGTCATGAATATTTGATGATTTCCATATTAGGCTGGAACAAAATTCTGGATTAAAACCAGAACTCAGATCTGATTTGTTAAATTTGTGCATACAAAGGGAGTTCAGAGGCATGCAGGAATGAGGAGGGGGGTTCGAATTTGAATCACTTACACATTGGTTTCGTAAAATTTCTGTAACGTTTGGATGTCTCCCATGGTCAGTTTAATTTTCACTAACCATTAAGCAACTTTGGTAAAGCCTAACCTAAGATGTGTAAGTTTCATTAGAGTTCTGAAATTTTTACTCCCAAAATTTGGAAGGAACTTTAGAAACAAAGCATCAGCACCCCCTACTTCTGAACATAGTTTAGAACCAATTTTTATGGATTACACATGCCTCCTTCATATCCTTTTGTGAAAAGAACACCTTTTATTTGTGTTCATGTCCTCTTTTTTCTCTTGTAGGTGAAAATTCTCCAAGTTGTTATGTTTCTCTTCTGTGTGCTACACAGAATAGGTGAGAGATACCCTACTTCCTAGAGCTGTGAGCAGTAATCACCCTTTTGCTCATCACCCTGGAAATGCAAAAATCAGGAAGAACTTCCTTGCTTTTTCCCAGTCGTAAAGTATTATAATGGCAAGGAAAGGGTGAAAGACAAGTGAAGAATTGGACCTGAGAACTATACAATGGTCTAGGAGTCAGGTAAGCTTGAAGGAACTGGCAAGGTTAGGTGAGGATAATTCAAAATAGAGTTTATTAAAGTAGGTATTGATTAAGGATGTGAAACAGAGGAGGGGACTGACACTGATAACTTTTGGCTGTGCTTTACTGATGTTATAGGTCATAGTTATGGAGATAGTGAAGTGTGTGAGTACAAACAAGAACAAGCTTGTCTTTTGCCTTCCCCACAGATGAATACTGAAAGAAAATCCATAATTTCAGCCACAGGCATATGCTCGTAGTATTTACTAGCAAAGGATGTACTGTTCTCAACACTGGATTAAATTTAGTTGAAACTACAGGATAATGGCAGGCCATCCAATCTTTCTCTGATTAACCGTGCATTACATTGTGAGGCTGTAAAACCTAGCATTTCCAATCTGTATTCTGTTAGAAAAGCAGTAAAGGTTCAGCTGCACTAACATAAATGGAGGACAATGACTGAGACAGCACTGGAAGAGGAGGGTTGAAAAGAAGGAAAAATTAAAAAGTTGTATAGTTGTTCTTTCCAGGTGGACCGTTAGCTTTGTGGCACTGAACTAAGAGTGATTCAATTTGAGCTTTGAACTACATATTAAGGTTAAAATGACTGAGTACAAACAATAATTATAAAAACCCATTCCTTTACAATAATTTCTGTCTACAGTGATCTCTTAGATGCAAAATCTGAAGAACTGGGTAATTATGATACTTAGAAGAGTCCTTAGTATATCAGAGAGAGCTATAAAGAGTAGATTAAAGTTGAGATATCTGCTATCAGCTCTTATAATAAATCAAGTGACTAACTAATCTTTAATTCCTGCCCTTTAGTGTTTTAAATATTTGAAGATCGTGAATAAGAATATTCCTTAAAATATGGACAAAACAAGTCTCTCCTAGAAGCTTAGTAAACAGACGCACATGCAGGTTAACTCCTGCTTACAAAGCGAAGTCCAAACATGAATCAATCAAGTGCCTGCTGTTTCTATCCAGCTACTTGGATTTGTGACAGATGTACTCCTACTCCATTGAGACTGGGCTCAGGATTGCTTATGGAGATCCACTCTTTTCTTTCTAGAAGGTATCATGTGTTCACCTTATCACAGATTTGCTCATATGTGCAGACACTTTCAATTATAGAAATCACAAAAGGGTAGAGCTGGTTTGCTTAGTGAGCTTTGTTGACTATTGCAGAAGGACTATTGCAGAAGGCCAATTAAGATTATGGACTTCTTTGAAAAGTGTAATCATTTCTAGGAGAAATTTGACTTTTAATTTGAAGATATTACCTGTTCCGTCCCTGACACTAGTGCTTTCAATGGTGAAAATGTGACCCAAGAGACCAAAGTTATGTTGCTGAAGCTTCCTGACCCAATCATCAACTATTTCTTGGGTGTGGAGCTTCATACGGAAGTTGGAGACCCATCTTATTTTAGTTTCTGGTCTTCAACACGAGTCTCCCAACCCTTCCCAATAACATCTTCAACACGTTTCATGTAGGCCATAAGTGCAAGTCAATCTGTTTAGACCAAATTATAGATCCCGACACAAGAGGCAAATCTCGCATATGACTCATTTTGCAAGTCTGGCTTTGTGGATACTGCACTTTAAATCTGTCATAGAATGACTCTGTCATCTTCCACATGCTGGATTAACTGTGTTTGGTATTCATGGATGGCACTTCTGATGCTGCCTGACATACATGCCATGGAAACAATATAGTAATAATTAATTTTAATTTTTTTTAAAAAAACAAATAATACATGAACAATATGTTATGAGGCAAAATTACTGTAAGCGAGTGATTGCAGCATGGCCATTTATGTGTTGGTTAACATTTTCTTCCATGGTGGCCCTCCCCTGTCATGCTGGACTGTGTTCCTCATCATTGATTCGGTAGATCAGGATGACTGGAATTGGAGTTCAAAAATGTTTTGAAGGTTGCACTTTGCCCACAAATGGAAAACAGTAAGCCTTGTAAGGAGAGGTGGAGAAACTAGGGCTGGGCGGTTTCGTTTCGTTAATTCGTAATTTGTTAATAATTCGTTAATTTTTACAATTACAAAACGATAACGAACCATTCTGGAGCAATTATTAAAAAAACGAATTTTCAAAAACGTTTTGTAAATGCTTCGTATTTCGATATTGTATTTGTTTCGTTATTGTTTTGAGGTCGTTTCGTTATTATTTCCGCATGTCTGGGCCAGTTTTATGGTTTAATTAGTGAAAAAAATTATAATATCACACCAACAGTCAACAACAGAGGGAGAGGGAAGCTTCAGAAGGTTTTGGAGGTTTTTTAGCGTATTTCGCGGTCGCGTCCGCCATTAACGAATCGATTCGTTATTGTTTCGGAAATCGATTCGTTAATTTTTACCATTTACTAAATTTCGTAAATATCGAACTTTTTAAAAGGAAAATTTTGTGATTATTTTAAATATCGAAACAAAAAAAACCCCCAAATACAAATCGATTTTAGAAACAAATTTTTCCGTTGTTACCCAGGCGTAGGAGAAACCACAGTTGGAAGTTGTCCAAAACTACATGGGGAACAACTTTGACCTGGAAGAGGACCAGAAGCAATAAATGTTCCTGATTTATCTTTGGTTTACTCCTGACCAACTACATAACCCACCAGTATCCTGAACTCCATCATTTTCACTTAGGTTCTATAGCATGTGGGGCGTAACATTGCACATAACTGAATACGTAATGCCACACCACATATGTAGTTTTCTGTCGCCACTTTAATACCTGGGACATACTCTGTTTCTGTCCTGTTACAAGTGCTTTTCTTCTTGACTCAGTGAGGGGGGAAAGAATTTCCTTTCTAAATCCCTTTACCACCTTGTACTGCTGCAGTTTCCTTTTTAAATTGGCTGGGGCTTTCTTGTGAGCTGTTAAACCTTAGTGCTTTATATCACATGCTTGAGACACTCCGGTAAGCAACAAAGTAACAAAGTTTATTTATAGCTTCTGGTTCCAATGCTTTATGGTTACATTTGTGTTTTGTTACAGTCTCGAGTCTTACATTCAGTATCATTCACTCAGTTGACTTTTCTTATGAAACCCTCACTATCTCACATCAACAAATATGTTACTTTCTTCATATGCCCTTGGCTGAACTATTTTCTGACTTAGGCCACACTGATGCCTTCTTATTTTTCCTTAAACCTTCAGCTCTATTTTCCCAACTGCTTCTCTCTAACCGAGGTTTCTAACTCCTCCCTCTTCTCTTTTTTAACTGACAAACTCTAACTGCTTCTTTCAAACTTGACTCCGCCCCTTTAGAATGTTCAGTTCTGTAACTGCCATTCTGGCTCAGCGGTCTTTTCAAATCCTGGCATATTCTCATATGCATACTCTCATCTGCATATCGGCTTCACATATGCAAATTAATCCTGCCTTCACTGTTGCTACCCTATTTGAGCCAATTCTTCCCTATCAGACATATTGTAACCTAGAGCTACACACCAAAAATACAACATAGATCATAAAATTCACTACAGGTTCCCTTCTTCTCTTGCTCCCATATAGGAATCACACAGTGGTATCTGTTATGGATTGGATTCTATGGTAGATGCTTAGACAATTTTTTTTATTAGAAATTGATCATTTTATATTTTTCTGGAGTGAACCATGAAAAATGTTGGAAGCCAAACATCTGTAGATATATTAAAAAGTTGTGACCATTGAAGTTCTAACCATGCTGAGATTTTTTTAACTTAGTTTAGATTTTTAATGACTTCATTACTACTAATTGTTAACTTTCTGATACATCAAAACTAGATGCTATACATAGTAACTGAAATATGTATTGTGATGTTCTTTTCAAAAATATATTCCCTGTATAATGACCTCTCTTTCGCATGCTTTTAATCTTCCTGTGTGCTTTAGCCTATGTGTTGCTTAATGTGAACTGAGGGTGACTTTGTTGCTAGGTAACCTATTGAGTTATTAGTATATAATGCCCAGAAGTTGCTCACCAAGAGGTAATCTTAGAATATTATACATAGGCAAACTGGCTTTTAATGTTCTAGGTTTTAAATACACCACATTGTTCCTCTACTCACGGTATCACACGTGAATCTTCATTTTGGTGATCCTGCTGTACAAATTCTTCCCATTTAGCCCATATCTTATAATTGTTTCTTTCAAAATGGAATATGTCAAAGTGAGTGGATCAGTGATAGCTACTTGGTATTTTCTAACTGTTTCAGAAGGGAAGAAAACAGAGCAGCAGTCATTATTAATGGGCTTTGCTGTAAGATAGGCTTCAGCATGGTAATGGAGCTGAAGGGGAGGAGGAAGCTGCAAACACAAATAAAAGAGCCAAATAACTTTGAAATTGTGTACTGATTAATATGCTCAAGTAGTTTCCAGAGCTTGTTACAAAAAAGTTAATTAAAGAGTTTACATTTTATCATGCACAGTAAAGAACTCCTGACAGGCATTGTTATAATATGAAATGCTTCAGTTTCCAGTAGAGTTTAATTTAGAGCAACAACAAAGGAAAAGATGGGAAATAAAACAATTGAAATGTTGCAAGCAGACTTGCTTAAACTCAAGGGAAGCCTTTCAGAGAACTGTTCAGTGGAAGCAACGCAACCTGCCATGATACCCTGGGAATATTTTTCTTCCTGAATCATTTTTTTCCAGGTTGAAATGTTTATAGGACAGAGTTTATATCCGATGTAACTAATTGACTAGCATATTGGAGTGCTGATTATGTAAATGGAAGAATTTCTAGATATGCTTGTACAATTTGGTGACCTGCATGTAATAAGTTGAAAAGTTTACACATTACCAAGATGTTGCCAGTCACCTTTCTTTGAAAAATATAATTTGGTTAAATGGATGAACCCAGAGAGTGCTCACTAATGCTTCCTCTTCATCTTGGAAAAAAGTGACGAGTGGAGTGCCACAGGATTCCGTCCAGGGCCCGGTCCTGTTCAACATGTTTATTAATGACTTAGATGAAGGGCTAGAAGGCATGATCATCAAGTTTGCAGACAACACCAAATTGGGAGGGATAGCCAATACTCCAGAGGACAGGAGCAGGATTCAAAACGATCTTGACAGATTAGAGAGATGGGCCAAAACTAACAAAATGAAGTTCAACAGTGACAAAAGCAAGATACTAGGGCTGTCCAACCATGGAAAAATTTGTTTCTAAACTCAATTCGTTTTTAGGGGGTTTTTGCGTTTCGTTATTTAAAAGAATTCCGAAATTTTTCTTTTAAAAAGTTCGATATTTACGAAATTTCGGAAATTATGAAACAATTTTGAAACAATAACGAATCGATTCGTTAATGGCGGACACGATTGCGCAATACGCTAAAAAACCCTCCAAATGGGACAGGGGAAACTTCTGAAGCTTCCCTCTCCCTCTGTTGTTGACTGTTGGTGTGATAATTTATTTTTTATCACTGATAAAACAAACAACGACTATAAAACTTGCACCAGACATATGGAAATAATAACGAAATAATAACGAAACAATTTCGAAACAATTACGAAACAATTTCGAAACAATTACGAAACGAATTGGAAAAATTCGTTTCGTTTTTTAGTTGCTCCTGAATGGTTCAATATCGCTTCGTTATAAAAAAACGAATTAATAAGGAATTACGAAATTAACGAACGAAACCGCCCAGCCCTACAAGATACTCCAATTTGGCAGGAAAAATGAAATGCAAAGATACAGAATGGGGGACGCCTGGCTCGAGAGCAGTATGTATGAAAAAGATCTTGGAGTCCTCGTGGACAAGAAGTTAATCATGAGTCAACAATGTGATGTGGTGGCAAAAAAAGCCAATGGGATTTTGGCCTGCATCAATAGGAGCATAGTGTCTAGATCTAGGGAAGTAATGCTACCCCTCTATTCTGCTTTGGTTAGACCACACCTGGAATATTGTGTCCAATTCTGGGCACCACAATTCAAGAGAGATATTGACAAGCTGGAATGTGTCCAGAGGAGGGCGACTAAAATGATCAAGGGTCTGGAGAACAAGCCCTATGAGGAGTGACTTAAGGAGCTGGGCATGTTTAGCCTGAAGAAGAGAAGGCTGAGAGGAGATATGATAGCCATGTATAAATATGTGAGAGGAAGCCACAGGGAGGAGGGAGCAAGCTTGTTTTCTGCTTCCCTGGAGACTAGGACGCGAAACAATGGCTACAAACTACAAGAAAGGAGATTCCATCTGAACATGAGGAAGAACTTCCTGACTGTGAGAGCCGTTCAGCAGTGGAACTCTCTGCCCAGAGTGTGGTGGAGGCTCCTTCTTTGGAAGCTTTTAAACAGAGGCTGGATGGCCATCTGTTGGGGGTGATTTGAATGCAATATTCCTGCTTCTTGGCAGGGGGTTGGACTGGATGGCCCATGAGGTCTCTTTTAACTCTTTGATTCTATGATTCTATGATTTGTCTTGATCCAACTGCGGACTCAGGGAGAAAATAGTATTTAGCCCTCAGATACACTCACTTCACACCAATTAGTTGGTGGGGAAAAGGGGTGGAAAGTGAAAGATGAGGTCCAGCCCTTTGGCCTTCTTTCTGAACAACTCAGGGCTCATCTACATGTCTTACTTCCTTGTCATATGGCTGTCGTAATCGGGCCCACGTCTTCGGGGGGGGGGGGGAGCATGGGGAACATGGCACCCCATACCCCAGATCGCCCAACTGCAGTTTTCAACAACCCCATGAGGGGACTGTGGACCACATGACTTCTCCCCATTGCTTCTTATGGCAACACAGGAAGTGTCCTGTGTTGCCTGTGTGGCAGCATGCACCAGCTTCGCCCTACATCACCCACGGTGTGATTGAACTATATAAGTCAATTTCTTTTGTTAGGCCACCTCACCCACAGTTTGAGAATAGTCACTTTTTCTGTTAGTTTTATGAGGGTGAAGCTTAAGAAAGCCCTTTCTGGTTTGTATCAATATATTGTATATAGATAATATTATGTGTTATTATTGAAATTTTTATTCTGTTGTATTTAATTCCAATACTTTATTGTTTACCATGACTTTCTTCTAAAAAGAAGAATTAAACTGGAAAACAACACAATTTAGTTCTAAGGAACTAAGGGTGCATCTTCCTTTAGTAGGAATGCAGTTCAAAACCACTTTATCTGCCATGGCTCGATGCTATAGAATGATTGGAGTTGGAGTTTTTACAAGATGTTTAGGCTTTTCTGCTGAAGTGTGCTGGTGCCTCACAAAACTACAACCCACAGGACTTTATAGCATTGAGCCATGACAGTTTAAGTGGGATCAAAATGCATTAATTCTACAGTGTAGATGCAACCTAATATGGTCCACTATCTGGATGAAAGTTACATCTCCTAAAAGCAATATCATGGGTGACGCCCCACTCCTAGGATTTCAGGATCCACTTTCCCTTTAGTTGCCAGTGTTGTGTATCACAAAACAAGATGGAGTAATACTGTAAGAGATCTAAATTCAAACCACCATAATCTGCCATTTTTAAATCTCTTCTGAAGGCTTGCAAATAGTGCTAAAGCTGCATTGATTTCCTTAAAAGTGGAATATGTAAAGAATAGGCTTGGGCCCAGATCGGTTTGACTGAAAGTGATTTTTAATATTCGGTGGTTTGTTTCATGTAATCCCCCAAAAAACAGAACCGGAAGGAGAGAACCGAAACCTGAGCAAAATGGATCAAGAGAGCCAAATTGATCAGCTACTGGGGAGGATGGAATTAAGTTTGCATTATACCTGAGGCAGGGGTCTGCCGCAGGGCTCCTCAAGAAGATCCTGCAAAATCTTTTTCCCTCCCCAGCAGCTAAAAAGTTCCCTAGGTTCCTCCTCCAGAGAGGGCCCTGCTGGGAAATTGCTTTCCCAGCAGCAACTCCCATCATGCTTCCTCTCAGAGCATGATGGGAGTTTAGGTTTCTCTCTCTCTCTGTTTCAGCCAGTAAAAGACCTGGTTGTATACTTGCTCTGATTGGCTGAGAATGGATACAACTGATGACTACTAGGCTTGTTTGATTTAAAAAATGGCTCGAAACTCATTTCGGATGTAGGGGGAGCTGGTGGTTCAATTCTAAAGTCAATTATGATTTTCACAGAAAAAATGTTCAAAACTTTTCAAAACTTCTGAGACTTTTGAATCCTTTCATTAATGGTTTGAAAGTGTTATTTTCTGTTTCATTGGGTGGTCTTTACTTTGAAAGTAGTTGTTTTACTACAGAAGCAGCAAAAAGCAAACACGAAATTATTTCCTTCTCTGGTTTAAAACTGGCTTCTCTGCCTTGAGCCAAGGCCAGAGAATTCGTTTTCTGATATAAAACTGGCTTTTCTGACTTGAGCCGAGGCCAGGGACCAGAAGTGGGGAAAAGCAAGTGGAGTAAATTCTTTTCTTCTCTGGTTTACAACTGGCTTCTCTGGCTTGAGCCGAAGCCAGGAAATTCCTTTCTTTTCTGGTTCAAAACTGGCTTCTCTGGCTTGAGCCAAGGCCAGGGACCAGAAGCAGGGAAAAGCAAGTGGAGTAAATTCTTTTCTTCTCTGGTTTACAACTGGCTTCTCTGGCTTGAGCCAAGGCCAGGGACCAGAAGCGGGGAAAAGCAAAAATGAGTCATAACAAAAATGATGGAAAAAGCTTTGGAAGGACAAAGGGACTTCCGGTTTTCTTAAAAACTTCAAAATTGCTTCAAAAAGATAATTTATTTCAAGTAACAAAGATTCTGATGGTACCTAACCATGCCTAGTAACTACAATTTCCAGAACCTTCTCTTGCGGTGTTTCTTTTTTTTTTTAATGTTATGTTAAAAACTTAAAATAATTCTAAAAAAATCAATGGATTGGTGAATTGTTCTGAAACTTTGCAGGCCTGCAGTTGTAAAAGGGCTCTAAAACCGAAGTGAGTTTTGTGCTGATAGATATTGAAGTGACTAAGGATTGGGCCTTTAAATTTTCCCATTGTAACCAATGGGCTGAATCTTTGCTGAATGAAAATGGCAACACTCCTCTCGATCGAGTAACTTCCTGGTAAACAGAATGAGGGGTTAGCTGAAAATTGACTGCAAAATGGCATGCCTTTTGGCCAAATTGCACAAGCCTAATAAAGAAGTCATCCAGTATTCTGTTGCTAAGCTAAATGATAGCTTGTAATTGCATATCCTAGTTTATTTATTTACTTTATTTATATACCGCTTTTCTCAGCCCTCAGGCGACTCAAAGCAGTGAACAACATCAATACAAAACATCATGAGACAAGTATAGGGCAATTAAAAACAATTGTAACATAAATCATTAAACATCCGTATAACAATCATTAGCATCTCAACAGTAAAATCAGAATCCAGTCTCATCATCCATTATTCCGTATTCCTATTTTCAATTACACTGTTTAATCAAATGCTTGTTCGAACAGCCAGGTCTTCACTTTCCTCTGAAACGCCAGCAGGGAGGGGGCCGATCTGATATCTACAGGCCGGGCATTCCACAGTCGAGGGGCCACCACTGAGAAGGCCCTGTCTCTTGTCCCCGCCAAGCGCGCCTTTGATGCAGGTGGGACAGAGAGCAGGACCTCCCCAGATGATCTTAGTGTCCTAGCCGGTTCATAGGAGGAGATGCGTTCGGAGAGGTAAGTAGGGCCAGAACCGTTGCTAATGCTAGCTGGAATAAATCCATTGACTATTGGATTGAAACTAGAAAATACATTTAGACCACTAGAAAATAGATTTAGACCACTGTTTTGGCAGCTGTTTATTTTTCACTTCTTGACACTTTTGTCAAGACTTCCTTCTGGATTATCTGATGTCAGCATGGGATATATTATTTGCTTTTAGTTTTACACCTAGGTTTCTTTTTTAATGTGCGTGCCTTTTATGAAAGAGTGCTTTGTGACGACATTTATTTCATATTCTGGCCTCTGCTTGAAAGCCCTTCCAACCAATAGTCAGAGTGTCTTTGTTTCTGGGGGCCTTCCCCCCTAAATTGACCTATCCAATTGTATATGAGGTATATAGATATATAGATGTATAGCTATAACTTAAAATACACATTTTGAAGTTACTATAAAGCACCAGTGTTTGTCACTGGCTCAGGAGATAGACATCTAATGATTTACTGGGGGGTTTGTTTACAAACAGTCACCTAGACCACTGCCAGGGCTTTTAAAGAAAACTTCCTTATTCTTAAAATCAAAGCAGACAATCCTTTCAGAAGTTTCACTCTCAGAGCAGAGTGCTTGCTTTCCCCACCTTGGGCAATGCACTGACAACTTTCACATGGACACACATGACTGAGCTGCCTATGGGCACACCGGCCTTCATTGCTTCCATAATTTAATATGTTTTAAAAGTTGGGGGAGGAATAGCAGAGCAGAGGAAAGGAAGAAACTCATTTTGGACATATAGCATGACAACAGTGAGAAACATGTAGAAAGGACCAGGATAGATTTGTATAGTCACCTCAAAAATACCTTTGAGAAGGGGCACTTGTTACAAATAGATTTAGGTAGGTATCTGAGATTGTTACAAACACTAAACATAAGTTCTTTGGAATAATAAAAAAATATGCCACCTAATCTAACAAAAAACACATTTTGACACTAATTGCAAACATTGGTTTCAAATCATTTGGATCACTTAAAAACAAAGCTTTTGTTTAAACTGACAATTTGCCCAAATTCAAATGGTTCTGCTCCTATTAGAGAAGATGTTAGAAAATGTGTGTCTATTAATCACCCATTATCTTCTTCTGTGGATGGAATTCCCTCCAACATCTCACAATTAAAAATGTGGCACATATGACTAAACAGTATCACAGAAGAGTCAAAGGGCTGTGCTCAAACGAGAAGGAGGGTTCAATTATTCATTGAGAAGAATATTCAAAACTATCATTTCATGTGGATAGACATTGTCATATATGCAGTTTAGGGAAACCCGAAAACAGGAAAAGGTCCAAATGAATAAATACGAGGGGTATTTTTTAATTAAGGTCCGTTTTGTTGTAGACACTAGTAGTTCGTGCACATTCCGCAACGAGCACGTGCATCGTGTACCAGCATGCCTCGGGAACAACTGTGCTCAGTTTCCGCTCTGTAGCTAACCTGTACGGTTCTGTTCTGTGCTTTAAAAATGTTTAAGACTATCAACTCACCTGCCGCATGTGAGGTTCGCTCAGTGATACAGTTTTTGTCAGCAAGGAACCTGCCTGCTGCAGAAATTCATCGAAAGATTTGTGAAGTGTACGGTGATACTGTTATGAGTGAAAGCAAAGTGTGTAAGTGGGTACGACAATTCAAACATGGTCGTGACAACGTCCATGATGAGGACTGCTTGGGTCGCCCTTCTTTGATTACAGATGATTTGGTAGCTTCAGTTAAAGCGAGGATTTATGACGAGGGTATTTTAAAATTGGTTCAGAGGTATGATAAGTGTTTGAACAAACTTGGCAACTATGTCGAAAAATAGAGTGAAGTATGTACTTTCTGAAAATGAATTTACCTTTTTGAAATAAACTTTCGTTGTGTACTTATCTTCCAACGGACCTTACTTAAAAAATACCCCTCGTACAATACTCTACCTACATGTGCAGAATTGGATTAACCATTAAGCAAAATAAGCACATGCTTAGGGCATCAAGGAAATGGGACGACCACAGAAATTTTCCATTGCTGGATTTGCTATGGACCATAGGGTGAAAAACTGCAAATGGTGTAAATGAACTAGAGTCCCACAAAAAAAGAATTTGCAAATAGAACAAGTAGGAAAAAACTTTTAAATGTAAATAAAGTTGAATTATACAAAAAAGAAAGGTAGTTTTCCATTTTACTGTAAATTTAGTTTTATTTGGAAAAAAATATTTTATGGTTTATTATTATTTATATATTGAATTAAATATATATGGGGGCCCAGAATATTTCAAGTCCTTAGGGCCTCTAAAGGTCTTAATCCATCTCCATAGATGTGGATGATTAATAATAAATATTATATAATACATTATTGACTGCTAAAAATTATCATTTTTAATATAAATCTGAGAACACACCAACTCCTTCTGGATTAGGGTAGCAATGGAGAAAACTAGTAAATCTTTATGGAAAACTTTTTTTAGATATTTTATTGTGAGTATATTGAATACATAAAAAGTGGTGGAACAAATGGGTTGTGATAGAAAGGTAAGAAGAAGAAAGAGGGGGATGGGGGAAGGTAGGAATTTCCCAGGGAAGAAGCTTGCCTAAATCTTTATGGAAAACTTGAAAACAGATCAACAGAAACAAAGTAGAAAGAAAAATATATTCATATCGGGCATGCTTCTCTGAAATATTGACCTTATTTTAGAGAAACAGGGAGAGACTATAAAATCCATTGAGGGAAGGGGAAACTGTTATGTCTGTGAGAGAAACAGAAATGGACATAAAACCTGGAATAGAGTGGTGCTATGATTCAAAGGGATTTTTTTTAAAGCCCTTCCTTGCTTACAAAAAAGTGACTCCATTCACCTAGCTCACTGAAGTAAAACTTCCACATGTAGCAAGAATACTTATTCTTTTGCTGAGAACTGCAAGAATGTACTCATTGCTTCCAACCAAAGTGAAAAGATGGGCTGCTTCCTGTCGAGTTAACTTGAAAATTCAAAATTTGAAGTATTTGTAATCAGTTTTTAGGGAAACGAAAAATAGAGGATTGAGGATGAAGGGTGTTTCAAAGCGAGCAGGATAAAAAACTAGCTATGGCTGTCCTGTGACTATTGAGTGTTGTGACATGATTAGTACATCTGTTGGGGTGTTGAATCTGTCCCGGGTTTAATCTGAACTCTAAATAATGATTCAAGATGCATACTTTATCATTCAAATAGATTCAGCACCCTGGTTAGCTCTTTTTCACAGTACAACCCATCTACAGACAAAAATGGAACAACAGAAGTCTCCCTTCTTTCCTCCAAGAAGTAAGAATGTATTTAATCTCACTTACTTCTGTCACTGAAACACATTCCTGATGCTTTCTTACTAAAGGCCAAATGTAGCTCGGAAAGGACAGTTGTGGGATGAGTAGCAGAAAAGAAACAGACAGTATGGGAAGAGTGAGTATCCGCCCTCCGAACTGTTACTTTCCCCATATCAATGCATTTCTGCACTCCAGTGTTTCACTTCATTGGAAAACACACTGTGCTGACAATACTATTACTCTGCCACTGTTGTTGGATTTTCAGACAACTTTCCACCCTAAGAACTAGTTCGTAACAGCACAGTCCTAAAATAGTTGAACTCTTTGTGCCACATAGCTTAATACATCTCATTCCCAGATCTTTTAAAAATAGTTACAGCTGAGTTTTAAAGCAACAAGTAGTTATTTTTGGTTATATTTATATCACTATAATTATAAATAGTTTATATTATGAACTACCATATTTACTCGATTCTAATGCTCACTTCTTTTTTTTTTCTAAATTCCCTTCCCAAAATTAGGGTGAGCAATAGATTTACATAGTATCATAAATTCTCAGATTATGATAAATACTTTTTTGAGTTTCAGGGTTTTGAAAATTGAGGTGCACATTAGATTCGATGGCACATTAGACTCGAGTAAATACAATAGACAGTTAATGATATAAAACAGTATTACCTGAATTCTACAGTAGATATTAGGCCTGTTTGATCAAGAAAAAATTTGTTTCTAAAATCGATTTGTAATTGGGGTGTTTTTTTGTTTCGATATTTAAAATAATTACAAAACTTTCAAAAAAAAAGTTTTGGTATTTAAGAAATTTTGTAAATATTAACGAATTTTTAGAATATTTTTGGTATTTCTTAAGAATAATATTAAAATAATATTAAAAAATATTTTAAAATGGAAAATTAACCAAAAAATGGCCCAAATGTGGACCAAACACAGGCAGGATACAGCAAATGAGAGCACACACCAACAGAAGAGTCTTTTCTTTTTTAGAATATTTTTAAAAATAATATTAAAATAATATTAAAAAATAATATTAAAATAATATTAAAAATATTTTAAAATGGAAAATTAACCAAAAAATGGCCCAAATGTGGACCAAACACAGGCACAATACAGCAAATGAGAGCACACACCAACAGAAGAGTCTTTTCTTTTTTAGAATATTTTTTAAAAATAATATTAAAATAATATTAAAAATAATATTAAAATAATATTAAAAAATATTTTAAAATGGAAAATTAACCAAAAAATGGCCCAAATGTGGACCAAACACAGGCACGATACAGCAAATGAGAGCACACACCAACAGAAGAGTCTTTTCTTTTTTAGAATATTTTTTAAAAATAATATTAAAAAATAATATTAAAATAATATTAAAAAATATTTTAAAATGGAAAATTAACCAAAAAATGACCAAACACAGGCAGGATACAGCAAATGAGAGCACACACCAACAGAAGAGTCTTTTCTTTTTTAGAATATTTTTTAAGAATAATATTAAAAAATAATATTAAAAAAAATATTAAAAATAATATTAAAAATAATATTAAAAAATATTTTAAAATGGAAAATTAACCAAAAAATGGCCCAAATGTGGACCAAACACAGGCAAGAGACAGCAAATGAAGCAAGCAGCACTCACAGCAGCAAGGAATGAATCCAATCCCAGTTCGTTGCTAGCAGGCAGCCATTGCCAAGCCAACCCAATGCAAACTCCCTCGCCCTCGCCTCTGCACCAAGCTACGGGCCGCGCGGAGCCGCTTTGAAAGGGCTCGCCGGCCAATCAAAAAGAGACAGCCACGGACCCATGGTGCACTGCTTAGGAGCGCCGGATTGGCTCCCATGCACCAGCACTCCAGCAGCCTCCACCCCATTAACGAAACGAGCGGAGGCTCGTAAAAACTATGGGGGCTGCTGGTTCGATATTTATAAACCCTTCCGGGTTTGGAGATATGTTTCAATATCGCTTCGGAAATGGTAAAATTAACGAATTATTAACGAATTAACGAATTAACGAACCAAATCGCACAGGCCTAGTAGATATGATATAAAAGAGTGTCTCATTGCTTCTTCAACATTCACAGCAGAGCTCAAGGCAGCAGAATCAGCCCTTGAACCAACATTTTATGAAGTCATAAAATGCTGAAGTAACTTAAATATTACATTGAAAAATAAGTTATGTTCATTATATAATTATGGCATAATGTAGGGTTTTTTTGTCATGTCAGGAGCGACTTGAGAAACTGCAAGTCGCTTCTGGTGTGAGAGAATTGGCTGTCTGCAAGGACATTGCCCAGGGGGTGCCCAGATGATTTGATGTTTTATCATCTTTGTGGGAGGCTTCTCTCATGTCCCCGCATGAGGAGCTGGAGCTGATAGAGGGAGCTCATCTGCCTCTCCCCGGATTTGAACCTGCGACCTGTCAGTCTTAATAATAATAATAAATAATAATAAATCTTTATTTGTACCCCACTATCATCTCCCGAAGGACTCGGTGAGGCTTACAAGAGGCCGAGCCGAAATACCACAATAAAACAACAACAACAATACAGCAAAATAAATCAAAAACAAAGCAAAGCAATAACATTAACAACACATAATGATGCAATTAAAAACTATGGGAGGGTCAAATGTAATAATTAAAATTAAAAAGTGCTGGGCATGACCAGGAGAAAAAGGTAGGTGTTTGGAGAGGGATGGGTTTGCAGATATCCTGAATCTCTGATAAAGTGCATTGGGGACAAAATGCTTCGGGTTTCCTTATTCTGGGAAGGCACACTGGAACAATCACGTTTTCAAGCTCCTCCTAGAAATTGCCAGTGATGGGGCTTGCCTGATGTCCTTAGGGAGACAGTTCCAGAGCCGAGGGGCCACCACTGAGAAATCCCTATCCCTCGTCCCCACCAATCGCGCTTGCGATGCAGGTGGGATCATGAGTAGGGACTCTCCAGATGAACGAAGAGATAGTGTGGGTTCATACACAGAGATGCGGTCATGCAGGTAGTCCTGCCGGCACAGGGGTTTAACCCACTGTGCCACCGGGGGCTTCTATAATGTAGTTATAATATAGTTCTTGTATAAATGAATTAATTGCCAGAAACCAGCTTCTGATCATTTCATACAAACGTGTCTGTAATCATGCAGCACAATCCTGTACTTATTTACTAGAAAATCCTGGGGCAGCAGTAGGTGCAATGGAACCTGAAGCATAGAATATCTTCAATTTGTTCAGCTTTTTAATATGACTATCTCATTTTATAGTCCATTTCCCATCTTTGATATTCACGTTGTGTACATGATTTATCCTGGTCATATAAGAAAATAAATTTGCACACTAGGAGCTGTAAATTCATGTTTTTTTCCTGCCATATGGAGTGTTCATAATATTTATTTCAGCAGATAAATTACAAGTTATGTAGACAGATAAAGAAAGGCACTCCTGAAGTTCAGCATCCAATGAATTTGCCTGCATCTATCACTGAGAAAACACTGCAATGTTTAGTGGTGCATATTCCAAGGTAGGGTTGCAGTACAAATCTAGACTCTATCTACTTGAATGAGATTGACTTCCAAATTACATGCAGTCTTAAAGTCTTATTGGGAAACATGGCAAAAGACTTGCTGAGATGAAAATAGGATTGTTGAAACGATGCTGATTGTAACCACTCTCAATCTAAACCTTTTGGAAATTTGCATTCTCATGCCCCCTCTTTGTAGAAAATAAATATTATGCTCTAAATCCAATTAGTCCAGATTCATTGAATAAATAAAACTAACTTTGACTTACCAATGCTGATGATCGTGCCATTACTGCTCAAGCAGGGAGCTTTGAGATGGTAGAACAGAAGCTCTCCGAAGCTCTAGGTGCTCTTACTGCCTATTACAGGGAAAACCAACTGATCCCTAATCCATCTAAAACACAGACATGCGCCTTTCACCTTAAGAATAGACAAGCATCCCGAGCTCTGAGGATTACCTGGGAAGGAATCTCACTGGAGCATTGCAACACACCCAAATACCTGGGAGTCACTTTGGACCGTGCTCTGACCTACAAGAAGCACTGCCTGAACATCAAGAAAAAAGTGGGCGCTAGAAATAACATCATACGAAAGCTGACTGGCACAACCTGGGGATCACAACCAGACACAGTGAAGACATCTGCCCTTGCGCTATGCTACTCTGCTGCTGAGTATGCATGCCCAGTGTGGAACACATCTCACCACACTAAAACAGTGGATGTGGCTCTTAATGAGACATGCCGCATTATCACAGGGTGTCTTCGCCCCACACCACTGGAGAAATTACACTGCTTAGCCGGTATTGCACCACCTGACATCCGCCGGGAAGTAGCAGCCAATAGTGAAAGGACCAAAGCAGAGACATCTCCAGCTCATCCCCTGTTTGGGTATCAGCCAGCACGTCAACGACTTAAATCAAGACATAGTTTTCTAAGATCTACAGAGACACTCGCTGGAACACCTCAGCAAGCGAGAGTCCAAAAGTGGCAGGCCCAAACCCAGCACCTCAATCCATGGGTGATACCAGATGAGAGACTCCCCCCTGGGCACACAGAAGACTGGGCGACTTGGAAGGCGCTGAACAGACTGCGCTCTGGCACCACGAGATGCAGAGCCAATCTTAAGAAATGGGGCTACAGGGTGGAATCCTCGGCATGCGAGTGTGGAGAAGAACAAACCACTGACCACCTGCTGCAATGCACCCTGAGCCCTGCCACATACACAATGGAGGACCTTCTTGCGGCAACACCAGAGGCACTCCAAGTGGCCAGATACTGGTCAAAGGACATTTAACCAACTACCAAGTTTGCAAAATCTGTGGGGTTTTTTTCTTTTTCTTTTTAATCTGTGTCTTTGTTTTGCTCTGTTAGAATTGTAATACAATGGTATGGTTGCTGATGACATGATAAATATAAATATAAATACTTACCAAGTCTGTTCTAGTTGAAATTAATAACTGGATTTAACTTATAAGCACTACAATCATTCTGAAAATAAAGCTGTAAAATGAGGAATTGGAGTAGAGCTCCAAATATGCTCTTCACCCAGAGCTCTAGTTAGCATACAACCAACATGTGAGAAGTGTGAAGGCCACTGTTTGCAAAAAGGGCTGCAGTGTTTCTTTTAAAATGTTCTTCCAATTCATATTCAACCACAAAGCCTCAACAAAATCCCCGCCTCTCCAATGAGTGCTTCATAACTTCTCCCTGCTTAGTGCCACTGCTGGTGACATTTACATTATTATGAGGAACAAATCCCTCTTTCCCCAGTGAATGACGTACTTGTGAAAAGAATGTAGTGGATGTTTGTCCAGCAAAGATAGTCAGAATAGATGTGTCCTTCTTCATCTGTGCCAGAATAAATTGGTCCCAGAAAGCTACTGTTTATGAATCTGGGATCAAGAGACTAAAATCTCAGATGGTTTAAACAAATCTTTCTTCTCATTCACTGTGAAATGAATCTAGCCTTGGCAAGATGTTCAGAAGCAGGTCTGGGGAAAGAGGGCACAGGAAAGAATGGGTGTGAAAGGAACAGAGGAAGTACTTCTCTCACTGTGGCTTCTTCTGTCACATTAGTTTTCATTTATTCAGCAGTGAGTAAGGATTGGCCTCATATTCTTATTTATCCCTAAGTCAATTTATAATCTATTAGTCATTCCCTGCCACGCATTGCTGTGGCCCAGTCTGGTGATCTAATATATGTCATTTCTTTATGCTTGTTTGGATGTAGAGATTGTCTAGTTGGCCTTCTTTGGAACTTGCAACACAGAATTGTCCTTGTTTAGGTGTCCCTTTCAAATCTATGACACTATATCTCTGCGTGCGTGTGCAGCATATCTATCTATCTCTATGGCTGGCTGGCTCTTTGTTAGGAGGCCTTTGATTATGTTTTCTTGCCCTGGTGAAGGGAGTTGGACTGGATGGCCTGAAGAATTTTCTGTTGGTCATGTAGTTCTGTGTGGGAAGTTTACCCCAATTCTATCGTTGGTGGGGTTCAGAATGTTCTTTGATTGTAGGTGAACTATAAATTCCAATAACTACAACTCCCAAATGTGAAAGTACTTTCCCGCAAACTTCATCTGTGTTCATATTTGGGCATACGAAATATTCGTGCCAAGTTTGGTCCAGATCCATCATTGTTTTTGGATATAGGTGAACCACAACTTCCAAACTCAAGGTGAATGCCCACTAAACTCTTCTAGTGTTTTCTATTGGTCATGGGAGTCCTGAGTGCCACTTTTGGTTCAATTCCATCATTGATGGAATTCAGAATGCTCTTTGATTGTAGGTTAACTATAAATCCCAGCAACTACAAATCCCAAATGACAAAATCATTTTTTTAGTGATGGTCACTCCTTGGATTTGTAGTTTTCTTGTGGCCAAATTTGACGGCAATTCATCCAGTGGTTTTTGAGTTCTGTTAATCCCACAAACGAAAATTACATTTTTATTTATTAATATATAGATAAGGATCCTCTCCTATGTTTCTGCAGATCACACTTTGAGGTACCACTCAATCAAAGCATACTTGAGACATTAAACATAAATTCCATTAGGATCCATAAGATGCATTTGCAAAAATCACATGTACATTAGCATGGCCCATTTTTTAATGTTTATACAAAGTTTTAATACATTTTAATATTTTAATGTTTATTGGCATAAATTGCTGAATTGCTTTTCTAGATTTTAGATTTATATTTTAATATTTACACATTATTCTTAATTAGTATTGTTTAATATTTATTGATAGTGAAAGAAAGTTGAAATTAAAAAAGCAAACAAACAAAAATGTATTTGGTATTATTGACTTAAATTTAAATCCGCAATGGCATAGACAAGATTCAACAACTCTGTTCAGGCATGATTCTTGAACTAAAAATCTGAGATAAGAAACTGCACATGCCAGATGCACTTACAATATATTTATTCGTACCCTTACCTTTTCCTATGCAGAAGGTCACTTAAACATATGCAAACCCCTCCATGTGATCTGCAAACCATCTTCAGTAGGGTGCCCATTGACACAGTAATTTTTCGCTTATATTTACATCAATGGAAGTAAAAGTCCCACTCACCCCTTAGTAACTTAATGCGGGAAGGTCAAAGAGAAAACATGGTTGACATACACTGAGATGTTGGACATAGAACCATCTTCCACTGCTTACATTCAAATTGCCTAACAGGGGCAAGTACTTGAAAAGGGTTACATAATTCAGCAATGCAGATATGGTTCTCACAGTTATAGAAATCGTGGGATGTTGCAACAGTTTCACTGATTGTCAACCAATTCCTGGGCAGAATTCAATTATATTTTAACTTTTACTCTCTTGACAAAATATTATATATATTTGTTTTCAAATTCTAGTGTATGGTGCATTGAGTTCCTATGGGAGGAAAGACAGAATAAAAATAAAGTATATAATAAATATTCATAAAAATACAGTTCATTGTATCAATATTCAGGACACAGATTTCTATTATGGTACTTTCTTCACAAGATAGTAAAAGCACACATTATCTATGAACAGTATTAATCAGATGTGATTTTATGGCAGCCCATCTTATGGTTCTGGTATATGTGTGAACCAGCCTTAACCCTAGTCATGTCAACAACCGTAAAAGGTAACCCACAATAGAGAAACTGATTAGATTCTGAATTACCTTTTTATGTAAGAAACATGGAGACAAATCATTCTTATTTTCATTCTCTCATACAAGGATCAAAGGATTTCTCCCCAAATCAGAATTCAAT
The DNA here is from genome assembly GCF_025583915.1 of Anolis sagrei ordinatus. Taxonomy (NCBI): domain Eukaryota; kingdom Metazoa; phylum Chordata; class Lepidosauria; order Squamata; family Anolidae; genus Anolis; species Anolis sagrei. The sequence goes on from NW_026847438.1 coordinate 143,485,042, forward strand.
ATAGCACATTTTGCTATATCTTTTCACATTTAGAGATAATTCTTGTGTATTCAGTCAAAATTCTATTGGTGTCCTGTGTTACAGTAAGTTGTAGAAGGATCAAGGGTGTGTTAAAGAAAAAACCTTATGATGTTAATTACAATGTGCAGCTGGTAATGTAGGTCAACCAGCATGTTTGGGCCACACCCGGTGGGTGTAACTGTATGGATTTTAGAATACAGTTTGGAGAAGAAATACACTACTCTGAGGAGAAGCAATATGCTGTAATGCTATGCTCTAACAGCGATGCTCATTGCTATGGTGGAATAGCTATTTACAAAAGTGTTATGTTTTGCTCTCTCATTTGAATGAAGAAAAAGAAGCCTTATTCTGTGTTACTTACAAGGACTATATAAGTTTGTTGCACTGTTTGATTTTGTATGTAACATTGCAAGTTTATACCTCTGCTGATAAGAGTGAAGTTTTTCTGTTCCTTTTTCCTCTTGTTTGTGCATCTTTTGCATGGAACTTGGCTAAAACATGCTTTGCGCAACACCCTACACTGGCAGAACTACTGCCAGTACACCACAATTAAATTGGGGTAATACTGAGTGTACAACTGAAGTAAGTCAAGCATTGGACTTGACTTACTTTTACAGAGAGACAGCAGATAGTTTTTAGACTTTGGTTAGTCTTTTAAAATAAAGGGTTTTTAAAAAATAAAGTTCTCTTTTTTTAAAAAAAAGGATTATAATGCGTGCAATAAAGGATAGAGAAGGATAGAAAAGATAAAGAATACAAACATAAAAACTAAGAAAAGGAAGGAAGGAAGGAAGGAAGGAAGGAAGGAAGGAAGGAAGGAAGGAAGAAAAGGATAATTTCCATTTGTCCAAAGTTACACAATTTACTTTCGAAAAATTAACAGTTTCATTTCTCCTTTGTGTACAATTCCTGAATATGCATAAGCCCCTAATAATTACTTAATAAGTACATGTAAATGAGTGGTGGAGATAGGGAGGCTGTGTACCCCCAGCATCCAGATCTCATGTGATATTTTCAGTGCGTTCCTCCTAGTAGAAGGATAGCCTTGCTGGCATACAATACATGGAGTCCTAGTTCCTTCCATTTTGCCTTTTCCCTTACAACGAGGGGCTAATACAGTCTGGTATTGCTATGCTTTAGTAATGATACAGTTCTGATATTGCTCTGCTTACAGAAGGGGTACAGGTGAGAGCCTTTATAGCAAAATAATTTTTCTGGAACAAACTAGCGGTTAAATCAAAGGCATATCTGTGATGTCTGAGGCCAGTGTATTTGAACTGTATGTACTCTGTCAGATGAAATAAATCCTTCTTGAATCTAAGCAGCAGTGGGACTTCCTTTAAACTTCTGAGGAGGTGGAAAGAAAATCCATGAGAAGCTCAAGGCTTCAACAGGAAAATCTACCAAGTGAATCCATTGCGCTTTTTGTAGCCTGTAGCTTAGCATTCCATTCAAGTATCAAAGTGCCCTATTTTGATAATAAGTTCTTGACACTATTGCTTTTATTGTTACAAGTGTGTTATTTTGCCATAATTCACAATAAATTATAACAAGCCAATAATCTAGATATCTGTAACAAAGAATATTATTTGCCTGCCAACCCCCAAAATGACAAGGCAAGACAACAGCAGTTTTTGGGTTTAAATGTTGGGCAACTTTATTAATTGTTACCTATTTAACTTCTTAACTAAACTAAACTTGGGTGTCAATTTGAACTTGGTGTGGCAAAGTTGAGGTAGCATCTTCATACAGTCTACCCCTCAACTATTCAGGGTGTAACACCTGGGTCCCTTGGTAAGTTAAACCCGGGCAACCTCTAAGGGAAATGTCGTAAGAAGTCTCTCAAATTATTGAGACTAGACTGTCCCCATTCCTGGGCCATACAATATCACCTTACCCTTCAAGTTAACCTCCGGGTGAGTGTTTTGGGTAATGGCTCACATTCCTTAAGGGATGCCTTGGGTGTACCCCAACCTTTGTATTTCTAATCTATTTATGCTAAGCCTATGTAAACACCGACCATCCCAGCTAGCCCCTAATAACAGTATAGGGTGGATGAGAAACCCTCCTAGAACATAGGAGGGAAAAAAATCCTATCCGGTTCCGATGGACAACCAATAATGATAGTGTCAATGGGCGGGTGTGGTGGGTGACGCTCCAAGGCAGGATGAGGAAACAGGGTTTACCTCAAGATAGCCACTCTCACCCCCTTTTCCAGATAGTTCCAAAGGAACCATCCATTCCCGTTTTTCGGGGGAGGAAGCAAATTGCTCTTCCTCCCCTGGCTATGCCGGGGTGGGAAAGTCCCTAGCCATCCACAAAAAATGGCTCTTGGGGTACAATATCACACTGAAAAGTCACCTAAAATAGAATCCCGGATGAAGATTTGCAGGTGTGTCTAAGCAAACAGGGAATGTCTCATTTCTTCATAACCCTCTTTGAATTTGAAGAGAAACCATTTAGACAGGGAGAAGAAAACTTGTGCCTTATCTCATACACTGGAAACACATATCTCATGCCATGTGAATGATGGATATACCCCTTAACTTTAGAACGAGGAAACACAGGACTTGAGAGAACATGGTAGCCAAGTCAAGGTCTGTTTACCATTTTTTTTACCTTCTTAGCCTTCACCTCTCTGGGATACAATATCTGTTGACAGGTAAATTAAGATGCATCTAAATCTTTGAACCATTGAAATCTGTTTGTTTGTAAGATTGTAGTTCATATGGGAAGCTTAATGATGCAATAAGAAATAAAAATTGGTGAAATCTAGGTTGCTATCATGGAAGTGGGGGTAAAAAACTTATTTTTGGTTTCTGACTGCAGAGAAGTTATACTTCTTCTGCTTTGCCTGGTACACAGAAAATCCATTCCTGAGTTATGCCTTTCTGGTTCATTGTCCTATTTGCTTTTCAGCAATTTGTGTTCATGTTAACAAATACAAATTAAACTTAAGAACAAACCTACAGAAGCCATTTTATAAATATCTTTGGCACTGACTGTAAGCATTTTCCCTTCAGCTTCCTCCTGTGCAGCTAAAAGCAGTGAGACTTGGGCTTTAAAGTATAAAGACATGCTACAGTCTCCAGTTACACAAACCATAGCAGTGTTGGAGCATCATTCTTTACTCAATGAGTATATAAACCCCTTAGATCTATCTTCATCTCCACCATTAGTTATCAACTTCTGTACAATAGTTTGCAAAACCTTTCAAATCATTCACCAACACTTTATCATATTATTTTTACAGCACTGAAAGACAAGTCAGACCATCACTGATTATTTATACATGACTGATAAATAGCTACTTTTGTCCAAGAAATAAAGCATAGCTACATATTTTACATTATGCTTTCTTACATAATTAAATTACCAAAGAATTATATCCATAGACAGGGATGGTGAGTAAAGTAATGGAAAACTAGTGGGTTCTACCATTTGGGTGGCTTTTAAACACCTTATTTAAAAAACCTATCAGGATGATTAATTACTTTGGAGGCTTTGGGTAAGATGAGAAACAGTAGTGAGTTTGGATAATAGTTTTCTATGATGTGTGTCTGTGGCAGTGTTATAAACAGCCAAGAATTCTGAGAAGATCCAAAACGTCAAGATGGAAGTTTCCACTTTTAATATTGAAAAAATAAGATTGTTATTGTTGTTGATTATGTTGTTGGAGCCCCCGGTGGCGCAGTGGGTTAAACCTCTGAGCTGCTAAACTTCTTGACTAAAAGTCCCAGGTTCGAATCCGGGAAGCTTTGTGAACTTCTGCTGTCAGCCCCAGCTTCTGCCAACCTAGCATTTAAAAAACATGCAAATGTGAATAGATCAATAGGTACTGCTCTGGTGGGAAGGTAACAGCGCTCCATGCAGTCATGCTGGCCATATGACCTTGGACGTGTCTACGGACAATGCTGGCTCTTTGGCTTAGAAATGAAGATATGCACCAACCCCCAGAGTCAGACACAACTTGACTTAATGTCAGGGGAAAACCTTTACCTTACTTACGTTGTTATTGTTGTTGTTACAAAATACTGGACCTCTGGATCCTATCTGAAAGCTGAACTAACAACTCTGGAAAGTTTCCAAGAGAGACAATTATTTGTAGGAAGGGTCCATGTACAGAAGTTATTGAAACTATGTATATGTTTAACTGTTTAACTATTTGTTTTGGTAACAGTAGCTGAAAGCTAGAGCTAACTGGTTGTATCCACAGTGGTGTTGCCAAGGAGACCAGGCAAGAGAGTGAGAAGTGGGCGGAGCTTAGCAAGAGAGTGTTATCTGTGTTTTGAAAAGAAGCAGTCAGTTAGGGGTTTGGAGTTCGGAGTTAGCAGTTGAGAGAGGAGAGTGGAGAGAAGATAAGCAGTGTGTGTGAATAGCCAGAGGTTTCTTCAGTCTAGGAAGGTTGAAGGGGGAAACCTAATTAGTTTCATTAGTCAGAGAGGACTAAGGGAAGCTTGTTTAGATCACTAGTTAGGAAATAACTAGAGATCTATGGTTTGATCAAGAAAGGATCAAATAGGAAGGCTATTCACCTCAGGAAACATTGTTTAAGAAAGTGCTTCACCACAGTAAAAGTCAATCACAAGTTGTGTCATCCAGAAGTGTGAACTGTATTGCAACCCAAGTTACATTCAAAGTTCTCTAAGTTATTCCAAGTTAATTAACAGCCTGCAACCATATGCTTTGTACAAAATAAACTTATTAACACTTGTTTGAAGACCGTGTCATCTCCATTTATCTGCGTCTGGGGAGCCAGTTCTCATCGGCAATACCTCACGTTGGTGGCAGTTACCTGAATTACATCCATAATCATCCACACCTGTATAATTGGTAGCAGAATCTAAGAACAGTCTTTACATTTGGTGACAGAGGGTGGGTTCTTTAAAGTTAAAACCCTATACTCTGTCTGTTGTTGGAATTGCAGCACCTTCACAATTGGCACAATTGTACAACTGGTGCGTGCAGACTTCGTAAACTGGTGGTAACCCTGTTTACGAAGTCTGCACGCACCAGTTGGTGCTCAATTGGTGCTCAACCTTTAATTGGTGCTCAATCTTTACAATTTGCTAGCATCGTTGCAGTCCATAAAAAGGATGGTTTGGTGGGGTCAGGGGCTGGAAATATTATTTTTGTACCCACTCCTCCGTCTTCTTGAAGGGACTCAGGATGGCTTACATGGGGCCAAATCTAATCAGAAATGCATCCTTAGGGTTTCATGCTTCTCCATTCCTACCATATTTTCTGGTGTATTAGATGACTTTTTAGCCCAGGAAAATCCTCCCTGACCTTGGGAATCATCTAGTACGCTGGGTACAAGATATTGCTTCCTGTTTTGGGTCAAGGCAAGAGAGGCGGTTAGCTGCCCTGCACTGGAGCAGGGTGCCCAAAGCCGCAGCAGCTGCTGTGCTCCTCCAGCACCACTTGGCTCCCGCTAGCGGCCTTCAGCCTGACTGAAAGGCTGAAGGGCTCTTCCACTCCAGGCCTGCCTCAGCTGTCAATGCGGAGGAGGAGGAGGAGGCAATACATTCACCGGATGGCCATGTTGCCTCCTCCTCCTCCTCTGCATTAATGTGAAGAGTACAATGAAGTGGACATCTTGTTCTCCAAAATAAAAATTCTTCCTCAGGTGGATAAGACCATTGCAGAGCACGGTTTAGGAAATCCTGATGTAAGTACCTATGCTTCTTTTGTTATGTACGCCTTACATGTTAGCAACATATGGAAATATTTATCCCTTTTGAGACATGTTCTAGCCACCTGTGTATATTCCCTTTAGATCCACTGTTTCATTGTATTCTTATCCACCCGAGGAAGAATGATTATTTTGGAAAACCTGATGTCCACTTCACTGTACTCTTCACATTTCTCCACCTGAGGAAGACGTTAGTCGAAACCGGTCTGGAAATCCTCTACGTGGATATCCTCTTACAAGGGACTGGAAACTCCACTCAAGAGTATCTTTCTCTAAAGTAAGGGGTCTTATGCCCGTAAGAGAAGTCTGCTTTATAGCAAGAAAGACTCTACTCTTGTTACTGATGTAAAATCAATGTATAAACAACAGTTTTTGTTCACTGTATATTGCTCAATGCTACATCATATAAATTGGTTATACGTTTAATATTGTATTATATAAGCTGAAAAAATCATTTACCTTTGTGATTTATGTACTACAACTTGTAGTGGATTTGTGTTAGCAGTGATACACTTGCCAGATGGCCATATCGGCTCCTCCTCCTCCTCCCGCAATAATAGATGAGGCAGGCCTGGAGTGGAGGAGCCCCTCAGTTAGGCTGAAGCCTGGCAGCAGTAGCCAAGCAGCACCTGACGGCTGCCCTCCAGAGCTGCTTGGCTCCCACTGCTGAGGTTCAGCCTGACCAAAGGGCTCTTCCACTCCAGGCCTGCCTCGGCTGTCAATGCGGAGGAGGAAGAGGAGAAGGCAATATACTTGCCAGATGACCACATCGCCTTCTTCTCTGCATTAACAGTCAAGGAAGGCCTGGAATGGAAGAGCCCCTTAGTAGGTTGAAGCCCAGCAGCAGGAGCCAAGTGGCACCTGAGGGCTGCCCTCTGGAGCTGCTTGGCTCCCGCTGCCAAGCTTCAGCCTGACCAAGGGGTTCTTCCACTCCAGGCCCACCTCGGCTGTCAATGTGGAGGAGGAGGAGGCGATATAATAACCAGATGGTCACAAGGGGTAGTCTAATATGGCGAGTATATCAAGAAATTGTAATTTTCAATTGAAATTTGGGGGGGGGGGGTCATCTTATGCGCCCAGTCATCTAGAACGTCAGAAAATATGGTACTTTGCCCATCTTTTGGCTATGGCTATAAATTGAGCTAATTACTTGCCTAAAGTACATCACAATAGCCTAGTTTACTTCCTTTTGCATCAAGGAATCAAGGAATCAAGGAAGATGCAAGATCCTTTTGCATCTTTGCAGTATGTTGCTTGGAACAAATGGAAAGAGCTTTGTTTTGTTTTTTTCAAAGATGAGGATGTTTTAGGAACCCTCAAGATTTTAAAAGACCTATTTGAAAATGCCCTACATTGCAGTTAAATAGGATTAGGCAAAATGTGTCCAGTATGAAGCACAGACAGAATATAAAACACCCCCATGCCAACCGGTTGGTCTTAATCCACTTCCAGTTAGGCACTATAGCTAGCTTGTAAGCAAAATAATCAGAATTTAGTAAACAAGTGAAGTATTTTATCATTGTGTCTGACATTTCGTCGTATTGGTATAAATGTATGAAAAGCTCCTAGGTTTTCAAAGATACTAGCTTAAACCACCAAGCAGAACCCGAAACACTAGAGTGTCTATCAAATGGTTATTTATAATGACAGGCCAGAGAAAACCAAGAAATAGTCTCTTGAAAGATGGCTTTTGTCAACACATTTAGAGGGAAATTCAATGTATCTACAAGTAAGAACATGAAAGGCCTGTGTGTTTTCCAGGCCAGCATACAGTTAAATAGGATCTCACCAGATGATGTAGCCACTAGGTCTTTGTGAGCTCAGGGAACCTGGCCAATCCCCCTTGTCCTGTCTTTGAATCAGCGGAATTAGCTAAACGCCAATTCTCCCAGTTGCAAGCCACAGGCCAAGCTAAAGGCTCCTGTTCACATCCTTCAAGTACATCATTTACATGTACCACCCAGCTCATTCTTTCCCCCCTCTGTATTCTTGTTTTAATTCAGTGTTTCCTTGAATTCCAAATGCCAGTTCCCCTTGCTGTGCAATTTGAAAGAAAGTGTTTGGTTGGTACTAGGAGAAAAAGGAAGATTCACTATTATGAAAACAGAATTAGCCTAAGCCATTGAAGGGGAGGAGGGATGGGGAGGAGAAATCAAAACACATAAGAAGGCACTGAACCTTCAATGCAATTTATACATTTCAGTACAAGCTGAAGTAACAATGTCTTGCTTTTACCACTTACTTGATTATAATTCAAACATGTTCCTCCTCTGCAGAAACCAATGGATAATAGGGAGTCACATTAAAAGTACTTTAAAAAGCATCACACCAATTTTGGCCATGAATCCATACTCAAAAAAAGGATGGAATTAAGACTTTTGAAAATACTCCAAGTTACTTTCTCTTCTTTTCCTGTGAATTTTATTAACATAAAACTAGAAATGAGGAAAAATACTTTGTTATATTTAACTAGCTGCCCTCCTGCCACATGTTGCTGTGGCCCAATCTAGTGATCAGGAAAATAAAGTAATGAGAAAATGTTGGTTTCTAATATATGTAATGTCTTGATGCTTGCAGGTAAACAGTATTTCTTGCTGTTTCTTTGTCAGTGTTTTTTTTTATAATAGTTTTTATTAAGATTTTAAGAATAACATCGAAAGAGGGAGAATATTAAAAAAAGATGATAGGAAAGTAGGAAAAAAATAAGAAGTACATCCCCCTACCCCCAAGTCCACCAGAAAATACAAAAATATAAAACACACACACAAAAAAAAAACAAGAGAAAAAAGAAAAAATATATAAGATAAAAATTGACTTCCATCTCTCCATCAGGTGTTGTGTCCTCAATGATATTTCCATTATATCCACTTCGTAATGTTCCTCTTATTTATTTATTTACCAGCTTGGGGACCCGGCACTGCCCGGGTTATTTAAGAAAGGTTGTTCTTTATCAGTTATTTACATGGCTCGCAGTGGTCTCAGGAAGTGAAGGTACTGCAAGTTCCATCATCCATGGTCCATCCTCCTCCAAACAGCACCAGGATGTACAGTGGGTCATGGGGGCTCTGTGTGCCAAATTTGGTCTGTATTGGTAATTTTCTGACACAGCCTCAGGCCTTTTCCTCTCCACTTGTCACCTCAGAATCTTGGAATGTTCATGGCTGGCCAATCAGAGACCATATGCAAATAGTACCACAGTGGCAGCCAATCAGAACGCTGCCACATACACCTCCCATCCTTCCTCCGCCGCATACAAGTTTTGACTTTTATTATATATACTAGCTTGGGGACCCGGCGCTGCCCGGGTTATTAGAGAAAGTGGGTAATGGTGGTTCTGTATGCCAAGTTTGGTCTTTATTGGTCATTGGATGATGGTTGCATTGTTTTCAGGAAGTGAGTGAAGGTACTTGAAGTCCCATCATCCATGGTCAACCCTCCTCCAAACAGCAGCAGGATATAGAGTGGGTCATGGGGGCTCTGTGTGCCAAGTTTGGTCTTTATCAGTCATTGGATGAGGGTGGCAGTGGTTTCAGTAAGTGAGTGAAGGTACTGCAAGTCCCATCATCGAAGTCCATCCTCCTTCAAACTGCAGCAGGATGTAGAGTGGGTCATGGGGGCTCTGTGTGCTAGGTTTGGTCTTGATTGGTCATTGGATGACTGTTGCAGAAGTCTTGGGATGTGAGTGGAGGTACTTGAAGTCCCATCATCCATAGTCTGTTCTCCCCCAAACCTCACCAGAATGTTGAGTTGGCCAAGGGGGCTCTCTGTGCCAAGTTTGGTCTTTCTTGGTATTTGGATAAGTGTCACTGTGGTTTCAGGAAGTGAGTGAAGTCCCATCATCCATCGTCCGTCCTCCTCCAAACAGCATCGGGATGTAGAGTTGTTCATGGGGGCTCTGTGTGCCAAGTTTGGTCTTGATCGGACATTAGATGAGGGTTGCAGCAGTCTTTGGAAGGGAGTGGAGGTACTTGAAGTCCCATCATCCATGGTCTGTCCTCCTAGAAAGTGCACCAGGATGTAGAGTGGGTCATGGGGACTCTGTGTGCCAAGTTTGGCCTTGATCTGTCATTGGCGATGGTTTCAGTGGTCTTAGGAAGTGAGTGAAGTGACTGCAAGTCCCATCATCCATTTCCAAATTTTTCCAAACTGCACCAGGATGTAGAGTGGATCATGCGGGCTCTCTGTGCGAATTGTGATCCTGACCCATCACTGTTGGCAGTTGTAATGGTCTCAGCAAGGGAGTGCAGGTATTGCAAGTCCCATCGTCCATGGTGCATCCTCCCCCAAACCGCACCAGGATGTAGAGTGCATCATAGAGACTCAAGTGTGTCAAATTTGGTCTTTATCGATGACTGGATGAGGGTTGCAGTGGTCTCAGGAACTGAGCAAAGATACTGCAAGTCCCATAATCCATGGTCCATCCCCGGTCAAAACACACCAGGACATAAAGTGGGTCATGTGAGGTCTATGTGCCAAGTTTGGTCCCGATCAGTCATTGGATGAGGTTAACTGCGGTCTCAGAATGTGACTGATGGCACTGCAAGTCCCATCATCCATGGTTGCAGTAGGATGTCGAGTGGGTCATGGGGGCTCTGTGTGCCAAGTGTGGTCTGTATTGGTAATTGTCTGACTCCAGCCCCCTCTGGCCTTTTCCTTTCCTCTCTTTGTCATCTCGGAATCTTGGAATTGAGGCTGGCCAATCAGAGACCATATGCAAATTTCCTTCTGTCATGTCCCCGTTTCTGTCATGAACCCTTTTCTCCACCAGGGGCTCCTGTTGAAGCAGGCCAATCAGGGACCATATGCAAATAGCACCACAGCAGCAGCCAATCAGAATCTTGGAACTTTCAGGCTGGCCAATCAGAAAGCCGGCACATACACCGCCACACATCCGCCGCATACAAGTTTTGACTTTTATTATATACTAGCTTGGGGACCCGGCGCTGCCCGGGTTATTAGAGAAAGTGGGTAATGGCGGTTCTGTATGCCAAGTTTGGTCTTTATTGGTCATTGGATAACGGCTGCATTGTTTTCAGGAAGTGAGTGAAGGAACTTGAAGTCCCATCATCCATGGTCCATCCTCCTCCAAACAGCAGCAGGATATAGAGTGGGTCATGGGGGCTCTGTGTGCCAAGTTTGGTCTTGATCAGTCATTGGATGGGGTTCGCAGAGGTCTCATAATGTGAGTGAAGGTACTGAAAGTCCCATCATCCATGATCAACCCTCCTCCAAAACTACAGCAATATGTAGAGTGGGTCATGGGGGCTCTCTGTGCCAAGTTTGGTCTTGATTGGTCATTAGATGTGGATTGCAGCAGTCTTGGGGAGTGGAGCTACTTGAAGTCCCATCATCCATGGTCTGTCCTCCTCGAAAGTGCACCAGGATGTAGAATGGGTTATGGGGGCTCTGTGCCAATTTGGCCTTGATTGTTCATTGGATGAGGGTCGCAGTGGTTTCAGTAAGTGAGTAAAGATACTGCAAGTCCCATCACCCATGGTCCATCCCCCTAAGGACTGCGTCAGGATGTAGAGTGGGCCATGAGTACTCTGTGTACCAAGTTTGGGCCTGGTCTGTGATTTGTTGGGGCTACAATGTTCTGTGGGAAGTGAATCGGGTGAAGGTACTGCAAATCCCATCATTAGTGGCCCATCCTGCCCTGAACCGCACAGGAAGTCCCATCATCCATCGTCCCTCCTTCTCCAAACAGCATCAGGATGTAGAGTGGGTCAAGGGGGCTCTGTGTGCCAAGTTCTTGATCGGACATTAGATGAGGGTTGCAGCAGTCTTGGGAAGGGAGTGGAGGTACTTGAAGTCCCATCATCCATGGTCTGTCCTCCTCGAAAGTGCACCAGGATGTAGAGTGGGTCATGGGGACTCTGTGTGCCAAGTTTGGTCTTGATCAGTCATTGGCGAGGGTCTCAGTGGTCTCAGGAAGTGAGTGAAGTGACTGCAAGTCCCATCATCCATTGTCAAATTCTTCCAAACCGCACCAGGATGTAGAGTGGGTCATGCCAGCTCTCTGTGTAAATTGTGGTCCTGATCCATCATTGTTGGCAGTTTTAATGGTCTTAGGAAGGGAGTGCAGGTATTGCAAGTCCCATCGTCCATGGTGCATCCTCCTCCAAACTGCACCAGGATGTAGAGTGTGTCATGGAGACTCAGTGTGCCAAGTTTGGTCTTTATCGGTAATTGGATGAGGGTTGCAGTGGTCTCAAGAATTGAGCAAAGGTACTGCAAGTCCCATAATCCATGGTCCATCCCCCGCCAAACCACACCAGGCGTAAAGTGGGTCATGAGAGGCCTATGTGCCAAGTTTGGTCCTGATCAGTCATTGGAAGAGGTTAACAGTGGTCTCAGAATGTGAGTGATGGTACTGCAAGTCCCATCATCCATGGTTGCAGTAGGATGTCAAGTTGGTCTTGCAGGCTCTGTGTGCCAAGTGTAGTCTGTATTGGTAATTGTCTGACTCAGCCCCCTCTGGCCTTTTCCTTTCCTCTCTTAGTCATCTCGGAATCTTGGAATTGAGGCTGGCCAATCAGAGACCATATGCAAATTTCCTTCTCATGTCCCCGTTTCTGCCATGAACTCTTTTCTCCACCAGGGGCTCCTATTGAAGCTGGCCAATCAGAGACCATATGCAAATAGCACCACTGCGGCAGCCAATCAGAATGTTGGAACTTTCAGGCTGGCCAATCAAAACGCTGGCACATACTCCTCCCGTCGCACCGCCACACTTTTGTCCGCCGCATACAAACTTTCACCTTTATTATATACATAGATATAGATTTCCTTTTCGTAGTTTTCATATAGAGTCCAATCTGTCCTCTTTATCGGGTTCCCGGTATTCTTTTTCAAGAAAAAGGTTAATTTGTCCATTTCTCTTATTTCTCTTAATTTCCCTAACCACTCTTCAGTGGTAGTGTTGATGTGGAGATTGTCTGGTTTGCCTACTCTGGAATATGCAACATATAATTGTCCTTCTTCAGGGGTCCCTTTCAAATCTATGATACTATATCTCTGTCTGTGTGAATCATATATCTATGACTTTATCTATATCTATGACTGGATGGCTCTTTGTCAGGAGGGCTTTGATTACGTTTTCTTGCCCTGGTGAAGGGAGTTGGACTCAATGGCCTTAAGTAATTTCTGTTAGTCATGGGAGTTCTGTGTTGGAAGTTTGTCCCAATTCTCTCATTCGTGGGGTTCAAAATGCTCTTTGATTATAGGTGAACTGTGAATCCCAGTGTCTACAACTCCCAAATGTCAAGGTCTATTTCCCCCAAACTCCAGTTGCATATTTGGGTATACGGAATATTTGTGCCAAGTTTGGTCCAGATCCATCATTGTTTGAGTCCAAAGTGCTCTCTGGATGTTGGTGAACTACAACTCCCAAACTCAAGGTCAATGCCCATGAAACCCTTCTAGTGTTTTCTGTTGATTGTGGGAGTTCTGTGTCCCAAGATTGGTTCAATTCCATCATTGGTGGAGTTCAGAATGCTTTTTGATTGTAGGTGAACTATAAATCCCAGCAACTACAACTCCCAAATGAGAAAATCATATTTTTTGAGTGATGGTCACTCCTTGTGTTGTGAGACGTTTTGTTGCCAAATTTGGTGTGATTTTGTTGATCGGTTCTTTTGTTTTTAAGGTACTCATTACGCAAAGAGCATTTTTATATATATAGATAGATTGAACTTTTCAGAATTCTACCATCATTTTCATCCCATCTGCTCAATATGAGGTCATGATGCTATCTTTCCTTCATGTTGTATATCGTCTTTAACATTGCTGTTAACAGATCATCAACTAAATGATAATGCCCTAGTGTGTGTTGCAACACTGGTTGTAGACTTGAATGGGCTCATATGAGTGTTATATTAAGACCATGGGGGGGGGGGGGGGGGAAATGAAGGATAGAGAAGTACTAAGATTATCCATTAATGTGCACAATTAATTTCAAATTCTCAAAATGAATAATTATCATCTAATTTAAACCCTCAGAGATCCTTCAGAATATCCCTGCCACAACTGTCTCCATGGTGAAATGCCTACCACAGAGGTGTTGCCATTTTAGTTTTAGTTTATTGCTTTGATTATGAGTTTATTTATTGTCTGTATTGCTGTGTTGTTTTTATTGATGTATTTGGGCTCGGCCTCTTGTAAGCCGCACTGAGTCTTCCGGGAGATGGTAGCGGGGTATAAATAAAGGTTTATTATTATTATTAAAGTTGGGGCAGTAACACATCCCTGTTTGACACCCGATTCCACCTTAAATGGGTCACTTTGGGAGCCATTGCTGTCCAACACTGTTGCCATCATGTCATCATGGAGGAGCCGCAGGATGTTCACAAATTTGCTTCGGTACCCGATTTTTTGGAGGATGGTCCAGATGGTCTCCATCTTCATTGCTATGATACTTCACCTTGTTGATGGGAAGCTTCCCACCCAAGTGGAAATCATCTATCGGACAGATGGCAAGCTGTTTACCCTCAGCAGACTGAAAGCCAAAACCAAAGTTACAACAACATCTGTTATAGAACTCCAGTATGCTGATGACAATGTCGTCTGTGCGCATACAGAAGAAGATCTACAAGCCACTCTCAACACCTTTGCAGAAGCATACACGAAGCTTGGCCTGTCACTGAACATCGAGAAAACCAAAGTGCTGTTCCAGCAGACACCAGCCAACCCCTCTCCAATGCCAGAGATACAGCTTAATGGTGTAGCATTAGAAAATGTTGACCATTTCCGCTATCTTGGCAGCCACCTCTCCACCAAAGTCAACATCGACGCCGAAATACAACATCGCCTGAGCTCTGCAAGTGCAGCATTTTCCCGAATGAAGCAGAGAGTGTTTGAGGACCGGGACATCCGTAGGGATACCAAGGTGCTTGTCTATAAAGCTATCGTCCTCCCAACCCTGCTATATGCCTGTGAAACGTGGACTGTCTACAGACGTCACATGCAGCTCCTGGAACGATTCCATCAGCGCTGCTTCCGGAAAATCCTGCAAATCTCCTGGGAAGACAAGCAGACAAACGTCAGTGTGCTGGAAGAAGCAAAGGCCACCAGCATTGAAGCGATGGCCCTCCAACATCAACTCCACTGGGCCGGCCATGTTGTCCGGATGCCTGATCACCGTCTCCCAAAGCAGTTGCTCTACTCTGAACTTAAGAACAGAAAACGGAACGTTGGTGGACAGGAAAAGAGATTTAAAAATAGGCTCAAAGCCAACCTTTAAAACTCTGGCATAGACACTGAAAACTGGGAAGCCCTGGCCCTTGAGCGCTCCAGCTGGAGGTCAGCTGTGACCAGCAGTGCTGCAGAATTCAAGGAGGCACGAGTGGAGGGTGAAAGAGAGAAACGTGCCAGGAGGAAGGCGTGTCAAGCCAACCCCAACCGGGACCGCCTTCCACCTGGAAACCAATGCCCTCACTGCGGAAGAAGATGCAGAGCAAGAATAGGGCTCCACAGCCACATACGGACCCACAGGGAAACCCATGATGGAAGACCATCTTACTCGTCCAACGAGGGATCGCCTAAGTAAGTATTATTATTATTATTATTATTATTGTTATTATTATTATTTCCCAAGTGTCTCCAACATTTGTTTGGGACATCGTGGGATACTAATATGATGGCTGCCTGACATTTATCACTGGGGCAGGGCAAGGGGGATAAAATGAAATGCCTAAAGTAAGTAACAATGGACCGTGCTCAGCCCTCAAGTGTGGTAGGATGCTGTAGAACAAGACTGAATCTAAGGTATTGTTTTGTAGTAGCTATTACTGGGAGAGGAAAGCGAGGTGTGAAGTAGAGCAGGACTGTCTGTTTGGAGATATATACCATAGTTTTGTCCCAATAATAGAGTCATTAGTCATACTTGGTCTATTTAGATCTTGTTCAATGTATTGTGCATATTATCTCAGGTGTCCTTAAAACAACTATGTAAAATAAATCTGTATTATCAATAATGTACTGAAAATGTGCTGATCTCCCCATATCTCTGACATATCCCCAAGTATTTCTGAAACAAGGCAACCTAGTGAGCTTATGAGAGAGATGAGCTCTGGCTGAAGCCTTTCTGGTTAAAAGAGCTTCTATCCTATCACCACTCTCATTTGTAAACAGATCACAGATTTGTTTCTTCCTTAAATGACATTGGATTTGCACATACAGTAGAACACTTGTTTCCCCAAAACATAACTGTGATTTCATTTTACCAGCTCTTTATTATTTAAAGTGGGGCTTACCCCCCTGAATGTTTACTAGGAAGAGCTTCTTGTCTCTATTAGCAAGCCGCAGGCTGGTTCCTTTTGTGAGAAACGGCAGGAGACAGAAATTTTTGGCATCCTATTGCACTTTGCTGAGGAAAATGTTCAACATCTTAGTACAAAAGACAAAGCAAAAGCTTTTCACCATTGCGCCCATCACAATATCTGTTTGCAGCCCACAAAGAATTGAGAGCATTACAACTCAGATAACAAAACACTGCTGAATATTTTGATTTAGGGGATTTCTGTGGGAATTAGCGATTTCTGTTTAAGAGTATAATGCTGTCTCTTTAGCATAATTAATGCCCCTTGGATATTCTTCTGTTTGCTACACAGAATTGCATGTGTACAGAACGTCTTAGATTTCAACACTGAAAAATAATCATTTGTATGCTGTAGGGGAAATTCGGTACAGGCTACAAACTGTAAATCCCAGGCAGCTATTTAAGCTGTACTTTCACCACACAAATGTGGTGCAATTTGTTAGAGCATTGCTGCTGCAAGGAGAAAAGTTGTATTACATTTGGAAATGTCAGAAATGTTGTATTTTGGAGAAAAGGCAAGAAGATATTTTTGGTTTCATGGAAATACACTAAAGGGAATTTCTTTTCTAACTTCAGAAATTATTCCTTTTGAAAACTCAGGAGTCTTGCCATCACCTTTCACTTAAACTGAAATTATGATGGCATGCAGAGATTCTTGCTTGGATAAAAAATCTCAAGAACGTTGAAGCAAGGAAAGGTTTAAGGAGCCAGTGCTGTCTAATAGTCAACATGGATTTATAAAAAACAAGTCATGCCAGACTAATCTGATCTCTTTTTTTGATAGAGTTACAAGCTGGGTAGATGCGGAAATACCATGGATGTAGTGTACCTGGATTTCAGTAAGGCCTTCAACAAGGTCCCCCATGACCTTCTGGCAAACAAACTATTCCAATGTGGGTTAGGCAAAACTACAGTTAGGTGGATCTGTAATTGGTTAAATGGATGAACACAGAGGGTGCTCACCAATGCTTCCTCTTCATCTTGGAAAGAAGTGACGAGTGGAGTGCCGCAGGGCTCCGTCCTGGGCCCGGTCCTGTTCAACATCTTTATTAATGACTTAGATGAAGGGCTAGAAGGCATGATCATCAGGTTTGCAGACAACACCAATTTGGGAGGGATAGCCAATACTCCAGAGAACAGGAGCAGAATTAAAAATGATCTTGACAGATTAGAGAGATGGGCCAAAGTAACAAAATGAAGTTCAACAGTGACAAATGCAAGATACTCCACTTAGGCAGAAAAAAGGAAATGCAAAGATACAGAATGGGGGACAATGCCTGGCTCGAGAGCGTTACGTGTGAAAAAGATCTTGGAGTCCTCGTGGACAACAAGTTAAACATGAGCCAACAATGTGATGTGGCGGCAAAAAAAGCCAATGGGATTTTGGCCTGCATCAATAGGAGCATAGTGTCTAGATCAGGGAAGTAATGCTACCCCTCTATTCTGCTTTGGTTAGACCACACCTGGAATATTGTGTCCAATTCTGGGCACCACAATTCAAGAGATATATTGACAAGCTGGAATGTGTCCAGAGGAGGGCGACTAAAATGATAAAAGGTCTGGAGAACAAGCCCTATGAGGAGCGGCTTAAGGAGCTGGCTGTTTAGCCTTCAGAAGAGAAGGCTGAGAGGAGACATGATGTATAATATGTGAGGGGGTGTCTCACAGGGAGGAGGGAGCAAGCTTGTTTTCTGCTTCCCTGGAGACTAGGATAAGGAACAATGGCTTCAAACTACAAGAAAGGAGATTCCATCTGAACATGAGGAAGAACTTCCTGACTGTGAGAGACGTTCAGCAGTGGAACTCTCTGCCCCGGAGTGTGGTGGAGGCTCCTTCTTTGGAAGCTTTTAAACAGAGGCTGGATGGCCATCTGTCAGGGGTGATTTGAATGCAATATTCCTGCTTCTTGGCAGGAGGTTGGACTGGATGGTCCATGAGGTCTCTTCCATATCTTTGATTATATGATTGTATGATTCTAACCAAGTATACATTTAGGACCCCATCCGACTGAAGTCCATAAGCTGGAAGACAGAGAGGGAATTTATGGGGCAGCAGGGAAACCATCGAGCAGCACATTTTCAAAATGTTTATAAAAGTAGAAAACATTTAAAGGCAGACTCAGCCTATAATTTCCCAAAATGGTACTTTGGAATATCAGAGAGTTTCTTTTATAAACACTTTCAGCCTATATAGCCTTGCATAATTCCATTAAAGTATGTATTTCCAAAAGGATCTTATATAACTCTGCCATATCACTAAGTATTTTGGAAATAACAAAGGTATACATGCTGTACATTAAGAGGGGAGGAAGCATTTCATTTAGTACAATTTTGTACAATTTTTCAAAGTGCAGAATTTGCAACTTCTTCTTTTATCGAAGTACATCATGTTACATTTAAGTTCAGAAGGGTTTACAGTTTATTTCGTCTTTGATTACTTTTTTGTTGTTAAGTTCATTTTAGACTGGTAGAGGATTTATCTCTTTAGATGGGGGTACAGACATTTGGAAAAAGAAGGTAGTTGACAAAGGAATGGATGATTTCCTCCCATCCCCCGTACACAATCCAATTCTCAGTTAGTGTAAATCTGTAGACTTCAAATATTGTATTAGCAGTGCAGTATTGTAGGGATAGGGGATAATCCCTAGAGAATTTTCTGAGTCAAGAAATTCACTTTGGCAGTTTGTAACAGTTATTAGGGGGGAAAGACTACTAAAAATACATCTAGCTATCTGACTCAATTCTGAACTCTTCAACTGAAGAATATGGTAGTTATTCCACTAACCACAGGACTGCATCAAGATCATAATTAGAAGCTTCAGGTTTTTGAGATAGAAGTGGAATTAATTTGTCTGTCTCTAACATTAAAGTGATCTTCGTGAATAGCTTTCTTTTTAAACTTTACATTATAATTAGAGTATTTATGCTTACCATTTGTGTCAAATAAATGGGGAAACGAATTATTCCAGGTTATTTGGATACTTGTAAGCATGTCTGAAGTGAGATATGAGAGTTATATTTTTAGAGATAGCACTCTCCATCTGCTTCAGATTTGTATGAGTTCCTCCAAATCCTAATCTGGTTCAGTATATCCAAAGGATCAGTGTCTCCCATTGTTATTCTGCCTGTCCTTGGAGATTTGTTGAAGAAATTGTCTTGCATTGTCCCCATAGTCTCAGAGACACATTCAACAAAAACCCAGGGGAAATCCCTCTTGGCCAGCATAGGCAATGATTCTGGCATGGAAAACAATTCAAAATTTGTAATACCTGCTCACAATTGAGGTAATTAATATGGGACAACTCAAACTTTCAGATGTTTGGGGTCATCTTTACTCAGGAAGCCAATTCTATTATTTATTTATTTATTTTTATTTATTATTTCTTGCACTTCTACCCCGCCCTTCTCAACCCCTGAGGGGGGACAGGGCAGCTTACAAAAGGCACAATTCGATGCCTGCGCAACAATAAGATAAAAAATAAAACATATATAAACAGTAATTAAAACAATTAAAACAACCAATTATACATCATAATCCATAAAAACAATCTAGTTCTCAACGTTTGCCAGCTCAGAGTCCGTAAATTCAATTCCACATTGTCAAATCCATCAATTCTAGTCGTCGCTTGTCCTTTGTCTATCTGCCAGATTACCCAAAAGCCTGGTCCCAAATCCATGTTTTTAATTTCCTTCTAAAAGAGAGGAGGGATGTCGATGACCTAATTTCTCCGGGGAGTGAATTCCACAGGTGAGGGGCCACCACCGAGAAGGCCCTGCTCCTTGTCCCCACCAACCTCACTTGTGATAGAGGTGGGGCCGAGAGCAGGGCCTCCCCAGAAGATATTAAACTCCGAGGCGGGACGTAGAAGGAGATGCGTTTGGACAGATACGCTGGGCCGGAACCGTATAGGGTTTTGTAGGTCAAAACCAGCACTTTGAATTGTGTTCGGAACTGGATCGGCAGCCAGTGGAGCTGACATAACAGAGGGGTGGCATGCTCCCTGTATGACGCTGCAGTGAGTAATCTGGCTGCTGCCCACTGGACTAATTGAAGTTTCCGAACAGTCTTCAAAGGCAACCCCACATAGAGTGTGTTGCAGTAATCTATTCGGGATGTAACAAGAGCGTGGACCACTGTGGCCAGATCAGACTTCCCAAGGTACGGGCGCAACTGGCGCACAAGTTTTAATTGTGCAAAAGCTCTCCCGGCCACCGCTGAGACCTGGGGTTCCAGGCTCAGCGATGAGTCCAGGATCACTCCCAAGCTGCAAACCTGCGTCTTCAGGGGGAGTGTAACTCCATCTAACACAGGCTGTAACCCTATGCCCTGTTCGGCCTTATGACTGACCAGTAGGACCTCTGTCTTGTCTGGATTCAGTTTCAATTTGTTAGCTCTCATCCAGTCCGACACAGCTGCCAAGCACCGGTTCAAGGTCTGGACAGCCTCCTTGGTAACAGGTGAGAAGGAGTGACAGATTTGGACATCATCTGCATAGAGATAACACCTCATTCCGAAACTCCAAATGATATTAAGTGCAAGGGCCCTATATACAAAGCCATGGAAATACATTTGGAGATAATGAATGGGGAACACAATGTGTTGGGCATGTTCAACTCAATCTATTATTTTATCCACTTGCATTTTAGGAGACAAGAACATCTTCATCAAAACTAGGGCAAAAGCAACATTAAAATATGTGGGCTTTTTTCTTCTTTGAGCTCACACTGGCATTTCTGTTTGGGTTTGTAGTTCACCTTCTAGTGAGCAGAAAAGCAGATTAAATAGAGAAAGATATAAACAAAATCATTTTGAAAGCATACTTGAGGACTTGCGGTACTGTAGTTGACTTGTAATGATTGGCAGCACATTAAATAGAGCTTTGTGTCAGCAGCAGAGTGGATACAGCAAAAGCAGGATGTTAAGTTACAAACTGCAGACTTCGTGACTCCAACTTAACTCCTTGTTTCGTTTTGCAATATTAATTGGAAGAAAGTTTATATCTACAGCACTGGGGAGATTAAACACACACACATGCACTCACAGTCCTGTTAGCCAAGTAAAATTTTGGACAAAAATACAAATATGAAGGAAACACAACCAAAAAATGGGTAGGGGATAAAACAATCCTGGTATTTCATTTGGAGGCTGTTTCAACAGGAATGAGAGAGGTTACAAAGCCTCTTGAGTAAACTATAGTTTTGTAGAAATAATAAGACTAACTACTTACAACTAATCCCCGCTGTTGTTTTGGAAGTTAAAGGCTTTAGCGATTCATAATTTGATTTATTTCCTTATTAATTCTGGTATATCACTGGCAGTATGCATCACTAGACATAAATACACGAATCCCATATTTATTTGCCACAGGATCTTAAGAAGAAAAGCTTAACAATTGACAGGCTGGTTAAAAATGAAAGCCACAACTTTAGTTGTTTAGGCTGCAATTCCTTCCAATCCACTTACTTGAAATTCCACTTAGATCAGTAGGATTTTTTTGTAGATGCACATTCCTTCCATATCCACTGTAGCAGCATGTGGTGACTTCATGAAACAAGCCTGGATTTAAGACCACAGGCAATACTTTCAAACCAACACAAATTCAGTGCTTCTCAACTGGCTTAGCTTGCACATTGAGCTGAGACAGAAGTCCTGGTCAGGAGTTCCTCTCCATATATTCTTTAACATGGGAACGGGGGGAGTATTTAATCCCACTTCATGTTGGAAATGCAACATCAAAAAAGGAAATGTTCATTCTATATCAGCATTTCTCAAGAAGGGGGTTGGGACCCAGGGGGGGGGGATTGCAAAGGGAGTTCAGAGGGGTTGCCAAAGACCATCAGTGAACATATATTTTTGATGGTCTTAGGAACCCCTTTGGTAGAGAAGGCTGAAGATCTCTCCACCTGCCCACTTCCTTTATGGAAACAGGTGACAAATCCTCCCACCCAAAGCCCTCCTCTGCTGTGATTGGCTCGCCTCTCAGCCAGGGGAAGGACTGTTTCTGATATTCCAAGTGGAGAGGGGAGAGAAGCCATGGTCAACGCATGGCAATCTGGTGCTCATGTGCAGGCGAGGTAGAGCATGCTAGGCTGGAGGGAGGCTCACACTAGCGAGTCCCTTCAAGGTTCTTGCATGGGAAGTTTGGCCCAATTCTATCATTGGTGGGGTTCAGAATGCTCTTTGTTTGTAAGTGAACTATAAGTACCTGCAACTACAACTCCCAAATATCAAGGTCTATTTTCCCCAAACTCTACCAGTTCACATTTGGCCATATTGTGTATGGGTCCACAGTGCTCTCTGGATGAAGGTGAACTACAGCTTCAAAACTCAAGGTCAATGCTCACCAAACCCAATATTTTCTGTTGCTCAAGGGGGTTAGTGTGCCAAGTTTGGTCCAATTCTATTGTTGGTGGAATTCAGAATGCTCTTTGATTGAAGGTGAACTATACATCCCAGCAACTACAACTTCCAAATGACAAAATCATTGTTGAAGGCTTTTATTGCCAGAATCACTGGGTTGCTGTGTAATTTTCAGGCTGTATGTCATGTTCCAGTAGCATTCTCTCCCGACTTTTTGCCTGCATCTGTGACTGGCATTTTCAGAGGTCTGTTGCAGTTGAGGCAAGTGGATTGTGTGTGTGTGTGTGTGTGTGTATGAAATGTCCAGGGTGGGAGAAAGAATCCTTGTCTGTTTGAAGCAAGTGTGAAAGTTGCAATTAGCGAGCTTGAATAGCATTGAGCAGCCATGAAGCTGCAAAGTCAATCAGTGAGGGTATCTGCATAGAGGTAGCCTGCTATTGATGCCTGAAGGCATCCTCTGTTTGGAAGGTGTCAATTGGTAATTTGATTGTTTGCTGGCTGGAGTTCCCCTATTTTTGAGTAGTGTTCCTTTCCAGTTGGAGATAGGGTTAAACATAAACAGTGTTTCAGTGACCTAAAGTGTCCTCATGCCAACCATAACCTATCATAACCTCATTTTTTGTTATTTAGATTGATGTTCTTGTGAATCATACCACATCTCCTCTCTGCATATTTCCCGTGATCTGATTTCCCCCCAAAATGAAACCAGCTTTGTTCTGGTCTTTCTTATTCTACCTTAGTTTAGCTGAGCATTGTAGTAGAAAGGTGACCCTCCCTCCCACCCCAGATAAGATATGTGGACATGTCACTAGGGCTGGGCAGTTTCATTTCATTAATTCGTAATTCGTTAATAATTCGTTAATTTTTTCAATTACAAAACGATAACGAACCATTCTAGAGCAATTATTAAAAAAAACGAATTTTCAAAAACGTTTTGTAAATGCTTCGTATTTCGATATTGTATTCGTTTCGTTATTGTTTTGAGGTCGTTTCGTTATTATTTCCGCATGTCTGGGCCAGTTTTATGGTTTAATTAGTGAAAAAAAATATATAATATCACACCAACAGTCAACAACAGAGGGAGAGGGAAGCTTCAGAAGGTTTTGGAGGGTTTTTAGCGTATTTCGCGGTCGCGTCCGCCATTAACGAATCGATTCGTTATTGTTTCGGAAATCGATTCGTTAATTTTTTACCATTTACGAAATTTTGTAAATATCGAACTTTTTTAAAGGAAAATTTTGTAATTATTTTAAATATCGAAACAAAAATAACCCCCAAATACAAATCGATTTTAGAAACAAATTTTTCCGTTGTTACCCAGGCCTACATGTCACTACTATGGTCAGCATCAGATGCGGCCCTACGTAATTTTAAATGGTAAGCAAACAGTATTTTGGTGCCTCCCCCCCCCCCCCCCTGATATATATCTGTTCGTCATGGGAGTTCTGTGTGCCGTATTTGGTTCAATTCCATCATTGGTGGAGTTCAGAATGCTCTTTGATTTTAGGTGAACTATACATCCCAGTAACTACAACTCACATGTGTCAAGGTCTATTTTCCCTCAAGAGCACCCCTGGGCAATACTATACTGCAAATTACTTTGCGTAATGGGTTGAGCCGCCCCTGGTCAGCATCAACACAGAGGAAGAGGGTGGCCATTGGGTCTCTGCTCAGCTGCACCAAACCATTTTTGGCACAGCAGGGCAGTGGAGACTCACTGGTTTGACTTAAGCAGCTTAAGGAGTTTCTGTCGGACTACAAAACAGGCTTGATCCAGCATCTCAGACACTGGATCAAGCCTGTCTGGGGGGGGGGGGGGAACAAAGTATAACTCAAACAACCAACAAATAAATATTGGTCCTTAGAAACTGGTACCCAGGTTTCTAATCCATGAATCCAAAGCCTTCAGTGGCCATTGATAGTAATGAAATATGGATTATATGCCTTGATATTTTGGATTATATAGCTGTGTAGAAGGGCCCTTCCTCATCCCAATGATGGTGGGCAACCTGTCTAAAAGAAGGTAGAACTACAGAGATAATAGATGGATGAGTTCACATGCAGGCATGTAAAACATTTGACTGTGATAAACCATTTACATAATACATTTAGGTATTTCATATAAGAAGAAGAATGGCAACTTGAAGTGGTACTAAGGAAGAACACTGGTAAGTTAGTGATCACTGTGTAATATATTGGGAGATACAATACTCAGTGCAAAAATATACACACGCTTGCTTGTATTGGTTCTTTTATCCAATGAAAGTTGTAATTAGTACAATAAAATGACAAGAAAAATGGATGAATGACAGATGAAGCTATGTGTTGGATATGGTGAAGAATTCCCTCCTCCCAGAAATCTTGCAAAAAGACTGACCTCTACTACAAATTTGGTTGAAAAACTGGAATAGAAAGCTTAAATAAGTTTTTAAAGTGATTCCTGGCTTCTTTGGAAGCTGGTAAAATGACAATTATTCAATTTAAGGGTCTTTCCGCCCACACAAAGGTGGGGAAGAAGTATGGTTTGATGGTTTGACAGGTTAACAGTTGTAGTCTGTAGACTTTCTTCCTTCTGTGAACATCCCTTCTAAACAGTGCTAATCATGTCAACACATTTGTTCCTTCTGTCAGCTAATGGAAGACTTCAGGAATTGATCTTGATTCAAGTTGAAAGAAGAATGGTAGAAGAAATGTTGATAACATTCTCAGAGGATCTTTATTCCAAGATAGCTGTTGGCACGTAATTTCACTGAATAAAATTCCCAGAGATGCTTTAAAAATGCCTTAATGTTTCTCCTAGTTTTGCTTCCTTCTCTTAATGATTCCTGGTAAACATCTTTTTAAATAAGTTGTGACACACACGGTGGTTACTAGCAGGTAAAGCCCTTCACATCATATGGGAGAAGTTAATTAAATTATGAACTTGGACAGAACTCTGTAGCCCTTAAATTGTACTCAGAGGAATCAGCTAAATAAATATCTATTGTATCTTGGATAGTTTCCTCTAATGAAATAATATCTTAATGCTTGTTTATGTCTGCCTTGACATTAAACACATTAACCTTAATTTGGAGTTCAATTCAGATGTGTTTTAATTGGGATTTCTGTGCCAAATGCAACACTTGAATACTAAAAATAGAGCCAAACTGATTTTTCTCTTTTACTACTCATTGGATGAGTGAAACGAAGCTTTCATCATCCTACAGACAAATTATGGGATAAAAAATAATTTTAGTGGTAGTGGGTTTGCCATTAGGGTTCTGCTTTCAGGATAAACCTTGACCCGTTTCATGTCCCGGCTTTCAATGGGGGCCCCAATCCATTTTTGGGAGCCTCCTGAAATGTGGGGGGGGAGATCTGTTTTTGCTCTGGGGTGCCAAAAGATTCATTTTCTATTGGCCCATTGTGGGGGGGGGGCTTCCCAGGCTCCTCTTCCCATCATTTTAGGCATTGAAGCTCTTTTACTCTAGAGGAGAGGCGTTCAGCTGCAGGCAGGCATGCACTTTAAGGAGGCTTCTTACCTGTTTCTACTCTAGAGTAGAGGTGCTTGTAGGCACCCATGCTTTCTGGGCCACACACACAGGCACTCTCTTTACAAAGCAAGGAGGCAAGTTCTCATTCTTACTCTAGAGAAGGTGCTCGACTGCAGGCAAGTGCAGATGCTTTCCTGGGTTACACACGCACACTTTCTTTCCAAGGCAAGGAGGCAAGTTTGCATTCTTACTCTAGAGGAGGTGTTCAGCTGTGCAATATCTGGGCCTGCACACCACACACACTTTTTCCAAGGCTAGGAGGCAAAAGGCAAGTTCTCGTTTTTAATCTGCATGCAACACATGCACTCTCTTTCCAATGTAAAGAGACGACAGGCAAGTTCTCATTCTTACTCTAGAGGAGGCACTAGACTACAGGCATTTTCTGGGTCTACACATCACACACACATGCAGTCTCTTTCCAAGGCAAGGAGGCAAGGAGAGCTACGTGCTCACAAAAAGCAGTCGAGAAACCAGGATCGGCTCCCATTTGCTTTCTTGATGGGCTGATTTTTTCTACCAGGAGGAAGCTTCCCGTTTTGTGCTCCCATAAGTAACGAACGTAACAAGAGAACAGATGAAATGAAGAAAAATGGTTCACCTTGGATACACAACTGGTGGGCCATATAGCACATGGTCACTTTTGCTATTGTTTTTCTGCCCAATTTCACTTCTCTTTTACTTTTCCAAGTCAAGAGAGGCAGAAGGAAAAGAAAGCTGGTTCCCATGTGGCACTTCTTGAACTGCATAGTTTATTCAGGAATTGGTCTATGCTTCTTCCAGGTTAAATCTACACTGCCATATAATCTTGTTCGAAGCAGATAATCTGGATTCAGAAACTGCATTTTATAGTATAGATCGGGCTGCAGAAATAGAAGAAATTGTCAGGAAATTGAATCCAGAGTCTTAGATCTGAATGACCCTGTGGAAAGCATTTCTTTCAAAATACTGGACCTAGAGTATGTATGGAGTGTTGAGGTCATCCCCCTGTTCCGACCACAAACTGCTCCTGCTAACCACTGTAAGATGGTTATCCAAAATTAGAAGGGTACTTGTTTCAAAAGGAAAAGATAAATTATGGATAACACCTTATTTTTTAAAAAAATGCAGAGAAGAATACGTAAGTGTTGGGTACCCTCCACCCTCCTTGCTGCTGCTACAACACACCCCAAATCCTTATTAATGTGCTTAAGCCATATTCTCCTAGCTTTGAACAGTTTCGTAGTCAGATCAATAGCAGGATGTCTTCTGTGTGTGTAATCAATATACATTGCAATTTCTGATCTCCTGTTTTACACATTTAGGCCTCGGGAAAGTTTGTTGTAGAAGTTTACTTTAAGTAGTACTTACAGGAGTTGATCAAAAGAGACAAACTCAAGCCTGAAAATGACTTTGTCTTCCATCTGTTCAAGGAGGTTGCAGCAATTTCAGATTGCATTTGGCAATGAACATTGCAAACATTTATTCCATAATGCCCCCTTTGCAAAAATAAATGTGTTAGCAATCCAATAATGAAGTGCTACATAGCATCTGTCAGTACCTGCCTAAAGTTGTGAGGACAATCTTACAAAGGAAGATATTCCACATCTGGTTTAAATGAGCTGTATCATTTGTAGGGTTTGAAACATAACATTTACTTTGCTGTATAAGCCTTTCATTATTTAACAGACACTTTAAAAATCTCAGGAAACGTTCATTCAGAAAATGATCACTCTAGGCATGTTTATCATTAGACCACGTAGGTCCAGACAGCTACTAACATAGACCAATGAATCCAAGATCTTCAATGTAAACAACAATGAAGACTTGAGTTTATATTGTTCTTCCCTTCATTTTTATTAGAAAATATTCAAAGTCAATGGAGGTGACAAGTAATGGAAACAATATTTGAAAATATTAACAAAATGGCTGGAAAACATCTTTTTCAAGTGCTGAGAAACTCTGACAAGAAGAATGCTGAATTGATGAGAATCTTTGCAGTTCATGAGTTATCCTGCACAAAATTTGCATGCAGCCATTTTGTGCACAAAACAGCATTTCTGTGCAGAAAAAATATGTAGAAAATTCTGATCAGAAACTTCAAATAATTGGGAATTCATTCTGTTCAAACTTTGCATGTGCATGATTTGATAGAAAACAAAACTTTCTATGCAGGAAGCTTCATGAAATAATATTTCTGCATAGAAATACAATTTTTGCACCTAAAATGTTGCTTCCTATACTAAACAACCACATGTGAAATTCACACAAAATATGTCCCGAATTGAAATAGATGTGGTTTTTGAAGACATTTTCACAGTAGAAAGAACATTGGTAAAAATTGGCTACTTCCATTTTATCAAAAGAAAAAAAAACTACCCTTAAAAAAACTTTATTTTTGTTAATAGAAAGTATCATATTTTGTCATGAGAAAGGTTGGATCCACATTCATTGTCACCAAAGATTAACAAGTGCACCTATCATTTTAAAAGATAAATCCCAATCTAAGACAGTTCTGAAGTTTACAATGTGCTTCAGTGTGCAATATAGGGCTGCTATTGTAATGTTTGAGTTGGACTCAAAACACCTTGCACACAATGTGTCTATGAAACTAACAACAACACTATAAAGGTAGAAAATATTGTTATCCCTATTCTTCAGAGGAAGGAAAGGGTGAGAGGTCTTCCAGTGAGTTCATGTCATAATTTGAACTGGGCACGTCTATTAATAACTTTGTGTCATACTCACCAGGCTGCATTATTGTTTTACCATGTCTCCTTTTCTTGAATACCCAGCTAAAAGAGTTGTTGCTGGAATTCCTGACTGCCTGCTCTGAAGAACCATTCTTCCATTTAGGACCCTTCCAGACAGGTAGAAAATCCAAAAGGAATTGGGATTTTAAATCCCACTTCCTCTTGGGATGGAGGTTACACAGCTGGACTAAACCCTATGCCTGTGCAGGGTCTTGTCCAAATAATCAGCAGGAGTGGGCATTGGCATTGCCAATCTCCCCATTCCTGCCCTCCATTTCCCCCCCGCACTTACTGGGAGAAGATTCCAACAAGACCTGAAGCCTCCTTCCCTCTGTCTTCCATTCCCTTGGAAGAGCAGAAGGAGGGCTTTGGGTAGGAAAGAGAGAATTTTTCTTCCAAGGCTCCCTGTTGGATATTCTGTTGGAGAAGGGCAAAGACTGCGGGCCTGCATGGAAGGCTTCCTCCAGTAAGTTGAGAGGGAAATGGGAGCAGGAGGGATTCCTGACAAGGGGGAGAGAAGGAAAACATGTGTCTTCCATGCCTGCAGGAAGGCATTGAAATGTTCATGTTTCTCAAGAGGAATCGGGTTTAAAAGTCTGCTTTTAAACACCTGTTTTCAAGCCTTTAACCTTATTCCTCCTGATTCCTCACCTCTTCCATGTTGGCTAAACGTCATTTAGTCACCACCCCCTTTTAACCTGATTTAACCCGGGTTATAATGCATGTATATAAGGTCCGTTAGTCTACAGAGAAAGCTAAGAAGCTGTAGTTAGCAGTATCATTATGAGTGAAGGAAAGCATTTCCAGAAGCAATGAGGGAACATCCCCTATTATGTGACCAATGCATGTAATAATATACCGCTGCTGCTTTGGGGTGAAGAAGGGTATCTTAGAGCAGACAAGCCACAATGTTTATGGGCCCAACTGTTCCCATTCCAAAGAACACACTCCCAGTGGCTTTTCTTCTGTTTGATTTAAAACACATGTTGTTGAGGGCATAGTAATAATCATTTTCACTGGAGAAATTTTGGATTTTAAAAATGTGTGAACACATATGCACATTTGTATGCATATGCATGTGCATTAGATAAATGTGCATTTTCAATTATTCATTTTTTTTTCTGTCTATGTAAGTGGTCTTTGCCCAATTGTGGCACTTTCTGGTCTAGCACAGGCCAGATTCAGTTTCTCTTCTGGAATATAAACAAGGACAAACAGCTACAGAAGTGTCCCACTTGAGAACAACACCCACAATGCATACAAAATACTAGTTATTAGGCTTGGGTAACCACGGAAAAATTTGGTTCTAAACTCGTTTTGTTTTTAGGGGGCCCTTGCGTTTCGTTTTTTTTAAGAATTCCGAAATTTTCCTTTTAAAAATTTTGAAATATACCAAATTTTGTAAAATTACAAATCGATTCGTTAATGGCAGATGCGATTGCGCAATATGCTAAAAAAAAAACCTCCAAATGGGACAGGGGAAACTTCTGAAGCTTCCCTCTCCCTCTGTTGTTGACTGTTGGGGTGATAAAACAAACAACAACTATAAAACTTGCACCAGACATGCGAAAATAATTACGAAATAATTACGAAATAAATTGAAAAAATTGTTTCGAATCTAATTTACTCCTCACACTATTCCTGCATGGCTCAATATTGGATCGTAAGCTAATTTAAATACGAATTAATAACGAATTACAAAATTAACGAACGAAACCGCCCAGGCCTACTAGTTATACTTCAGCTGATGGAGAAATGCACTCAGCCAATACATACAACTCAGGAATATGCACAAATGTTCACCTTAGGGGAAGGGAAACAAAGGCTCTATATATTGTGCATTATATGAGTCTGTACTGACCATAACATGTAGTTTGAAACTGCATTATACAACCATGTAAATGAGGTCAGAAAAGTCACCAGACTCAATTCCACAGTATTAAAAAGAATAAATTAACAAAACCACCGATGAGAACTGGCACTGGTTTATTTAGGACTCAGTGGACATGGAGATGAGAAAAAGGAGATTGCTCTTGGATATCAACCTCATATATGTGTACATTCCCACTCCACAGATTACACATTTGTTCTCCCTTCTCTTTTCAAAAAGAGTAGTGGATTTTTTTTAGAGTGGTGGATTTTTTAAAACAATAAAATAAATTTTGCACTATTATGCAAAATGCACCTCTCATGAAATATTCTGCTGTTCATGTCACTGTCTTGGCAATTATGTTCCAGAAATGTTAGTGGTAGAGGCAGGGGTGGCTCAACCCATTACGCAAAGTAAGCATTTGCAGTATAGTTGATTTTGCCCAGGGGCGCTCTTGAGGCGCTCTTGGGGGAAAATAGACCTTGACATATATGAGTTGTAGTTTCTGGGATGTATAGTTCACCTACAATCAAAGAACATTCTGAACTCCACCAATGATGGAATTGAACCAAATATGGCACACAGAACTCCCACGATGAACAGAAAATATATATCAGTGATTGGTTGGGGGGGGGGGTGACAAAATACTGTTTGCTTACCGTTGAAAATTACCTAGGGCCGCCTCTGGGTAGAGGGGCATTCTATGGTCATTCTATGGACAACTTTACGTCAAAGTCTTGCGCATCCAGCAGTAGAATCATTAGACTAGCTCTGTAGCAATGATGTTCTAAAATCATGTGAAGAAGCAACGTGTTTTGTGCAATTTCCCTCCCCCTTTTCTGAGAATGTAGGGATTTTTAAAATGAGCTTTATTCCCTATCAGGCTGACTAGGCTGAAACAATTTTTTTAAAACCCACCACTATCAAGGCGAGAACCTAAGGAAAAATGATCAACAAATTTGGGAATGGAGAAACAAATGTTACCAGAATCACAATTTATGGAAACACCAGCTCCTCCAAATTTTCCTTAGAAGTTAGCTAGCCTTTTATTGTCAATGTTCTGAAAATTATGATGTCTGAGTAATATGCTTTTAGTTAGACAGCTGGTGGCAGCATTTGCTTCTTTCATTTTGTATTATCAAAGATACCCAAACTAAAATCTGAAGAGGAAGGAATCCTAATTTTACTTCTCTTTGGATTTTTTTTAATATATACATAGACCTGGAGCTCACAGTACCTGGAGCTGTGCTATAGTTCTTCTTTTTTGTACTCTACTTTGGTAATGCTGAAAGGGATCATACTTCAGTACTTTTTCAGAGCAGCATTAACAGTGGCTTAACACTATGTGCCCAGCCAGACAGGACAAAAAAAGGGGGACCTGTCTCATTTTTACTGGAGGCATCCAAACAACATGTCCAGTAAAAACGAATTAATGCTAAGGTTTCCCTAGTTTATTCCACATTAACTAAACACCTAATTAGATCAAAATCTTTATGAAAGATGTGTCTAATTACGTGCTGTGCCTGTGGGGATGCATCATATGTTTCCTGGAGGTCAGGCTCCACAGGCCTAGCACCTTGAAGCTCCTGGAGACCCAAATTGCAGAGGGGTACCCACACCCTCCCCCAGCCCCTAATTTACCCCCTAAAACTTACTGAAAAAGTCTCTGGCCACCATGGAGCCACTCCTCACATCCTTGTGATACAAGAAAATGATATGTGAAGAGAGAAGGCACACAGAGAGATTTTCTTCCTCCTCCCATCTCCTCAGGTGTCATTTTCTCACATCTCAAGGACACAAGGAGAGATTCCATAGTGGCCAGGGACCTTTTCAGTAACTTTTAGGGGGTAAATCGGGGCTTCAAGGTAGCTTCATGCTATCCTGATTTCAATTGGGACATCATGAAGCCACCTTGGGTGGGAAATCCCAGGGTTGTGTGAGGGAGTGGTAACTTGAACCCTCACCAGAGCAGGTCACTTTAACCCCCTTTGGCATGGTTTCAATTATGTCTTTAAGGGCTCTATAACAAAGGGAATCAATTGTTGGGAAATGTAAGATATACTAGTCGATTTCTCAAACATATGAGGGGTATTTTTTTAAGTAAGGTCCGTTTGAACATAAGTACACAACGAAAGTTTATTTCAAAAAAGTAAATTTATTTTCTGAAAGTACATACTTCACTCTATTTTTTGACATCGTTGCCAAGTTTGTTCAAACACTTATCATACCTCTGAACCAATTTTAAAATACCCTCTTCATAAAACACTTGCCGCCACCAAAAGCCACCAAATTGTCTGTAATCAAAGAAGGGTAACTGGAGCGGTCCTCATCATGGACGTTGTCACGGCCATCTTTGAATTGTCGTACCCACTTACGCACTTTGCTTTCACTCATAACAGTATCACCGTACACTTCACAAATCTGTCGATGAATTTCTGCAGCAGGCAGGTTCCTTGCTGACAAAAACCGTATCACTGAGCGAACCTCACATGCAGAAAGTGAGTTGATAGTCTTAAACATTTTTAAAGCACAGAACAGAACCGTACAGGTTAGCTACAGAGCAGAAACTGAGCACAGTTGTTCCCGAGGCATAACGGTACACGACGCACAGGCTCGTTGCGGTATGCGCGTGAACTACTAGTGTCTACAACAAAACGGACCTTACTTAAAAAATACCCCTCGTAGTAATTAAACTGGAAAAGTAGAAGCTGAAGAACAACCAGTCCCACCTCAACTCTACAGAGCCTAGCAGAGAAAAGGAAATAAACTTATTCTTCTTTGCAGGATATACAAACTAAACTTATGTTCAAAAATATGTGCACACTCAAATTATATGGTCTAAATAGGAGGAGAGGAAATGGCTGCTTGTTAGAGTAATACAGGAATACAATGTGTGGTTAACATGTGATAAAACAAAGAGATAGTTTGCAAGAGCATGTAAACTAGTAATTAATAAATACAGACTATGTGTTTTTGCCTCACATTCGCATACAATCCAACCATCATGGAAAGAACACCATTATTCAGGAGCTTTGTATATTGCTACACTACACACTGTTTACCACTATTGATTTCATTGATCTATATAAATAAAAATGTAATGTTCATTTGTGAAACCATCAGAACTCAAAAACCACTGGGGGAATTGACACCAAATTTGGACACAAGACACCTAACAACCCAATGTATGTCCTCCACTAAAAAAAAATGATTTTGTCATTTGGGAGTTGTAGTTCCTGGGATTTATAGTTCACCTACAATCAAAGAGCATTCTGAACGCCACCAATGATGGAATTGAACCAAACATGGCATACAGGACTTTCATGACCAACAGAACACACTGGAAGGGTTTGGTGGGCATTGACCTTGAGTTTAGGAGTTGTAGTTCACCTACATCCAGAGAGCACTGTGGACTCAAACAATGCTGGATCTGGACCAAACTTGACACAAATATTCCATATGCCCAAATATGAACACAGATGGAGTTTGGAGGAAATAGACCTTGACATTTGGGATTTGTAGTTACTGGGATTTATAGTTCACCTACAATCAAAGAGCATTCTGAACTCCACCAATGATGGCATACAGGACTTCCATGACCAACAGAACACACTGGAAGGGTTTGGTGGGCATTGACCTTGAGTTTGGGAGTTGTAGTTCACCTACATCCAGAGAGCACTGTGGACTCAAACAATGATGGATCTGGACCAAACTTGACACAAATATTCCATATGCCCAAATATGAACACAGATGGAGTTTGGAGGAAATAGACCTTGACATTTGGGAGTTGTAGTTACTGGGATTTATAGTTCACCTACAATCAAAGAGCATTCTGAACCCACCAATGATGGAATTGAACCAAACATGGCATACCGGACTTCCATGACCAACAGAACACACTGGAAGGGTTTGGTGGGCATTGACCTTGAGTTTGGGAGTTGTAGTTCACCTACATCCAGAGAGCACTGTGGACTCAAACAATGATGGATCTGGACCAAACTTGACACAAAAATTCCATATGCCTAAATATGAACACAGATGGAGTTTGGAGGAAATAGACCTTGACATTTGGGAGTTGTAGTTCCTGGGATTTATAGTTCACCTACAATCAAGACGCATTCTCAACCCCACCAATGATGGAATTGAACCAAACATGGCATACAGTACTTCCATGACCAACAGAACACACTGGAAGGGTTTGGTGGGCATTGACCTTGAGTTTGGGAGTTGTAGTTCACCTACATCCAGAGAGCACTGTGGACTCAAACAATGATGGATCTGGACCAAACTTGACACAAATATTCCATATGCCCAAATATGAACACAGATGGAGTTTGGAGGAAATAGACCTTGACATTTGGGAGTTGTAGTTCCTGGGATTTATAGTTCACCTACAATCAAGACGCATTCTCAACCCCACCAATGATGGAATTGAACCAAACATGGCATACAGTACTTCCATGACCAACAGAACACACTGGAAGGGTTTGGTGGGCATTGACCTTGAGTTTGGGAGTTGTAATTCACCTACATCCAGAGAGCACTGTGGATTCAAACAATGATGGATCTGGACCAAACTTGACACAAAAATCCCATATGCCTAAATATGAACACAGATGGAGTTTGGAGGAAATACACCTTGACATTTGGGATTTGGAGTTACTGGGATTTATAGTTCACTACAATTAAAGAGCATTCTGAACCCCACAAATGACAGAAATGTGGCAAACTTCCCACACAGAACCCCCATGACCAACAGAAAATACTTAAGGCCATCCAGTCCAACTCTCTTCACCAGGGCAAGAAAATGTAAACAGAGCCCTCCTGACAAAGAGCCATCCAGTCATAAATATAGATAGATAGATATGATTCTCTCTCACACACACAGATATAGTATCATAGATTTGAAAGAGACCCTTAAAGAAGGACTATGATATGTTGCAGATTCCAGAGTAGGCAAACCAGACACTCTCCACATCCACACTGACAAAGAAACAACAAGAAATACTTTTTACTCACAAACATAAAGGAATTATATTAGAAATATATTAGAAACCAACACTTTCTCATTACTTTATTTTCCAGGTCACCAGACTGGGCCACAGCAACGCGTGGCAGGGGACAGCTAGTCATATATAACAAATATCTAAAGTAGACTATGGCTATTTAAAAAAAATTAAAAAGGGATTGCATTTATCCAATCTAAGAAGTGATACAACACTCAAAAAGGGGAAAGAAATGAAAGGCTAAAGATCATATTTAAATTGAACTGGTTAATTTGTCAATCAGTTAAAAGGCCGATAATTAATCAGCTATAAACTCCTCGGTCGGATGACAGTCCTAATTGCTATTATTTGTGTGGGCACATATACTGACAAACATTGCTGTGTAATAAATGCAAGCAAATTGGTAGCTAGTAATGTGGTGATGAAAATTAATATTTGCAATCTGTTCATTATTAAACTGCATAATAATGAGTATTTGATTTAAGAACGGGTGTTAAGGAGCTACATTGGGGCCCCTGAAATGTCTAGCTGTGTGGATTAAGACACATATGTTTATTAATTTTGTCCCAACTTGTTTCTAATTATTGGCTCTGCGTTGTGTATTTTTTTTTCTAACAGAAGCCTCATTGTTGAATTTTGAAACAAAGCACAGGGTTGCAGCCTTTAAAGAAAATATGTTTTTTCCTGCCAAATATCACTGTTCTTTTTCAATAAAGATATTTGCAAAACCACTCTTATAATTTGTATTGCACACAAAAAAATCCCAGGAAAGTTGTAAAGTGCAAAGCAGAATTCTTTTTTAAAAATCACAGCTATAATTAATTAGCCTAAAGTACTTGATGTCAATGGGAGAATGTGTCTAATTAATGCATTTTAATTGGGTTATGGAATGAGTAGAAAGTCTTTTGGAATATTGGTCTCATTGTTCTGGTCAACAAGCAATTATTTAATCATATTGTCGAAGGCTTTCATGGCCGGAATCACTGGGTTGTTGTAGGTTTTTTCCGGGCTATATGGCCATGGTCTAGAGCCGTGATGGTGAACCTATGACACGTGTGTCAGCACTGGCATGCATGGCTATTTTTGATGACATGCAGCCACATGTGGCCACATACAGAGAAGTACACCTTAAAGAGCCAATGTAATTCCATCCTTAAATTTGTAAAAGGCTCTACAAATTTAACATCTGCATGTTTGAGCATTGTTCACTCCATAAGTCAGCATGGATTATACATTTTTCTTATTTAAACTATAAATATTGCAAAATTAGGGGGGTTTTTTTCTCGAAGTTGACACCCCACCCAAGTTATACTCAGGTTTTTGGCAAATTTTGACACACCAAGCTCAAAAGGTTGCCCATCACTGGTCTAGAGGCATTCTCTCCTGACGTTTCGCCTGTATCTATGGCAAGCATCCTCAGAGGTAGTGAAGTCTGTTGGAACTAGGAAAAGGGGGTTATATATCTGTGGAATGACCAGGATGAGACATTGGACTCTTGTCTGCTGGAGCTAGGTGTGAATGTTTCAACTGACCACCTTGATTAGCATTTGATTGCCGGACGGTACCTAGAGCAAACTTTTGTTGAGAGGTGATTAGATGTCCTTGTTTGTTTCCTCTCTGTTGTTGTGCTGTTATAATTTTAGAGTTTTGTAATACTGGTAGCCAGTAGGGCTGGGCGGTTTCGTTTCGTTAATTCGTAATTCGTTAATAATTCGTTAATTTTTTCAATTACAAAACGATAACGAACCATTCTGGAGCAATTATTTAAAAAAACGAATTTTCAAAAACGTTTTGTAAATGCTTCGTATTTCGATATTGTATTCGTTTCGTTATTGTTTTGAGGTCGTTTTGTTATTATTTCCGCATGTCTGGGCCAGTTTTATGGTTTAATTAGTGAAAAAAAATTAGAATATCACACCAACAGTCAACAACAGAGGGAGAGGGAAGCTTCAGAAGGTTTTGGAGGTTTTTTAGCGTATTTCGCGGTCGCGTCTGCCATTAACGAATCGATTCGTTATTGTTTCGGAAATCGATTCGTTAATTTTTTACCATTTACGAAATTTCGTAAATATCGAACTTTTTAAAAGGAAAATTTTGTAATTATTTTAAATATCGAAACAAAAAAAACCCCAAATACAAATCGATTTTAGAAACAAATTTTTCCGTTGTTACCCAGGCCTAGTAGCCAGATTTTGTTCATTTTCATGGTTTCCTCCTTTCTGTTGAAATTGTCCACATGCTTATGGATTTCAATGGCTTCTCTGTGCAGTCTGACATGGTGGTTGTGAGAGTGGTTCAGCATTTCTGTGTTCTCAAATAAAATGCTGTGTCCAGGTTGGTTCATCAAGTGCTCTGAGAAATCAGCCATTCAAACCAGGACATCTAATCACCTCTCAACAAAAGTTTGCTCTAGACAATGTCAGGCCATTATATGCTAATCAAGGTGGTCAGTTGAAACATTCACACCTAGCTACAGCAGACAAGAGTCCTTTGTCCCACCCTGGTCATTCCACAGATATATAAACCCTTTTTCCTAGTTCCAACAGACCTCACTACCTCCGAGGATGTTTGCAATAGATGCAGGCGAAACGTCAGGAGAGAATGCCACTAGACCATGGCCATATAGCCCCAAAAAACCTACAACAACCCAATTATTTAATCATTTAAGGGACAGTTTAAGTGAGGGGAGAGTACAAATTCTTAAACATGGACATCACCAGATAGGACAAAAACTAGAGCTGTAATGTTACATTAGTTAATCAAAAGGATGTCCAGAGTTATTCAAGCAGCTGAAAAAAAATCTCACACACATAAAATTATGCATGGTATTGCATTTGTGTATGATCCAAACAGACAGAATGTATGTCATTTTCCTCAAAGCTATTACTTTTCCCACATACATACAATTGTTAGTTACTTAAACTAAAGTAATTGATGCCAATGGAACAATGAGTGTAATTAATCCAGTTTAATGGGATAATTAACTAACATTTGCTTACTATTATGTTTGCAACAATATAATAGCTTTGAGGAAAATGACATCATTCTATATACAGATGATACACTTAACTAACTGAAACATTTCATAAAACAACTCCTAAGAGGACTATTCCTTTCACTAAACAGGTTTTAAACTTATTATCCTTCAAAATGTGTTTTTTCTTTAATAGATTACTTCAGGTACAAGATTATCCTTTCCTTATGTTATTTCTATTGCAGTATAGATTCTTATTAGGGTTCTCTCCCCCTTTTGCTCATACACTGATAATATAGATAAGTCAGCTCGACATATCTAAACTACACAGGCTAAAAGCCAAAACCTTCCTGATTCTCAACTCAGTAGAATCAGCCTTTCCTTGTAGTTCTTAGACTACAGACTACCTTACTGGTTCTCAACACACAACAGAACCAGCCTTCCCTGTAGTTCACTGACTACAGACTACCTTACTGGTTCTCAATACACAACAGAACCAGCCGTCCCTGTAGTTCGCTGACTACAGACTGTCTGTTTTAAAATGGCTGCCCTGCCAAGTGGCAGCCAACTCTGCCCCTTTTTCCATGGCAACCCAGCTCAAAGTAAGTTGAGCTGGCTACCATCTCTCCAGTTATGCTAGTTTAAATACTTACCCTTTTAAACACCTATCTATAATTACACATAACTGCAGATTAAAACTCACACTTCACCACACTCACATTGTGTGACTTCATGTGATAAAGGTATCTTGAGAATACAGTGTTTAAATGTGCAAATCAGGATAAGCAAAGTTGGTGGCTACTCCAAAATATAGCCTCTACATATCTGAGTGTAAGTAACATTACATTGTGAAACTTTTTATGAAACAGACACTCTGGAGATCCACACAAGCTCATTGTGGTGGTGGGGAGGTGAAAAAAAACCTATTTCTCCATGATCCACAAAACTATGTATCCTGTGGATCCTGGAACCAGGACAAAGTCAGTCTCTCTCTTATGTATAGGCACCATCTAGGCCAGTGTTTCTCAACATGTGGGTTCCCAGGTGTTTTGGCCTCCAACTCCCAGGAATCCCAGCCGGTTTGCCAGCTGTTAGGATTTCTGGGAGTTGAAGGTCAAAACATCTGAGGACTGACAGGTTGAGAACCACTGGTCTAGGTCTTGAGATGGTTCCAGGACTTCTCATCTAAATAGCTCTACCACAAAATTGCTTCCTTCCCCACTGGTTTCACTTCAACCTAATTTATTTATTTATTTCGGGCACTTCTACCCCGCCCTTCTCAACCCCCGAGGGGGGACTCAGGGCGGCTTACACCGGCACAATTCGATGCCAACAATTCAACAAATAAATTACATAACAGCAATAACCACAGTAGTTAAAACAATCAATTAAAACAATAACAATTAAACAATTAAAAGCCAATCTAGTGGCCAACGTTCACCAAGTTCTGATATCCGTAAGTCCATTCAGCATTACCATAGTCCTTTCCAATTTCTGGTTGTCATTATCTTGTCAGTCTGCCAGATTACCCAAAGGCCTGGTCCCATATCCATGTTTTCAGCTTCCTTCTGAAGGAGAGGAGGGATGTTGATGACCTAATTTCCCCGGGGAGTGAATTCCACAGGCGAGGGGCCACCACCGAAAAGGCCCTGTCCCTCGTCCCCACCAGCCTCACTTGTGATAGAGGCAGGGCCTCCCCCAAAGATCTTAAACTCCAAGGTGGTACATAGAAGGAGATACATTCGGACAGGTATGCTGGGCCGGAGCCATATAGGGTTTTATAGGTCAAAACCAGCACTTTGAATTGTGCTCGGAACTGGATCGGCAGCCTAAGTGGTCAATGCAGACATGTTCAAAGAAAGCAGAGACCAAGAAATAGGAAGACTTGTGGATATCATAGTTAAGCCTGAATCATCAGCAGAAGTGATGTGAAATGCCACTATGTATAAAGAAGGCTCTCATTGGCAGAGCTTGGCAAAGTGACTTGTTTGGGTTCTGTTATCATGCCTTCATTAATACTGCTACGAAAAGAATCGTCCAGCCAATATAGTTAATCACTTGATAACAGAGAGAACTATACAAAAAAGAGGAATTATTTTGTGACAAAATTGTGTAGGGAATTGTCCAATCTATCCAGAATTCGGTCAGAATGTATGTGGAAGTGATTATTGTTCCTGAGCCAAATAAAATTACTGTCGGCTTTTGCAAATATTCAAGTAATCGACAGCAGTGAACTTTGCTTTGACTGCTGTGCTTAAAACATTTCTTGCCAAGTGCATTGCGAACACTAAAGAATAACATTTCAATGATACACCTGCATGCTTTGTTTCAGGTGATAGCAAATGTGATGTCAACTAGAAATGATCATAATTTTCTCCTGGAAAGGCACCTTTCTATCAGAAGTACATCTAAACACTTCTTCATTGGAACAGTTCCCTATCAAGATTGCATGCAAAAGGCAAAACTGTTTTGAAAGTCGGTTTGTTTAAAATATGATGAAGAAGAGGGGGTGCTCCATTGCTCTCTCTGTGTGTGTTTAAAATGCAGGCTTCAGAACTGTCAGAGTTTTGCTATTATTGATAACGCTGCCTTGGGATTGATGCCCAGAGGGGGATCTGAACTGAAATGATGATACAGAATTGGAATTTAATTCTCTTGGTAGCAAGGAAGAACACAGTGCAAAATAGAACTGCTAATAACTCAACTGGTATGTTTTACATAGTGATTTCCGGTTACTCATGCCATATATTACATTTCTTAAATGCACTTGTATATCCAACACCAAGATCCTAAGTCCTTTTGCATTGGAATGCTTTTAAATAGTATACATGATTGTATATAATCCCTCCAAAAACTAAATGCCTTCCAGTACTGTAAGCATGAATATCTTCAAAGGTAAGACTTTCTGAAATGATATTTGTTATTCTTTAGACTTGAGCAAATCAGCTCCCAACCTTAAATCACGCATTTCCAGCGCTGAAGTACAGAAGAGGACCGCAATATCCAAATCTGTTGAATGCCTTGCATGCAAAATGCAAATTGCTAAGGTGGGTTTACCATGACAGGACCGGTTTTAGGAAATGTATGTGATAATGTCCATATTTATTTATTATTTATTTATTTAAAACTTTTATATCTTTTATATCTTTTATTTTATATCTTTTTTTATATCTTCTCTACCTTCATAGAGGGACTCTGACCAGCTGACAGCAAGGATTCAATGCTAACACTAAAAATCTAAAACATCATACATCAACAGTAAATTAACAAATACATATAGGATAAGTTACATAAAAGCCGCTCACCAGGATAAAATCATGTCCAACTCAGTCAATATATTGTGGTCAATAATTTTGCTTGATTGCCGGTCTCAGCCATCGTTCCACAAAAGCCTCATTCCACAGCCAGGTTTAATAATAATAATAATAATAATAATAATAATAATAATAATAATAATAACAGTTTATTTGTACCCCGCTACCATCTCCCCAAGGGACTCGGTGCGGCTTACACAAGGCCGAGCCCAAATACAACAATGCAGACAATAAACAACAATACAAGCAGTTAAAAATAAAAAAAACATAAGCAGTAAAATATACAACATTATCACTAAGACAACACACAATTAAAAACAGTGGGAAGGCCAAATGTAAAGATAAAATTGGAAATAATGTTGGGACCTGGACGAAAGGAGATAGGGTGTTTGTGAAGGGCGTACTAGCAGACATAAAGAAATGTAAAGTGCTTTGGAGAACAAAGTGCTATGAGATCATTATTCTGGGAAGGCACACTGGAACAGCCACGAAGACTGCCAGAGTTGGAACCTGTCTTTAGGGAGTGCGTTCCAGAGTCGAGGGGCCACCACCGAAAAGGCCCTCTCTCTCGTCCCCACCAATCACGCCTGCGATGCTGGTGGGATCAAGAGCAGGGCCTCTCTGGATGATCGAAGGGATAATGTGGGTTCATATAAGGAGATGCGGGTCTCAAACCATTCAGGGCTTTGTAGGTAAGAACCTGAACCTTGAATTGGGTGCGGTAGATGAATGGCAGCCAGTGGAGCTCCTTGAACAGAAGGGTTGACTGCTCCCTGTAAGGAACCTCAGTTAACAACCTGGCTGCCACCCGTTGGATCATCTGAAATTTCCGGGCTGTTTTCAAGGGCAGCCCCACGTAGAGTGCATTGCAGTAATCCAGGTTTTCACTAGCTTCCTTAATATCGGGAGGGAGGGGGAAGATCTAATTTCATTCGGGAGGGAATTCCATAGCTGAGGGGCCACCACAGAAAAGGCCCTGTCTCTCGTTCCCATCAATCATGCCTGCGAAGGTGGCGGGACCGAGAACAGTGCCTCTCCAGACGATCTTAACACTCTTGATGGTTCATAGGGGAGAATACATTCGGACAGGTAAACTGGGCCAGAACCATATATAGTTTTGTAGGTTAAGACCAGCACTTTGAATTGTGCTCGGAAACTAATTGGCAGCCAGTGGAGCTGGTGCAACAAGGGAGTTGTACGCTCCCTTTATGCTTAATCTCAAACAGGTAACATTCCTTTTACAATACTGGGTGAGGTCTAGTTTAATGGACTTATTTCCGTTTGCGCTTTCTGAAGTCTTCATGAGGCAGAGCGGATTCACACTCTAGAATCCTCAAAATAATAAAAGCGGTGATTAAGCATTTAACAGCATCAACAGTTCAATCAGTAAGTACAATTTAAGACCCTCACACAAGCATGTCAACATTTCAGAAAAGAAACTAGCAGTCCCCTGCCACGCGTTGTTGTGGCCCAGTCTGGTGATCTGGAAAATAAAGTAATGAGAAAGTGTTGGTTTCTAATATATGTAATTCCTTCTGCTTGTGAGTAAACAGTATTTCTTGTTGTTTCTTTGTCAGTGTTGATGTGGAGAGTGTCTGGTTTGCCTACTCTGGAATATGCAACATATCATAGTCCTTCTTTAAGGGTCTCTTTCAAATCTATGATACTATATCTGTGTGTGTGTGTGAGAGAGAATCATATCTATCTATCTATATTTATGACTGGATGGCTCTTTGTCAGGAGGGCTCTGATTACATTTTCTTGCCCTGGTGAAGAGAGTTGGACTGGATGGCCTTAAGTATTTTCTGTTGGTCATGGGGGTTCTGTGTGGGAAGTTTGCCCAATTTCTGTCATTTGTGGGTTTCAGAATGCTCTTTAATTGTAGTGAACTATAAATCCCAGTAACCACAAATCCCAAATGTCAAGGTGTATTTCCTCCAACTCCATCTGTGTTCATATTTAGACATATGGAATTTTTGTGTCAAGTTTGGTCCAAATCCATCATTGTTTGAGTCCACAGTGCTCTCTGGATAT
The DNA here is from genome assembly GCF_025583915.1 of Anolis sagrei ordinatus. Taxonomy (NCBI): domain Eukaryota; kingdom Metazoa; phylum Chordata; class Lepidosauria; order Squamata; family Anolidae; genus Anolis; species Anolis sagrei. The sequence continues at coordinate 143,528,897 of NW_026847438.1, forward strand.
AGGTGAACTACAGCTCCCAAACTCCAGGTCAATGCCCACCAAACCCTTCCAGTGTGTTCTGTTGGTCATGGAAGTCCTGTATGCCATGTTTGGTTGAATTCCATTATTGGTGGAGATCAGTATGCTCTTTGATTCTAGGTGAACTATAAATCCCAGCAACTACAACTCCCAAATATCAAGGTCTATTTTCCTTAAACTCCATCTGTGTTCATATTTGGGCACATGGAATATTCGTGCCAAGTTTGGTCCAGATCCATCAATGTTTGAGTCCACAGTGCTCTCTGGATGTGGGTGAACTATAATTCCCAAACTCAAGGTCAATGTCCACCAAACCCTTTCAGTTTTTTCTGTTGGTCATGGGAGCCCTGTGTGCTAAGTTTGGCCCAATTCCATCATTAGTGGAGTTCAGAATGCTCTTTGATTGTAAGTAAACTATAAATCCCAGCAATAACAATTCCCAAATGACAAAATCATTTTTTTTTAGTAGAGGACATAAATTGGACTGTTAGGTGTCTTGTGTCCAAATTTGGTGTCAATTCCCCCAGTGGTTTTTGAGTTCTGATGGTAGCACGAACTAACATTACATTTTTATTTATATAGATAAGCAAGAAAGATATGAATAACATTTTGCACAAAGGAAAAAAGATACTATGGAACTGGACATGGACCAGAAATGGAGATGGGAAAGTGTGGCTTGTTGTCCTTAGTACTGGACTTTTGTGTATGTTCTTAGAAATATAGCTTTCTTTGATTGCACAGTGTAGACGTAAGCTTGTACCTTAAGACAAGCATGAATGCTCACAGAAAGTGCACCTTTAGCACCTATTAATAAAGGAATTGCTGTGGAGAACTACATGAGGATCTACTGATATCAGCATCATAACAGTTGAAGAGTCAACATGTCGGTCTATCATTTTTAATCTTGGCAAAATCTATAAAATCCCAAACATAAAAACTGAATCCAAGCTAAAACAGCAGTGGCAAATATCATCTGATTCCCTTTCATTTGTGAGGGAGCAACAATAGTTTACAGATGCTAGGGCAGAGCTCTTAGCAGGATGTGTTTTCTTTTTGAAGCAAAAGTAATTACCCGCACATAATTTTCTTATTAAGTCTGCACTAATTTTCTGTCATTTCTAGAAGCTGAAGAGCCTGCCACCATATTTTGCTGGGCTAAAATCAAAAGTGAGCCTACAAATCTGGAGTCTGTTTAATATATTTCAAATGACACGATTTAGCTGCAATTAAAAGAAAAAGACTTACCCTTAGCTTCCCCATAATTGCAATAATTTAGAAGTTTGAAAGCATTCAAACAGGAAACAGTTGGCTTGTGGAAGGAAGAAGTTGTCTCTTGTCTTTGGTTGTTTGTTTTTCATATTGGTTTGTAGTATAAAAGGGGCTGCTGAGACATTAAAAAATTATTAGTAGGGGAAAAACCAGCTCCATGTCCCCTTGCACTATTATAGGAAGAAGATTTTATTACAACATGTTGACTGTAGTTTTCATTGTTGTTTTATTTTCTGTTTAAGTAAAGGAAACCAGATCCTGGCACCCTGTAAGCCACATGCCACCCTGGACATCACTTTAGTGGCCCTTAGAGTCCCTCCTCCAAAAAAAAATCCCTCCTTGTCACCATTAAAAAAACAGCATGATTACTAGGAAAATATTGCCCCCAAAACCATGTGGAAAGGCCCCCTGTCATGTGTGAAAATGTGTAAAAACATTTCCATGCCACACCTTTGAGTTCTCCGGAATCTCTGTTTATCTCTGCAGTCATTCTCAAAATGGTGTCATAAATGAGGGAAAATGAGATTTTGAGCTTGTTGGGGATGGTCCAAAGAAGTAGTGTAGGGAGAAAATCATCCACCTACCCATACTGTTCTTAACATGAGAAATCTGAAAAAATAAGTTGAAGATGGTCCTAGGAGTGATGCACAACATTTCCTTCCAATTACAGTTATAGTATAGGTTGGAGAAATCAGATTCTTATTTATAAAATTTGGTGAGGCAGCTTATGAGGGACTCTAGTACAATTTTATACTCAACATCTGGCAGAAGTTGATCATAGAATTGGAAGTTGACCTTAAAATCATGCAAGAGTATCTACATAGAAATGCCTAGAGTCCTGGATAAAGGACTGGATACTCCTGAAAAGAGAAAGAGTGCTAGCCCTCGAGGGATTTGACCTCAGAGTTGGCTGGCACTCTTACTTGTGGTACAACCAAGTGAAAAAGGAAAAAAAACTTTAACAACCACCCCATAAGAAGGCCATTATTGAAAATTTGGGAAAAATACAAAAAAAATATCTATCCTAAGACCCCAATGTGGTTATCACCTCTGGAGGGGAGACAGAGAAGACTATTAGGCTGGAAAAAGTGGCTGACTTACAAAGACTCAACAGTAAAGAAAAGAGGGTGTATTATAATTAAAGACAAAAGAGGAGATTACCAGTGAATTTAAATCATTCTCCTGGCTTCAATATTTCCAATTAAGAGAACACTTCAATAAAGACCACAGCATTGGCTTCGTAGAAAAAGATGAATTTTGGGAGAGAATATTGCGAAAGGATAAAAAGAATATAACGTACACCTACAATAAACTGCTAGAACGGGCAACAGAGATGGAATCAGTCGAGGTGTACATGATAAAATGGGCGAAAAACATCGGTAGACCAATCAAGTTTAAAGAATGGGAACAAATTTGGTCCAAGAAAATTAAATATACCTAATCCACAGATTTAAAAGAGAATTGGTATAAGATGTCCCATTGATGGTACATGACGCCTCAGAAGTTAGGACTAATGTACAAAAAACCAGCAATAAATGCTGGAAGTGTGAAGATCAAATAGGAACTTTTTTCCATCAATGGTGGACCTGCCCTAAAGCCCAAACTTTCTGGGTAAAGATAAATGAAACATGTGAGAAGATTCTCAAAATAAAGATACAGAAAAAAGCAGAATGCTATCTACTGGGAATATTCGACGAAGAATGCGAATTGGATACAAACAAAGATATTCTACTTACTTACCTAACGACGGCAGCAAGGATAGTGTTTGCCAAGAAATGAAAATTAAGAGAAATACCAGCAAGAGAAGAATGGCTAGATAAAGTCCATGAAATAAAAGAAATGGACACCCTGACCTACGCGTTAAAAGATTCACAAGGACACTCACTCAAGAGAACTGACTGGAAGTTATTTGATGACTTTATGGAAAGGAAATAGAATTAGAGAGAGACAAGAAGAAATTAGAAGAAAACAAAAATAGGATTAGAAGGGAGAAAACACAAGAAGAAATCCAGAATGAAACCTAAAACTCAGGAGAGATGATGATTCGGAAGTCAAAACTCCCCTACATGGACAACCCCCCCCCCCCAGCCATTTCTGCAACCCTAAGCCCACCCTGTTTAACCCAGTTCTATCCCTGCATGCTTCCCAATCTTAGTTTTTCAACACAGGGCCCCTTCCTTTCCCCAAATCTTCCCCACTCCTTTCCCGCTATTCTACTTCCCGCTTTGTCCCAAACACCCTTTACTGTTTTTAAATATCATATTTTTCTTAATTATTGTATTCACTGAAAAAAAAATGCCTAGAGATAAGATATTTCTTGCTTCAAGTGCAGCAGCAGATTGTTGCAAATATATTAATGATCAAATCCATGAATGCATAACCCACAAATGTGAAAGAACAACTTTTCTCACTCTCTCTTTTTTCTTTTTTCTTTTTGGAATCTACTTTGAGTCCCAGTCTGAGAGAAAGGTGGGCTGTAACCAAAGAGATGGGTGAATGGATAAAATATTTTCCTTCCTTCTTTCCAAAACAAAATTCTAGCTATATAGCTGATTTACAAAAGAAGTCTCATGAAAGCACTAATAGCACTGTGGACATCCACACATTAGAACCAAGAACAAAACCTGTCCCTTGTTCACTTATGCAATATAACATAATTGGAATTGAATCCAGACAAGAGAGAGGTCCTCCTGGTCAGCCGTAAGGCCGAACAGGGCATAGGGTTACAGCCTGTGTTAGATGGGGTTACACTCCCCCTGAAGACGCAAGTTCGCAGCTTGGGAGTGATCCTGGACTCATCGCTGAGCCTGGAACCCCAGGTCTCAGCAGTGGCTGGGAGACCTTTTGCACAATTAAAACTTGTGCTCCAGTTGCGTCCGTACCTTGGGAAGTCAGATCTGGCCACAGTTTCCACGCTCTTGTTACATCATGAATAGATTACTGCAACACACTCTACGTGGGGTTGCCTTTGAAGACTGTTCGGAAACTTCAATTAGTCCAGCGGGCGGCGGCCAGATTACTCACCGGAGCATCATACAGGGAACATACCACCCCTCTGTTATGTCAGCTCCACTGGCTGCCAATCCAGTTCCGAGTACAACTCAAAGTGCTGGTTTTGACCTACAAAACCCTATACGGCTCCAGCCCAGCGTACCTGTCCAAACGCATCTCCTTCTACGTCTCGCCTTGGAGTTTAAAATCTTCTGGGGAGGCCCTGCTCTCAGCCCCACCTCTATCACAAGTGAGATTGGTGGGGACGAGGAGCAGGGCCTTCTCGGTGGTGGCCCCTCGCCTGTGGAATTCACTTCCCGGGGAAATTAGGTCATCGACATCCCTCCTCTCTTTTAGAAGGAAACTAAAAACATGGATATGGGACCAGGCCTTTGGGTAATCTGGCAGATAGACAAAGGACAGTGATGACTAGAATTAATAGGATTTGACAATGTGGAATGAATTTACGGATTCTGAGCTGGCAAACGTTGTACGTTAGATTGGTTTTTATTGATTGTGATGTACAACTTGATTGTTTTAATTGTTTTGTAATTGCTGTTGATACATGTTTTATCTTATTGTTTGTTGTTGGCATCGAATTGTGCCTTTTGTAAGCCGCCCTGAGTCCCCCCTCGGGGGTTGAGAAGGGCGGGGTATAAATGCGCGAAATAATAAATAATAATAAATAGCTCTCTCTAGACTTTATCTCATGGGCTTTGGACTCCATTTCCATGTACTTAGAAAATGGAATACCACAGGAGTTGCACGGAGGCCATCATATGACATGAGGTCACTTCCAATGGGAATTTGTGGGGCTCCTTTTCCTAAGCACAGGAAAATGTAGCCCGAAGCCCATCTTCAGTAGTCAAGTGTTATCTGACTCCAAACAGATTCAAGATGGGAGAAGGCGGGGAAAGATGGGGGAAAGACAGGTAAGGATATGGGATGACTTGTCATCCCTCAAGACAGGGAAAGACAGGAGAGAATGGGTTAAGACAACAGTTCCCTTTCTTTCTCCCACTTTCCCCTCACTCCATCTGATGAAGTCCTCCCTCCTTCTATCTCTCTCTCACACATTGACTTACTCCCTCACTTGCACACACATTCACACACAGGAGATCTCCAAAAATGCAACCATTCCACCTGTAGCCTTAAGTGATGCAGTGTAGGAAAAGCTTTAGCACTTGTTTCGGATGCATGTATTAACTGGCCCTGAGAGACAAAACTTGAAGTGTTCATATGGTTCTGAAGAGAGCCCGTGTACTTTGGCTTCCAACCAAACCATAATAATCAGCTGTATTATAAACACACACCCCATTTCCTACTCTAACATTGCGTACTGTCATGTTTGCTATCCCATTGTGATAAGAGCTTTATTGTTGTACATATAATCAGCCTTTTGTTTGTGTTAGGATTTGGAAAGTTCCTGTTTAAGTGAAAAGCATTGATGAAGGTTAGTATTAAAAAAAAACTCACTGTATTGCTCCTTCTTCAAACAGCAGCAAATGGCACATTGATTCAGCCAGAGAAACATAATGCTTCTCCTGAGCAAATATTATGCCTCATTTGACCTTGGCAGCACAGACTAACCTAGAGTGGAAAATGCGAGATTTAAGACAATAAATATTTACTATAGCTCCTTTAAATCTTTTGGTAAACCATCAACACTGACAACAACTTCAATCTGATGTTTAAACTTCTCACATCTGTAAATTAAGGCTTATATAATCAAACTGCAAATGGAAAGTTTTGTTACAACACATAGCGAGACTGCAAGTAATTGTCTTCTTGCCATTATCTTCTCCTGCCCTTTTCCTTTTAATTAAAATGTCATTTGTGGGACTTGAACAGGTGCCAGGTCTTAGTATTTGGGCTGCCACCTCTAACCACTGGCATTTCTTCCTCATTCCATCAACCATGTTTGCTTCTGATCAGGAAGAACTGAGCAGCCAAATTAGGAAACACTGTAGGGCCCCTCCCCTATCCCTGCCATAATGTTGCAACAACGGTAGCTGGGCCCATCTGTGGAATAACTCAGACGCTTAATGTTAGCATAAGATTAATTGTCTCACTGTCTCTTTCCAGACCATAAGTCAGAAGGAATTTTCTCTCCCTAATTCAGCAATCTGTTCCAGGTGCAAAAGGGAACTGGTTGAGAACCACAGTACACAGTTCATGCAAAAGCCCAGAGTGCATGGATGCTTCCCAGGGCTGTGGCATAAAATAATCAGAAGATGGGCCAAGGAAAGGAGATGGGGCAAGTGCCTTGTCTCTTACTCACTTTGAAGAACAGGACCAAGTTTGAATAAAGCATTGCTGAAAAAATGCCTCCTGCCCTCTCCAAATCCTTTCTCTCCCACACACATTCACATAACCCTGAGAATTGCCACGCACACATACACACACACTTTCTTCAGGGTTCTTCACTGCCTACTATTTGCCTTCTGAAGTCACAGGTTCGCAGTTTGGGTATCCTCCTGGACTCATCACTGACGCTTGAAGCTCAGGTGTCGGCGGTGGCCGGGAGGGCCTTTGCACAATTAAGACTCGTGCGCCAACTGCGACCGTACCTTGTGAAGGCAGATCTGGCCAGGGTAGTCCATGCCTTAGTCACCTACTGTAATGTGCTCTACGTGAGGCTGCACCTGAAAACGGCTCGGAAATTTCAGTTGGTCCAACGGGCGGCAGCCAGGTTGTTAACTGGCGCTCCTTACAGGGAGAGGTCAACCCTCCTGTTTAAGGAGCTCCACTGCTGCCATTCAATTTTCCGAGCCCAATTTAAGGTGCAGGTGCTTACCTACAAAGCCCTGAACGGTTTGGGACCACCCTACCTGCGTGACCGCATCTCCGTCTACGAACCCACGCGATCGCTTCGGTCATCTGGAGAGGCCCTGCTTGTGATCCCGCCTGCGTCACAAGCACGTTTGGTGGGGACTCGAGACAGGGCCTTCTCTGTGGCGGCTCCCCAACTCTGGAACGCCCTCCCAAAAGATCTCAGACAGGCCCCTACATTGGCAGTCTTCAGAAAGAATTTGAAGACCTGGCTATTCCGATGTGCCTTCTCAGATTAGGAACCTCCAATACCAAGTCCTAGAAGCACTTTATTAGAATTAAGATTGCCGCACTCTGCACACTGCACTTACTTATAATCCTGCATACCTCCTGCCACATCAGCACTTTTAATCTTGTACCCATTACTCTGGCCCGGCCCAGTTTTATAGTGTCTTGATGTATTGTTTTATTGTTGTTGTTCATACTACTTAACTGTTTTTATTTTGCTTTAGGTATTGTATTGTTGTATTGTGTTTTGAGGCCTTGGCCTATGTAAGCCCCATCGAGTCCTTCGGGAGATGCTAGCGGGGTACAAATAAAGTAATAATAATAATAATCATAATTTTCCAGACCCAATTCAAGGTGCAGGTTCTTACCTACAGAGCTCTGAACGGTTTGGGACCTGTCTACCTGTGTGACCACATCTCTGTGTACGAACCCACACAATCTCTTTGATCATATGGAGAGGCCCTACTCGCACTCCCACCTACATTGCAAGCGCAATTGGTGGGGACGAGAGAGAGGGCCTTCTCGGTGGTGGCCCCTCGACTCTGGAACTCACTTCCTAAGGGGGCGGTCAACCCTCCTGTTTAAGGAGCTCCACTGCTGCCATTCATTTTCCAGACCCAATTCAAGGTGCAGGTTCTTACCTACAGAGCTCTGAATGGTTTGGGACCTGCCTACCTGTGTGACCACATCTCTGTGTACGAACCCACACAATCTCTTCGATCATCTGGAGAGGCCCTACTCGTGCTCCCACCTACACTGCAAGCGCGATTGGTGGGGACAAGAGAGAGGGCCTTCTCGGTGGTGGCCCCTCGACTCTGGAACTCACTTCCATCAGGCATGCCCCAACTCTGGCAGTCTTTAGGAGGAGATGGAAAAGGTGGTTATTCCAGTGTGCCTTCCCAGATTAATGAACCCTTAGCATTATGTCCTCTAAAGCACTTTATACTGATTTAGGACTGCTTGTACGTTTCCACCAACACCCCACCTCCTCTATCTTATTCATGCCCAGAATTATTTTTAAATTTTAATTATATTTGGCCCAGCCATAGATTTTAAATGTGTGTTGTGCTATTGTTCAATGTTTATGCTATTTATGTATGAGATTTATTTTAATTGCTTTGTATTAGTATTTGTATTTTGCTTTGTATTGTGGTTGTATTGCTTGTATTGATGTATTGTGGGCTCGGCCTCATGTAAGCCGCACTGAGTCCCTTGGGGAGATGGTAGCAAGGTATAAATAAAGTATTATTATTATTATTATTATTATTATTATTATTATTATTACATTGGTTTTGCTATAGCCCTTCCTCAATAACAAGTTCGTTTAACCCTTGGCTGAGTTACAGGACTGCAATGAAAATTCCAGTGGCCAATTGCAGTTCTCCATATTAATGATGGATTACAGTGAAATCAACGCAATGGCTTGTATCCTGTTAAGGACATTATGTTTCTCTTATATATGTACATGCCCTCTTCGGGACACTGTGCTGGATGGGGTCAGAACAATGGCAGGGGAGATCAAGAAACCACCAGGTCTTCAAGTTCTTACGAAAGGAGGGGAGGGACGGGGCCTGTCTTATTTCCCTTGGAAGGGCATTCCAGAGGCGGGGGGCCATCACCAAGAAGGCCCTCTCTCTCGTCCCCACCAACCATGCTTGTGATGGAGGTGGGACCAAGAGGAGGGCTGCCCCGGAAGATCTTAGAGTTTGTGCCAGTTCATAGAAGGAGATGCAATCATGAAGATAGGCGGGGCCCAAACCATTTAGGGCTTTATAGGTCATGACCTGCACTTTGAATTTGGCTCAGCAACTTATTGGCAGCCAATGAAGCTGTTTTAACAGGAGTGTTGTATGCTCCCTATAGTTTGCTCCAGTCAGGAGCCTGGCTACCGCCCGTTGTACCAATTGAAACTTCTGGGCCATCTTCAAGGGCAGCCCCACGTAGAGCACATTGCAATAGTCCAGTTTGGATATAACCAAGGCGTGGACCACCCTGGCCAAGTCAGACTTCACAAAGTATAGTCACAGCTGGCACACAAATTTGAGTTGTACAAAGGCCCTCCCGGCCACCTCTGACACCTGAGCATCAAGCGACAGCGTTGAGTCCAGGAGGACCCCCAAGGTACGGACCCCCAAGCTACAGACCTGTACCTTCCCAAAATTCAAAATCAGTATCCCAGAGTAGGTAGCCATGGCAATTCAAATAGAATCATACTGCCATAAGTGTGTAAGAGTCACTAGAGACCAGGAAAATTAGCTGAAACCTGTAGCATGGCATATTCATCAACTAACATTGTTGTACCGCTGGAGACTATTTTCATAGGGAAGTTTTTTTATTCCTCCTCACATAAACTTTAAGGAAGAGTAGCTACCTGTGTAACTCATAGGCAGTACAATAATGATGCAGTTTGCAGACAATACAAACAAGGGCAACTGGGAATTTTACTGACATGGTGCCCCACTAAGTCAACTAGTTGCAATTAAATCTGAGTGCTGAACAACATACAAAATAATTCATATTGAAGGCATAATTCATTAAAATTATTAAAAGATAATGGCAACCCTTTGTGGGATAACTGTGATTAATAAGTTACTAAATGGTGGAGGATGTAACCCTTACAACATTCCCATACCAAACTGCGCTGATGGCTTGTGATCTGTTTTGTGTATTGAAACCAGGAAGGTGGGAGGAAAGAGGACCACAGACCAGTAGCTCCCACTTTGAGTCCTATTTTATTTTTGAGAAATAGGGATGTAAAGAACAACTTTTTGAAAATGTAACTATAATGATAACCAACTACTTGAGCCCTGGAGTTCAAATAAAAAGAAATAACTGCATCTTGGGGCATATATTGGTTCTTGAGCCATGAACTGAACAGGTTTCCATTTAAATGTGAACCAGGTCTTTCTGCTCCATCTCCAGTACAAGGTCGGGGAGGTGATGAATCTTAAGAGAAAATTGTATGTCTGTTATTGCCAAGTTGCTATATTATTTTGCCACCAGCATGCTACCTTGTGTGCTCAAAATGATTACGGCCGCTAGTCCTTAACTTTACATGCTAACCTTATCCAACAAGGTTGACCTGGATGCTTTGATAGGAATCTGGGGAAATCATTTGACCTTCTCTAGCTGCTTTATTTTATTTATACAGAATATTCTCCTCAACCTTCTGATTCCTGCCCACTATGCAGGATGGCTCAGAACAATTTTAAACCATGGCATTGTTTGTATGTATTTTTTAAAAAAGCATTCAATAGAAATACAATAAAACATGGTTTTTTGGCAGACCTAAATACAAACTTTATATACAGGCTACTGAAATAAAAATACCTTCACTAATTGGCAAAAAGAAGTGCTTCATCCAGGTTTCATTTGGTTAGATGCTCCATAGCCCGGCTCATGGGCTGAATGTGGCCCTCCAAGATCATTTACCTGGCCTCCATCCTAAACTTTAGACTTAGGTCAGGGAGGTAAGTCTGAAAGAACTTGAAGGAACACAACAACAACAATCTGTGTTAACTTGACCTACTCGCTTTTATAGAAATACATTTTAATGAGTGTGTTTGTAGTATTTTTTCAAAGTTTATGTGTTTTAATTATTTTGTAATCCACTTCAAGCTACAAGGAGAGGCAGATAAGAAATAACATTTATTGTTGTTGTTGTTGTTGTTGTTGTTGTTGTTGTTGTTGTTAGCCGTTCCCTGCCACGCATTGCTGTGGCCCAGTCAGGTGATCTGGAAAAAAAAGTAATGAGAAAATGTTGGTTTCTAATATAGGTAATTTCTTTATGCTTGTGGGTAAACAGTATTTCTTGCTGCTTCTTTGACGGTGTTGATGTGGAGTGTCTGGTTTGCCCACCCTGGAACATGCAACATATCATTGTCCTTCTTTAGGGGTCCCTTTCAAATATATGATACTATATCTGTGTGTGTGTGTGGATCATATCTATTAGGGCTGGGCGGTTTCGTTTCGTTAATTCGTAATTCGTTAAAAATTTGTTATTTTTTTGTTAACGAAGCGATAATGAAACATTCTGGAGCAACTTAAAAACGAAACGAATTTTTCAATTCGTTTCGTAAATACTTCGTTTTCGTTATGTATTCGTTTCGTTATTGGTTTGAGGTCGTTTCGTTATTATTTCCGCATATCTGGTGCAAGTTTTATAGTTGTTTTTTGTTTAATTAGTGAAAAAAATTATAATATCACACCAACAGTCAACAACAGAGGGAGAGGGAAGCTTCAGAAGTTCCCCCTGTCCCATTTGGAGGTTTTTTAGCGTATTGCGCGGTCGCGTCCACCATTAACGAATCGATTCGTTATTGTTTTGTTATTGTTTTGTAATTTTTTTACCATTTACGAAATTTTGTAAATATCGAACTTTTTTTTAAAAAAAATTCGGAATTCTTTTAAATATCGAAACGCAAAAAACCCCAAAAAACAAATCGATTTTAGAAACAAATTTTTCCTTTGTTACCCAGGCCTAATATCTATCTATCTCGAGTCCCTCATTTGAGGTGAGAAGGCTGGTATATAAAACTTCTAAATAAATAAATAAGTAAATATCTATATCTATGGCTGGGTAGCTCTTTGTTGGGAGGGCTTTGATTACATTTTCTTGCCCTGGTGAAGGGAGTTGGACTGGATGGTCTTAAGTATTTTCTGTTGGTCATAGGGGTTATGTGTGGGAAATTTGCCCCAATTGTGTCATTTGTGGGATTCAGAATGTTCTTTGATTGTAGGTGAACTATAAATCTCAGTAACTACAAATCCCAAATGTCAAGGTCTATTTCCCCCAAACTTCATCTGTGTTCACATTTGGGCATATGGAATATCTGTGCCAAGTTTTGACCAGATCCATCATTGTTTGAGTCCACAGTGCTCTCTAAATGTAGGTGAAATGCAACTCCCAAACTCAAGGTCAATGCCCACCGAACCCTCCCAGTATTTTCTATTGGTCATGGGAGTTCTGTGTGCCAAGTTTGGTTCAATTTCATCATTGGTGGAGTTCAGAATGGTCTTTGATTATAGGTTAATTATAAATCCCAGCAACTACAAATCCCAAATGACAAAATAATTTTTTTTTTGAATGATGGTCACTCGTTGGCCTGAGAGGTGTATTGTCTCCAAATTTGGTGCCAATTTGTTCAGTGGTTTTTGAGTTACGTTAACCCCACAAACGAACATGACATGTTTATTTATATAGATGATGATAATGATGATAATAATGATGATGATGATGATGATGATGATGATGATGATGATGATTATTATTATTATTATTATTATTATTATTATTATTGGCCAAAAGCAGTCCCACACTTCCCATTGAAATACTGGTACATTTATGTTGGTTACTATTGTTCTTAATTTTAAATATTGTATTGTTTTGCATTACAAATGAGATATGCATAATGTGCATAGATATTTGTTGATTTTTTTCAAACTATAGTACAGCCCCCCAATAGCCTGAGGGACTTTGATCCAGCCCTTGGCTTAAAGAGTTTGAGGACCCCTGCTCCATAGTGTTGGTGCAACCCTCTTCAAAGGCCATTTGTTGCCATCAGTTATTTCTGCACAGATAGAGGAAACCCTCTCTGCTGATGCTAGGTAAGATCTGAGGGCCATGCTTTTAAAAAAATCCTCAATAAAAAAACTAAAATATGAAATATGTGGAAGTCCAGTTCAGTCCAGTCCAAATACATAAAAAAAACTTATGAGCTGTGGCTTTAAGACTTTTTCAGAAGGCTTCCATGAGTAGTAATTGGCTTAATAGTAACTGTCTTCAAATTGTTCAAATTACATACAGGGTGTCTCAGATGCATTTTACATCATAACTTCTTGCTATGATATTTTGTATGATTGTTCATCTAAACTGGTTTTAATAATTTATAAACTGTATCTCATTATTGAAAAAAAGAATATGTAACCATAGCAAAAACAACAACAACAATAACATTCAAACCTGCGACCTTTCGATCAGCAAGTTCAGCAGCTCAGTCCTTTTTTTTTATTATTGCATTTATTCAATTTAACATAAACATTAAGTAAACATACCTTTATCACTAAATTATTCCTATACTCTATAACTACTACAAATTCTTAACTAACTATAAGTCAATTCAGACTTCTCTCAATTTACAAAACAAAATAATAATAATTAGAATCTGACCAATCCTTATAATCAAGTCACTGCGACCTTTCGATCAGCAAGTTCAGCAGCTCAGTCCTTTAACCCACTGCATCCTGGGGATTCCCAACAATCCTGGATAGTGAAGGAAACTTTCATCAGTGGGGTATAATACCTATCTCTCTTCCCAGCTGCACTCCTGCATTGCATTACAACACTATGCTTATTACTGTGCAAACCAAAATTGGCTGGGAGTAACCCAGACATTAATGGGGGGGGAGGGTGCATAGAGAAAGAGATATTAAAGAAGCAGCTGGTGTGAGAATCATAGAATCAAAGAGTTGGAAGAGACCTCATGGGCCATCCAGTCCAACCCCCTGCCAAGAAGCAGGAGAATTGCATTCAAAGCACCCCTGACAGATGGCCATCCAGCCTCTGTTTAAAAGCTTCCAAAAGAAGGAGCCTCCACCACACTCCGGGGCAGAGAGTTCCTGCTGAACGGCTCTCACAGTCAGGAAGTTCTTCCTGTTCAGATGGAATCTCCTCTCTTGTAGTTTGAAGCCATTGTTCCGCGTCCTAGTCTCCAAGGAAGCAGAAAACAAGCTTGCTCCCTCCTCCTGTGGCTTCCTCTCACATATTTATACATGGCTATCATATCTCCTCTCAGCCTTCTCTTCTTCAGGCTAAACATGCCCAGCTCTTTAAGCCACTCCTCATAGGGCTTGTTCTCCAGACCCTTGATCATTTTAGTCACCCTCCTCTGGACACATTCCAGCTTGTCATTATCTTTCTTGAATTGTGGTGCCCAGAATTGGGCACAATATTCCAGGTGTGGTCTAACCAAAGCGGAATAGAGGGGTAGCATTACTTCCCTAGATCTAGACACTATGCTCTTATTGATGCAGGCCAAAATCCCATTGGCTTTTTTTGCCACCGCATGACATTGTTGGCTCATGTTTAACTTGTTGTCCACGAGGACTCCAAGATCTTTTTCACACGTACTGCTCTCGAGCCAGGCGTCCCCCATTTATATCTTTGCATTTCGCTTTTTCTGCCTAAGTGGAGTATCTTGCATTTGTCCCTGTTGAACTTCATTTTGTTAGTTTTGGCCCATCTCTCATTAATGGCAGTTAATAGGGCTGTAAAAGGGAGAAGAGGTGAAATGCTGAAGTATTACTTTTCTACATTTGAAGTCCCCAAATCAAAATAGGAAGCGTTCAATATAGGTATAGTGATAGCAGGTGATATCCAGACATTCAACACAAAATGACAGTCTTTTGTTGCCAAATGAATATTTAAACATCAATTATGTTTCCCTGCCTGCTTTTCATCACTGTTTTCGTAGGGGGAGGTGAGGTCCCACACAGAGAAAGGTCTCTCTGCACCTAACAGTTATGGCAGGGACTCCAGCATTGTGAGGAACCTTCTCTAGAAGAAAGATAAGAACAATTCTTTTCCCCTTTGAATGTTTGAAAGATCTGCGGGAATGACACACGCCAGGCCTATAATCGACTGAAAAACTGGTCAATTATGTTCATTTTGTATGCTTAGGCTCCTTAGCTTTATTCTCTGTCTACATTCCATGAAGTTATTAGTCAAAGCAATTGTTTATTTTTTTGGCCAGAAAAACAAACTATAAAGCACTCAGCACCGAGGCCTACTAAACCATCCCTTTGTTTTGTTTGACTTGCAAAGTACTTTATGCTATGAAAAATTATTCTATAATGGATGGGGAATCTGCTCAAACTTCTACCCCACACAACTTTAATTTGCTGGCATGATGAGAACTACCACAGAAAAAGACCACCAAGAGCGCTCTAAAAACAAGACAGAGAAATAAATAAAGATATACACGCACACGGTGGTTTATTGCATTTATGTTGGGTTCTGAGTATTTTTACATTTCTAGCCCTGTGCATGAAAGAGCAAATATTTTCAGACTGAGTACATCTGCAGTGCCAGCCAGCTAGCATCTTACTGATCTAACTACTAAAGCCATTGTTGGAAAACTAGTAAAACCCAGTTAAGGATGGTTGAATCTGCCAGTTTCACTTTCTCTCTCATTATTTTTCTTTTATCACAATTTATAGTTGTCCGTTTATGTTTGTTTCTGAGTTGGAGGTTCTTTTTTATGTTGCAAAATTCTGGTAAATTGGCATTAGAAACAAACTTCAGGGAAAAAATCTCATTCATCTGCAGTGTCCATATTCAATAGGTACACCAATGCCCCATCTGAAGAGAACTGTGTTTTACACACTTGCCATGTGGCTGTTAAAGCAGATAACAATGAAGAGTCTGTCATTCATCATCATACAAGTGACTGAATACAGAATGATCTAAAGCCATCCTTTTAAGAAGTAAGAGCCAAAAACCCTCTGTCCCAATAAGATGTTTCACTTCTTCTTACTATATATATATATATATATATATATATATATATATATATATTAGGCCTGGGTAACACCGGAAAAATTTGTTTCTAAAATCGATTTGTATTTGGGGGTTTTTCTTGTTTCGATATTTAAAATAATTACAAAATTTTCCTTTTAAAAAGTTCGATATTTACGAAATTTCGTAAATGGTAAAAAATTAACGAATCGATTTCCGAAACAATAACGAATCGATTCGTTAATGGCGGACGCGACCGCGAAATACGCTAAAAAACCTCCAAAACCTTCTGAAGCTCCCTCTCCCTCTGTTGTTGACTGTTGGTGTGATATTATAATTTTTTTTCACTAATTAAACCATAAAACTGGCCCAGACATGCGGAAATAATAACGAAACGACCTCAAAACAATAACGAAACGAATACAATATCGAAATACGAAGCATTTACAAAACGTTTTTGAAAATTCGTTTTTTTTAATAATTGCTCCAGAATGGTTCATTATCGTTTTGTAATTGAAAAAATTAACGAATTATTAACGAATTACGAATTAACGAAACGAAACCGCCCAGCCCTAATATATATATATATATATATATATATATATATATATATATATATACACACACACACACACATATATATATATAAGTGTAGGTTCTTTCTGCTGAATGTATAAAGGGATATTAAACCCCTAAACTAAAACAATAAACAATAAATAAATAAAACATTAAATAGCAATTAACTAAAACATGATCACTAAAGAACTCTGAAACTAAATGCCTCCCCACACCCAACCCCCAGCCATCCAACCTATAATGGAAAAAAAAGTACAATGTTAACATTATAAATGCAAACTAAACACAAAAAGCACCAATTTTCTAGAGTGGAGAAACAGTGACAAGAAGCATCCTGGACTGACACAATACATTACAATTCAAGATATATTCTATACAAAATTCAAACATATTTGTGTAGAAAATAATGTTAGTTTCCACACAGAAAATGTTTTGGCACATTAAAAAAATACATGTAACTTTTTACAGTGTAAGATCTGCACTGCAAAGTCATCAAAAGCTGTCTCACAGCATGAAGAAAATTGATTTAAACTTGTTACTTCCTTCAATAACAAAATTAATCAAAAGTAATTTTCCTATTCCACAACTGGGAGATAGGCTGGGGCAAGTGGTCAATGATACTCGAGGAAATTTGGGGGGAAATTATAAAATACATGATAGCTGCCCCCCAAGCAACTATGGCCTTGGGGTGGAAAGACCATAGAAAGTGGGAAGTTAAAAAATGGGACAGTTACCTAGCAGACTATATGCTCCAGGACTACATCTTTGAAAGAAGAGCCAAATATACATCATGCCGAATCAAGAAGAATTGGGTTCACAAATGGGGAAGATTAATAGATAAAGTCGAAGGAAAGGAAAGATATAAAGAGCTGAACCATTCTCTTTCCACGCTTGTTCAATTAAAATAATATTTGAATGAAGACAAGTACTGTTCCCAAAGGGTGGGGGTGGGGGAGGGGGAGAGGAGTGTAAGATCGATAGACACAAGTGGGAGATAAAGGTGGAATAGGTAAGGATAAGAACACTAAGAAAATAATATTTCATACGTATTCTGAAATGGGGATGGATTGTGATATTATTCTACCCGTGTCGGCAATAAAAAACATATTTTTAAAAAGATACTTGAGGAAGATGTGGGAGAGAGATCTATAGTCCTTCACTCCTCAAGAACAGCATCAGAATACAAGAAGTGTGTGTGTGTGTGACAGTGCTAGAAGCAACATCCTCCCCCCTCCCCGCCCATTTCCATTTGTACTATCGATCATCAAGACTTAAACATGACCCATGGCATGATGGTACTTACTAGGCATGGTTAGGCAAGCAGCCTCCCAGCATGCAAACATGCAAGCTGCTTGCCTCCCAGCCAATGAGGGGAGACGGCAGCCATTGTGCTATATAAAGAGAAGCACATGGTTCAAAGGCTCATTGTGAGCCCGGGAAGGGAAGGGGAAAGAGAAAGGGAAGGGAGGTTGTGAAGGGAGATTGGAAGAAGAGCGGTTGGAAGAGCAGGGCAAGTGGAGAAGGGCAGTTGCCTGGCTGGGCTGCCTGCTTTGCTGCTTGTGTGTTGTTGCTGTTGGGGTTTGGGGCGGGTGGGCGACGCGTGGGTGGGTAATATTGGGGTGTGAAGGTGTGGGC
The DNA here is from genome assembly GCF_025583915.1 of Anolis sagrei ordinatus. NCBI lineage: Eukaryota > Metazoa > Chordata > Lepidosauria > Squamata > Anolidae > Anolis > Anolis sagrei. The sequence continues at coordinate 143,546,961 of NW_026847438.1, forward strand.
GTGGCGTGGGTGGAAGGAAGGAACAGTACGGAGGAAACAAAACACTCCAATGTTTGAAAAAGCCCCAGCGTTGTAGCAGGTCTCTCTGGCCTGGCCTCTGTGTTGTACATTGCCTCAATAGAACTAGATCTCCCATCAATTCGAGCCACTCTTTGAACACAAACTATCCTTCCTAAAGGTGTGAAATCAACTTCCAAAACCACAAAGGCCTCTCTAAGCTTTTTTTGTCTTGAATTGCCAGAAAAGATACTACAAATCCCATATAGTCAAAATATCCTTCCTAAAGGCATGATATCAACTTCCAAAACTCCAAAGGCCATTTTCAGAAAAATTCAGAATTCCATTCCAAATCGAGCCACCAGTGCCCCCTACACCCAAAACAAGTTTTGAACCATTTTTTTTAAAACCAACCAAGCATAGTACTTATACTACATGGGCTATCCCAGAATATTACTTTTAGGGGCTCTTCTAACCAAGTATATCTATATGTTGTACTATCCTAAGATGGACTTCCTGAGACAATAAAGTTAACTTTCTATTATAAGAGCCTTTTTACAAGACTATCCAGAATATTTTCTGCTTTTTCTAACACAAGCTCATGTTGCATTGCTGTGCTCTGCTTCACACAGATACCAATTTCACCTGCTGAGATGACCTTGAATTTAAATGCTTGGGGACAATGTTATGATAATATTAGTGGCCAGAGGATAATATTTCCAGAAAAATAATGAAATAAAGGCAGAATATTTTTCTGATTCCAGAATTAAAAGAATCAAGGAAATGTGTTATCTTTTCATATTTCATAGCTGGCTAGTTCGCAGAATTCAGGTTCTTTAATACATTAATAGGTGTAAAACTGTATGATGTATTTGGTAATGATGACACCTAATTTTGCCCCAAAATTATCCACATAAAAGTGAGTGAACCTGCTGTTAAGCATAAAGGAAAATTAGATGCTGTGCTGTAATCCTGCACAAAGTATGAATCCATCCTTTGATACTTTTCACTCCTTTGTTAAAATTCTGCTCAGTCACTGTCCTTTCAACCTCTCAATTCAGCTGTTTGAGCATGCTTGGCAGGTACTATGACAAAGAAACCCTGACAAAATTTCAATAAAAAATGACTGAATTATAAAGAAGATAAAGGACTAAGGTTGCACCTTGTATATGGAGACAAAACAGGTTTCTCATTTGTATCACTCAAATTGCTTTGAGATAGAACCAGAGAAGAAGATCATCTATCTGGAGCCTTTCTTTTTCAGAAAAGTCGAAAGTGGCCATTTGAAACATCTGCTTCAAGATTTTTCCAATGCACAGCTGCAATCTGTAATGTTTAGAAAGAAACAATAAAGGACGTTTTATAAAAGACCAATGCCTTTTATCCTATTTGTTCTAGCGCCAACAAAAAGTTTAAAAAAATTCCCTGCCCCCCAAAATCTGATTCCTAAAGGCATAAAGAATTCAAAATCCCCATCCTGGTATGAAGTATCATGGTTCCAATCTAAGATCAGGAATTTTCAGATTTGCAATTCAATTTTTGTAAGTATTCACTTTATACAGTCACTGATTATACTGAATAGAATAATGTTTCACACCAACACAAGGTTGATTAAATTGGTGACTGCTAGCTAGTCACTGTCATCCTTCCCATCACTGATGCTGGCATAGTAACAAGTTTATTGTTAGGATTACTCTGACATCAGTTGCAATGCACCTTGATAAAAGGATATAAACAGTGACCACGGTCATCTCAAGACTGGACTACTGTAACGCCCTCTACATTGGCCTTCCTGTGTCGGTGATCCGGAAGCTCAAGTTGGTACAAAATGCAGCTGCTCGGCTTCTTGCGGGAATTCCGATGAGATGCCACATAACACCAATCTTACTACAGCTGCATTGGTTACCAATTGAGCACCGGATCACTTTCAAAGTGATGGTACTCACCTTTAAGGCCTTGCATGGTCTGGGGCCGATGTATCTGAGGGACCGCCTCACCCCCTACCAACCCCAGAGATCCCTCCGTTCTGAGGACCAAGATCTATTGGAAGTCCCCAGTGTCAAGACCTTGCGTCTAACAGCAACCAGACGCAGAGCCTTCACAGCAGTGGCACCATCACTCTGGAATACTCTGCCACCTGAAGTCTGTGCCTTGCGGGACTTACCAGCTTTCTGCAGGGCATGTAAGACATACCTGTTTCGACTGGCTTTTAATGTTTGATATTGCTGTTTTTAAATTGTTTTAAATTGTTTTTAAATTTTGTTAGATTTTAGCCTTTCTTGTAAGCCACTCCGAGCCCCAGGGAAGTGGCGGCATATAAGTTCAAATAATAAATAAATAAATCCAGATACCAACTCCATTCCCTTATCTATTCTGAAAACACTTTTTAAGTCATGTCACCTGCAACATCAAAAGTTCCAGCATTTCTTCATTATCCACTACTACTGATGTCAGTCCCAACAATTTGCATTCCGAGGCGGCCCTAGGTAAGTTTCAATGGTAAGCAAACAGTATTTTGGCAGCCCCCCACCCCCACCCCAACCAATCACTGATATATATATTTTCTGTTCATCATGGGAGTTCTGTGTGCCATATTTGTTCCAATTCCATCATTGGTGGAGTTTAGAATACTCTTTGATTGTAGATGAACTATAAATCCCAGTAACTACAACTTGCATATGTCAAGGTCTATTTTCCCCCAAGAGCGCCTCAAGAGCACCCCTGGGCAAAATCAACTATACTGCAAATGCTTACTTTGTGTAATGGGTTGAGCCGCCCCTGTTTGCATTCTATGTAGGGGATCCTACATACAGCAAGCCAGCCTCTTCTTTTGTTGTGTACTGCTCAAGCATTATTGATTATTCTGGTGAGCTGAGAGAGAAGCTTCTATAAATTCTCTGCGATGTTGCTGGTCACTTTAAAACATGGCAGCACAGACTAGTAAGAACAGCTGAGAGTGGAGCCTTCGGTGAGTGGCCACATTGGGATGCCTCTAATGTTGGGCCTTTTCCATCGTAGCCCCCTCTGGCATTGCTGCTGCAGCGTTCAAACCAGACAGGCAGTCTTGGGGCCTCCTCCACCATTGCCCCCTTGGCTGCTGTGTTCCACCACTGACTTGTTCAACCACCATTGTCATTGTTGCCCTCAGAGGAGATGCTGTGGTTTACCATCACTCAGTGTTTGAACTTTTATTAGCAAGCCACCCCCTTGCCCACACCCCTGGACCAAATGGACTGGTCTGGGCTAAATAGACTGGACCAAGTGGATGCCTTTTTGGGAATCTTTCATCAGCCCCTTGGGCATTCCTTAAGGACAATTGGGTGTGGGGTGGTTTGGACTAATTTTAGGTGGGGGTGGGCGGTTTGTGACAATGCTTTGAGGGTGTTGAGCTGTTATTTATCAGGGTTTTGGCCGTTTAAGCCACTGAACTGTAAGACCTGTAATCGTGCTTCAATGCAATGTAAGTTGATATGTTTGAAAAATTTTAATGTGTTTTAATAATTTGAAAGACTATTTTAATTGATATGTATGTGGGGTTTTTTTTTTACATTTTTATAATATTGTGTTCTATTGATTTTGTTATTATCTGAATCTGGAATTGAATTATTGCCATAGTGTGTAAACCGCCCTGAGTCCCCCTGTGGGGTGAGAAAGGTGGAGTAGAAGTACAGTAAATAAATAAATAAATAAATAAATAAATAAATAAATAAATAAATAAATAATGCCTTCTCGTGATACTTCTCAGCATAATCACCTTGGCTTCTAAGAAGAATTCAAGTTTGATTTGCTCTAGGACCCATTCATTTGTCTTTTTAGCAGTCCATGGTATCTGCAGAACTCTTCTCCAGCACCATATTTCAAATGAGTTGATTTTCTTGCTATCAGCTTAAATAAACAGACATCTGATATCAAAAAGGGCAATTTTCAAAAACAGAGGAAGAGCATTATGCTCCCTCAAGACAATCTGTCACTGACCTTAAAATGCCCATTGTGGAGCAGAGAAAATGCAGAGGGGGTGGGGAGCAAATGTTATGTTACCATGCATCTGTCTCCAAAGGCCTGAATCAAGATATACATTTCTAGTTATTAAATAATTAGCTTAGCCACTGTAAGAGTTTTGTCATATATAACTCACACATTTGTGAGTAGTTGGTGCTAATAAAACAATTATTGGGTTGTTGTAGGCTTTTCGGGCTGTATGGGCATGTTCTAGAAGCATTCTCTCCTAACGTTTCACCTGCATCTGTGGCAGGCATCCTCAGAGTTTTCAGGTTGTAGGATGCCTGAAAAACCTACAACAACCCAGTGATTCTGGCCATGAAAGCCTTCGACAATACATAAAAAATTCTTACTATCAGTAGTTTCTGTCTTCACTGTTTACAATTCAGGTTGCTATACCTATAATTCCAGATAACATAAGGTGTGGGATTCTTTTAGGTAGTACCATTTTGCCAGGTTGTCTTTTGATCTACTCACTCCACTTCTGAGTCTGTTCAGGGACTTCCAAGTTGCCCATTCTTGGTTTGCCCCTGGAGGAAGACCCTCGTGGGGGGGGGGGGCATCCAGTTGGGATTTCCTGGTTTAGCTGCCCAGAGGGATACCCTTGCTGTTGCTGGGGGGACGCCAAGAGGAGTGGTAGTTCTCATAAAGCTTTTCCTTGATTTGAGTCTACTGGGAGGAGGCTGGTAGCCTTGTAGTGGGTGGCTTTCACAGTGTTCACTTTATTTCTCTCACATTTAGCTGCAACTTCCTGTCGCAAATCGGGGGGAGGTGGCCAATGCCAACTAGATTGTAGTTTATCAACAGGTGTAGGTTTAAGACATCCTGTGATTATTCTGCATGTTTCATTCAATCCCACACCTTATGTGACTGTGGAGCAGAACAGACAACTCCGCATCTGTATGCTTGTCCACTGTGCCCTGCCTCATGTACAGAGGAAGAATTGTTGGAGGCAACAGACAATGCCATTGCTGTTGCCTGGTTTTGGTCAAAAGATATTTAGCCACCTGTGCTCCTTGTATTTTTATCGGGTTTATACTAATTTATGCAATGCTTTTGATACGAAATAAATAAATGAATTCCAGATAACACTTTATTTGCCTAATATAAAATTTAGTCCATGAAATTTCATCTCATAACAAATAAATTAATCCTCCAGCTGACACAGAACTCTATTGTTTTTGCTACAAATTGTCAAATGAATGCACCATTGGAAACTCTTTTTTTCAGAAAAAAATAAATCAGTTATTTAGAACAGGCGTCCTCAAACTTTTTAAACAGAGGGCCAGGTCACTGTCCCTCAAACTGTTGGAGGGCTGGATTATAGTTTGAAAAAATGAATGAATTCCTATGCACACTGCACATATCTTGTTTGTAGTGCAAAAAAACATTTTAAAACAATATAATAATTAAAATTAAGAACAATTTTAACAAATATAAACTTATTAGTATTTCAATGGGAAGTGTAGGTCTTCTTTTGGATGATGAGATAGGATTGTTGTTGTTGTTATGTGCTTTCTAGTCGTTTCAGACTTAGGTTGACCCTGAGCGAGGGCCAAATAAATGACCTTGGTGGGCCGTATCCGGCCCCCGGGCCTTAGTTTGAGGACCCCTGATTTAGAACAATAGCTTCTTTTACATTGCACTATACTCAGGACATTTCTGGCTCTCCCATTTTTCTCAATTTTTTTTGGTTACCAATTGTTATCCTTGCTTTTGCAGTCCTTCCAAATTTCACATTGCATGTTTTAGGTAGGCATCCTCAAACTGTGGCCCTCCAGCTGTTTGGGCCTCCAACTCCCAGAAGCTCTAACAAGCTTGTTCAGGAATTCTGGGAGTTGAAGGCCCAAACAACTGGAGGGCCACAGTTTGAGGATGCCTGTTTTAGAGAATCAGTTGTCTTTCTTGCTTACTATACTGTTATCAAATATTTAGCATATTAAGGGAACAACAATTGCTACTACTATTTCACATCATTATTATCATCTTGAATATTACTTAGACTTTTATTCTGAAAAGTCATAAGAAAATAAGAAAATATCACCTGATAAATAAAATATCAGCTTATATTTATCATTAATACAATTGCATTGATAAGGTCGATTTTTCTTCTTTTTTGGGGGGGGAGGGGGGAGGAGATAACCATACCAACATCTCAAAAGCACATGCATTTGATGGAGTAGAGACTACAAGATATGCTAAGCAGTGTGCTGTGGTTAAAACAAGATGATACTGAAATGAATGAGTACATGGCAGACAGTAGTCCCATAAATTACATTTCTGTGTCATTCCTTCATCTGTTTATTCATCTGCAATAAGCATGTATGTGTACGTCTCTGTGTGTATGTGTGCATACACATACAAATGAGATAGTCAGATTGGATAACAAGTATTACCATAATAAGAAAAAGATGGTTTCGAGACAGGAACTGGTCTTTTGAACCAGTCTTTTGTGTTCTTGTGTGTTTAATCAACCCCATCTGATGTGGATCTCAAACATCTGTAATAAAGAATACTTTTATGTCTGGCTACTATTAATTTTTATTTTTGAAATGGCAATAAGATTTATATTTTGGGAACAGAGTGGGGTGAGGGAAAAGTTGACACTGGGGGGGGGGAATCAAGAGTGGAGGGGGTACAGCCTATTATTTCCATTAGTAGATGTATACTTATATTTAAGTGTTTCCATTCTTGGCATGCATGAAAACATAGAACACAAACAAGTTATACATTTCTGCTATCCAGATTTTGCTGATCTGAGAATCACTCCTGTATCTATATGGAAGATAACCTTTGTTGTAAAATTCAAGATTCAGTGGTAGCCCTGAATCTTCTCAGAGACAGGGACTAATCCACCCCCTGAACATTCATGTTCCACAGAGAGCCAAGGCACGCAAGCGGGTATCTGATGGTAATTATCTGAAGTATTCTAATCCTAGAGGGGAAGACAGATGGCAAGAGTCTAAAGATGGCAGGATAGAAGAGACAGATGACTAAGAGGAAAGGGCCCGAGGAAGCAACAGACAGCATGTACTTCAAATGACCAAGAACTAGAAAAGAAACAAAGTTCAATGACCTTATCAGAAAACCCAAGGAAAAGCTTCCACAAGGAAAAAGGGAGCAGCAGGGTAAATCTGATGCCCCACGTGCAGCTCCCTCTCTGCAACACTTTTCCCATCACATGGGGAAAGCATCACCCTTGTGGGGAGGCCCTGTGCTGTCTTCATTGGGGCCAACACAAAATGGAAAGCCTCCTGTGTTGTGGTGAAAGTGTCCAGCGATATTTTCACCCAGGTTGGAGGTGGGGCCTACACTGGAAGTCACACAATGTAGTGTGAAGTCTAGCATGGGCCTTCATCCTCCAGATGAGGTGAATGCATCCTAGGGGGGCCCTGCTCTCGGCCCCACTTCTATCACAAGTGAGATTGGTGGGGACGAGGAGCAGGGCCTTCTCGGTGGTGGCCCCTCGCCTGTGGAATTCACTTCCTGGGGAAATCAGATCACTGACATCCCTCCTCTCTTTCAGAAGGAAACTAAAAACATGGATATGGGACCAGGCCTTTGGGTAATCTGGCAGATAGACAAAGGACAATGACGACTAGAATTGTTAGGATTTGACAATGTGGAATGAATTTACGGATCCTGAGTTGGCGAACGTTGAACATGAGATTGGTTTTATTGATTATGATATATAACTTGATTGTTTTAATTGTTTTATCATTGCTATTGATACATGTTTTATCTTATTGTTGCTGTTGGCATCGAATTGTGCCTTTTGTAAGCTGCCCTGAGTCCCCCCTCGGGGGTTGAGAAGGGCGGGGTAGAAATACGCGAAATAAATAAATAAATAAATAGGATGCTGATTTCACATTGTCTGATGAGGTTATGAGTCTTCCTCTATGGAAGTGGTATGGTGTGGAGACTAAGGGCTTGTCTATTCTGATCCTGTAACCCATTTTTGACCCAAGGTTGTCATCCAGACACTTCTGACCTGCAGTTTTACCCCATGTTAGGAGAAGTCAGGGGGTGCTAGAGCAGCCCTGCACTTCAGAGTGAGATTGTCCTGTATGTGTAGATCACCCCTGATAGTGAAACGTGGTCAATATTATCAACTATAACAGTGCCCTTTTCAGATGACATGTGTCTGACAGGCTTCTTCTAACCATGGAGAATGAAAAGGGAGGGCCAGTGGCAAGTATAGTAGTAGAGGTAGAGCCAGCATCTGTAGCCCTAGCTACAGATTTTCAATATACACAAAATAAAAGCAACAAATGACCAAACATGGGACTTTCTAAAGGGCTGGGGAGAAGGGAAAGGAACAAGGGGAGGTAGGAAATAGGATGGGGGGAAAGAAAAAGAAAAAAATAGAGGATTGTTTAAGACAAGGGAGGTATGATGGGGAAGGTTGGGTTAACTATTGACTTCAATTCCTCTTCCTTTAGTTTATCTCAATTCTTCATCATATCTTAAGATCTGCAACAATCAAAAAAGCAACTCTTTCCCCTGTAACTCCACATCCATTTTGAAATGACTAGTTTACATTTATTTATCGTGTCATCAACAACTAGACATTTGTATTACATTTTAACAAAAACAAACAAACAGACAGACAAAACACAGAATTTGCAAGCTTGGTAGTTGATTAAACGTCCTTTGACCAGTAGCTGGCCACTTGGAGTGCCTCTGGTGTTACTATAAGAAGGTCCTCCATTGTGCATGTAGCAGAGCTCAGGTTGCATTGCAGCAGGTGGTCTGTAGTTTGCTCTTCTCCACACTCACATGTCATGGATTCCACTTTGTAGCCCCATTTCTTAAGATTGGCTCTGCATCTCGTGGTGCCAGAGTGCAGTCTGTTCAGTGCCTTCCAAGTTGCCCAGTTTTCTGTGTGGTATCAGTCACTGATTGAGGTTCTGAGTTTGAGCCTGCCACTTTTGGACTCTCGCTTGCTGGGGTGTTCCAGCGAGTGTCCCTGTAGATCTTAAAAAACTATTTCTTGATTTAAGTCGTTGACGTGCTGGCTGATACCCAAACAGGGGATGAGCTGGAGATGTCACTGCCTTGGTCCTTTCACTATTGGCTGCTACTTCCCGGTGGATGTCAGGTGTTGTGATACCAGCTGGACAGTGTAATTTCTCCAGTGTTGTAGGGCGCAGACACCCTGTGATAATGCAGCATGTCTCATTAAGAGCCACATCCACTGTTTTAGCATAGTGAGATGTGTTCCACACTGGGCATGCGCAAGGCAGACATCTTCACTGTGTCTGGTTGTGATCCCCAGGTTGTGCCAGTCAGCTTTCATGTGATATTGTTTCTAGCACCCACTTTTTGCTTGATGTTCAGGCAGTGCTTCTTGTAGGTCAGAGCATGGTCCAGAGTGACTCCCAGGTATTTGGGTGTGCTGCAATGCTCCAGTGGGATTCCTTCCCAGGTGATCCTCAGAGCTCGGGATGCTTGTCTGTTCTTAAGGTGAAAGGCACATTATCAAACACAGGAGCTGTCTTCATTGACCTGTCAGCAGCGTATGATACCGTAAACCACCTCCTCCTCCTGAGAAAAATGTATAATATCACAAAGGACTACCATCTCACCTGCCTCATAGGAAACCTGCTACAAAACAGGAGCTTCTTTATTGAGATCACTAGTTCACATGATTTCCATTCTTTACATATTCTTCTAAATTCAACCAATCTGTCAATTTCATTATTTTGCTGGTGTTTTTTTTTCATCAAAAATGTTAATTTGTCCATATCTTTTATTTCAAGTATCTTGTCAAGCTACTGTTCCTTGGTTGGAAGAGATTCTGATCGCAAATATGATCCTAACTGCTGTAGCAAAGAAAGTAAACAGTTTATCATGGTTGGCATCTGGAATTGTCTCTGGAATTAAGCTTTTCCTCATGAAATGTTAATCAGGAGAAATACCCAAGAAATACAAAGAAATCAGTTTGTCCACTTTCACTTCAGTCATGAATCTCATTTTCAGCCCCCTAGTAGAAATGTAAAGAATGATAGTTGTAAAAATTACAAACCAACTGAAATAATCATTTAGAGCGGTGTTAAACAAGGTAGGGTTAGTAGACTATATGTGGCTCCTGGACCCCACCGTTGCAGCCTCTGAAGCCCCAACCATCCCTCCCGTGCCTCATAACCCATAATTTAATTTTTTATATATACTTTTGTTGACCATTTTTTTCAGCTTCTTTAAAATGTCAACTTTCCTCCTTTGCCCTTAGCTTGCCAAACTGAGTTCAAAAGGCAAAAGTAGCTTAACTCTACAGGGGAACAAGAGAGGAAGAAGTAAGCCTTGTACTTTCCAGAAGATTCAGGCAAAAGCAAACAAGTGTAGACACTCTCCTGTTTGTTTGTTCTTCATCATCAATAAATGTTGCCATTTTGACTAGATGTTGCTCGGTGACATATTTCCATATTTCATTTATGAAATGTGGGGGGATGTGGACATGATGTCACTTTCGCTCATTATTTGGAGATCAATTAAATAGGAAATTGAAGATACTGTACTTTGGCTTAGTATAATGGGTGTGCAAATTCAATGAAAACATCATATGCACAAGCACAAAAGAAAAAGAGAAAAAAGAAAAATAGTAAAGAAGTTAGTGAAATGGAGGAATGGGGGGGGGGAATAAATTTGCATCTGACTTCCAACCATCATGATCCCCCTCATTCTTCCATATACTCTCCACATACTTGGGTCTTACCCTTCCTACTTTCCTATCCAAACAAAATATGTTCTCCCACTTTCGATGTTACTTTCTTTAACCTTCTTAATAAAAACATTTTTTTTTGGGGGGGGGGAATAATAATTTATAGCGTTATAAAGTAACTTCTTCCAATATAAACTTTAGTGTTCTTTTACCCACTTAGGGCGTATCTACACTAGCATTATCAAACAGCTTGAAATCAGTTTGGGAGGAACTGTTTTCACTATGTGGCAGGCATGTAGCCGGGGGGGCTTGGGGGGCTTCATTCCCCCCCCCAAATTTTCATGGTGGTCCGAAAAGGCCTTACTGGTACATTATTTAAACTGTTATGTTTATTCATATCATGATCTGATCACCATACTCAATATATCCCATATGCATGGGGGTATTGGGGTATCAATACAAAAGGTTTGCTAGGGTAGACCATCTTTCACTCAGACTCAGCCCCCCTGAACCCCCCCCGAAAAAAAACTCAGGGGGTATTGGGGCAAGATACAAAAGGTTTGGCTAGACCCTCTTTCACTCAGACTCACCCCCCCCCCCTGAACCAAACTCAGCCCCCCCCCCCCCGAAACAAAATCCTGACTACGGGCCTGCTATGTGGGTTGATAGAGCTTGAACTGATTTGAGGCCAAGAAGATTAACCATAGAATCTGGTCTCAAACCACTCTGCAGGTCCAACCCCAAACTTTAGGGATAAATGTGTATCAGTGCATCAGAGGCAAAGGAGGTTAAAGGGGGGGAGGGAGTAATAGTCAGGAGTGGAGATAATGAATTACCCCCCCCCCCAAGAAGGTCAATTAGCCATGCCCTTGGGCAGTTTTTTCGACTGCCCACTTGCCCCCTCTTTCCAAATTTGACAAAGTGCTTAAGCTAGAGTAGGTGTCTACAATGCATTCACCATTTTGCAGCTCTGTCTTTATCAACACTCTTTACTTTAGGCATATAGGAAATATTCATATCAGTAGAAGTTTACACACAATTTTCCCCTTTCACACTATTTTCTATTTTCTTTAATAGAATCATAGAATCATAGAATCAAAGAGTTGGAAGAGACCTCATGGGCCATCCAGTCCAACCCCCTGCCAAGAAGCAGGAATATTGCATTCAAATCACCCCTGACAGATGGCCATCCAGCCTCTGTTTAAAAGCTTCCAAAGAAGGAGCCTCCACCACACACCGGGGCAGAGAGTTCCACTGCTGAACGGCTCTCACAGTCAGGAAGTTCTTCCTCATGTTCAGATGGAATCTCCTCTCTTGTAGTTTGAAGCCATTGTTCCACGTCCTAGTCTCCAAGGAAGCAGAAAACAAGCTTGCTCCCTCCTCCCTGTGGCTTCCTCTCACATATTATAGGCCTGTTTGATCAAGAAAAAATTTGTTTCTAAATTCGATTCTTAATTGGGGTGTTTTTTTGTTTCGATATTTAAAATATTTACAAAACTTTCCAAAAAAATCTTTTGTTATTTACGAAATTTCGTAAATATTTACGAAACATTTTAGAAACAAATTTTTTCTTGATCAAACAGGCCTATGTAGGGCAAAATAGACATATGTTTGTGTGCTGGGGAGGGACTGGGCTGGCATGGCTGCAAATCCTGTTTCTTGCCATGGGAAAGGCAATTGCTTCTGCTGCAGTGGCCCATCCAAGGCCCAGAGAAGAGGCCTGCCTTCCTGGCTCTCTCCCTGCGAGGCCCGGCCAGCCTTGCTTCCCCTCCCATTTGCGCCAAGCCCTTCCCTGCAGGGGAGAGGGGCCCCTCCTCACCTTCTCCTTCTTCAGCTTGTAGGGCATCCCGGACCGTGAAGGGCTGCCTGTGGCCCCGCGCTCGGCCTTTCTCTCGTCTCTCGCCCGCTTCTCCTCCTCCTCCTCGCCGCCGCCTCCCTCCCCCTCCTCCTCCTCCTCCCACAGCCTTAGAGGAAGTGGGGAGGAGGAGGAGGAGGCGGAGGGCGCAGAGCCGGAGCCGATCGGATGGCGCGCGCGCTCCTGCACCCTCTTCCTCCTCCTCCTCTCCCAGCCAGCCGAAAACAATGGAGAGGAGGAGGAGGAGGAGGAAGAGGGCGCAGGAGCGGGCGGGCTTCCTCCTGCCCCCCTCCTCCTCCTCCTCCTCCTCCCAGCTGTGTTGCAGGAAGTGCCGGGAGGAGGAGGAGGAGGAAGAGGGCGCAGGAGCGCGCGCGCCATCCGATCGGCTCCGGCTGCTGCGCCCTCCTCCTCCTCCCTCCTCCCCGCACTTCCTGCAACACAGCTGGGAGGAGGAGGAGGAGGAGGAGGAGGGCGCAGCAGCCGGAGCCGATTGGATGGCGCGCGCGCTCCTGCGCCCTCCTCCTCCTCGCGCCGCCCCTTCGCCCCGCCCGCCCCAGTTACTGCTGGGGTGCTTGGGAGCGCCGGATTGGCTCCCCGGCACCAGCACTGCAGCACAGCAGCCTCCATCCCATTAACGAGCGCGGAGCTTCAGCTCGTAAAAAATGGGGGCTGCTGCTTCGATATTTTAAAACCCTTCCGGGTTTGAAAATATGTTTTGATATCGCTTCGGATATGCAAAAAATAACGATTTAAATACGAAATAACGAATTAACGAAACGAAACCGACAGGCCTAATATTTATACATGGCTATCATATCTCCTCTCAGCCTTCTCTTCTTCAGGCTAAACATGCCCAGCTCCTTAAGCCACTCTTCATACGGCTTGTTCTCCAGACCCTTGATCATTTTAGTCACCCTCCTCTGGACACATTCCAGCTTGTCAATATCTCTCTTCAATTGTGGTGCCCAGAATTGGACACAATATTCCAGCTGTGGTCTAACCAAAGCAGAATAGAGGGGTAGCATTACTTCCCTAGATCTAGACACTATGCTCCTATTGATGCAGGCCAAAATCCCATTGGCTTTTTTTGCTGCCACATCACATTGTTGGCTCATATTTAACTTCCTGTCCACTTGGACTCCAAGATCTTTTTCACACGTACTGCTCTCGAGCCCGGCATTGTCCCCCATTCTGTATCTTTGCATGTCAACTTGAAACATTCCTTTGCTGTATTCCCACCTTTGTTTTAACTGTGACCTTAAGTACTATAATCAAGTATTGTCTCACTTCCATCTGCTGTTCCTATTTATTTATTTATTCATTAATTTACTAATTGTTCTATGTATTCATGTATTTATTCTATTTATGTTGTAATGTTGCTTTTCTGTCTATAAGGTCTCAACTTCATAACTAGATTCATAACTAGATTTAAGTGGGCCCTTAATATCCAATGGGATTTGGTTTCAGATTTCCCCATGGATATGAAAATCTGTGGATGCTTAAATCCCATTATATTCTGTGGAGTTTAAGAAATGTATTCCTTATATAAAATGGTAACATCACAGTTTGCTTTTTGATTTAAAAAAAATATTTTAAAACTGTGGATGGTTGGATTTGAGGATGCTGAATTCGTAGATACAGAGGGAAGACTACTTAAAACATTTCTTTCAAACCAGATCAAAAACTATTTATACAGTGACAAACATTAAAAACCTGCTATGGTGGGTCATCCAAGACCTATCACATTCATCATTTTGCTCCCTCAGTCAATAAGGCAACTCTTTTGGAAGTCTAATGTGGTACAAATTTACTCTCTGATATTTATAGTTAAGGAGGGATCTCAAATTCTGCATTATTCTTCTAAATCAGTGGTTCTCAACCTGGGGTCCCCAGATGTTTTTGGCCTTCATCTCCCAGAAATCCTAACAGCTGGTAAACTGGCTGGGATTTCTGGGAGTTGTAGGCCAAAAACATCTGGGGACCCCAGGTTGAGAACCACCGTTAAATGTTCCTTACACAACATTTATTTATTTCTTTATTTATTTACAGCTTTTATGTTCTGCCCTTCTCACCCCACAAGGGACTCAGGGCAGATTACAGTGTACACATACATGGTAAACATTCAATGCCAATTTTGACATACAACATATACAGACATAAAAAGGTAAAGGTAGTCCCCTGACAATAAGTCCAGTCATGTCTGACTCTGGGGTGTGGTGCTCATCTCCATTTCTAAGTCGAAGAGCCAGCATTGTCCGTAGACACCTCCAAGGTCATGTGGCCGGCATGACTGCATTGAGTGCCTTTACCTTCCCGCCGGAGCGGTACCTAACTCCTGAAGGACCAAAACTCAATTGCACTACGTTGGAAAGAACACTACCAAAGCCTCCTGAACCGCAGCTCCAATGTGGCCGAAGAGGTCCTCTCACAAATCCCGCAGCAACAAACCAGGGACGAGCTTGCAGCACTGCCTAGTTTGGAAGAAGTCAGCAATGCCATCAGCCAACAGAAGAATAACAAAGCCAGTGGACCAGATGGGATCCCTGCTGAAATCTTTAAAGAGGGAGGACCTGAGCTGACACACCAACTCCACCAGCTCATAGAAAAAGTGTGGGTGACTGAGAAAATCCCAGCAGATTTCAAGGACGCCACCATCATCACCCTCTTCAAAAAAGGGGAAAGAACAGACTGCGGAAACTATCGAGGTATCTCCCTTCTAACCTCCGCTGGGAAAATCCTCGCAAGAATCCTTGCAAACCGCCTTCTGCCCCTCTCAGAAGACACCCTCCCAGAATCCCAGAATGGCTTCCGCCCCTCCAGAGGAACAGTGGACATGATCTTCACTGCAAGACAGCTCCAAGAAAAATGCAGAGAACAAAACCAACCTCTGTACATGGCATTCATCGACCTTGCAAAGGCATTCGACACAGTGAATCGCAGCGCTCTCTGGACCATCCTCCACAAAATCGGGTGCCCAAACAAATTTGTGAACATCCTGCGGCTCCTCCACGATGACATGATGGCAACAGTCTTGGACAGCAGTGGCTCCCAAAGTGACCCATTTAAGGTGGAATCAGGTGTCAAACAGGGATGTGTTATTGCCCCAACTCTATTCTCCATCTTCATCGCTATGATACTTCACCTTGTTGATGGGAAGCTTCCCACCGGAGTGGAAATAATCTATCGACAGATGGCAAGCTATTCAACCTCAGCAGACTGAAAGCCAAAACCAAGGTTACAACAACATCTGTTATAGAACTCCAGTATGCTGATGACAATGTCGTCTGTGCGCATTCAGAAGAAGATCTACAAGCCACTCTAAACACCTTCGCAGAAGCATATGAGAAGCTCGGCCTGTCACTGAACATTGAGAAAACCAAGGTGCTGTTCCAGCAGTCGCCAGCCAATCCCTCTCCAATGCCAGTAATACAGCTTAATGGTGTCACATTAGAAAATGTGACCATTTCCGCTACCTTGGCAGCCACCTCTCCACCAAAGTCAACATCGACGCCGAAATACAACACCGCCTGAGCTCTGCAAGTGCAGCATTTTCCAGAATGAAGCAGAGAGTGTTTGAGGACCGGGACATCCGTAGGGATACCAAGGTGCTTGTTTATAAAGCTATTGTCCTCCCAACCCTGCTCTATGCCTGTGAGACGTGGACTGTCTACAGACATCACATGCAGCTCCTGGAACGTTTCCATCAGCGCTGCCTCCGGAAAATCCTGCAAATCTCCTGGGAAGACAAGCGGACAAACGTCAGTGTGCTGGAAGAAGCAAAGACCACAGCATTGAAGCGATGGTCCTCTGCCATCAATTCCGCTGGACCGGCCATGTTGTCCGGATGCCCGAACACCATCTCCCAAAGCAGTTGCTCTACTCCGAACTCAAGAATGGAAAACGGAACGTTGGTGGACAGGAAAAGAGATTTAAAGATGGGCTCAAAGCCAACCTTAAAAACTCTGGCATAGACACTGAGAACTGGGAAGCCCTGGCCCTTGATCGCTCCAGCTGGAGGACAGCTGTGACCAGCAGTGCTGCAGAATTTGAGGAGGCACGAGTGGAGGGTGAAAGAGAGAAACGTGCCAGGAGGAAGCGCGTCAAGCCAACCCCAACCGGGACCGCCTTCCACCTGGAAACCAATGCCCTCACTGCGGAAGAAGATGCAGAGCAAGAATAGGGCTCCACAGCCACATACGGACCCACAAGGAAATCCATAATGGAAGACGCCGTTACCTTCCCGCCGGAGCGTACCTATTGATCTACTCACATTTGCATGTTTTCGAACTGCTAGGTTGGCAGAAGCTAGGGCTGACAGCGGAAGCTCACGCCGCTCCCCGGAATCGAACCTGTGACCTTTTGATCAACAAGCTCAGCAGCTCAGTGCTTTAACCCACTGTGCCACCGTAGGCTCCAGATATACAGACATAGACAGAGGCTCTTTAACTTTTTCTGGCCACCAGGGGAGCTGTCGCTTTCATCGTCCATCTGCGACACTGATAAAGTACTTCCGCATTCCCCGCATGCTTTTTGCTGCAGTGCTTGCTGGAGTCTTTTTTTAATGGCCTCATAAATTAGTTAATTTAGCCTCCCCACACTTTAAGGTGCTACCTAATTTTCCTACTTGATGCAACTGTCTTTTGGGTTGCAAAGGTCAACAACAGGCTACACAATTGGTTGGAAACCCACACCAACCCGGGCTGGCTTCGAACTCATGACCTTTTGGTCAGAGTGATCTTAATGCAGCTGACACTCAGCCAGCTGCGCCACAATCCCGGTGTTAAATGTTCTTTACACAACATTTTAGCAGGAGTGGTACTGTGAACCTGCATGTATAAAGATATGTCCTATTTAAGCTGGGTAATACAAGTTTCACAATGGTACGAAATCATAAATGCATCTCATACACCTGCAACATTTTGGAGGAATGAATTTACTAAAGGCAGATATAAAATATATTTATACTTACTTTTAATACACCAATATATATTGATTTTCCAGCAGAGGTCTCAAAAGAAAATAATAAATAAATAATCATAATGGTTTCATGCCATAAAAGAAACAATAAATTATTTGATAGCTGAACAAATTCTTAAAACAAAACCACAAAGGACCAATTAACTAACCACATAAAAATAAAGATAGATTGTTGCATATTACAAGATCAGAGCAAGCATATCTATTTCGCTTTGCTGATCTACTACATCTAGAGTGCCTGTATGCAAAGATAAGTGTGTCCTTATCGCAACAGCTTTAGCAGATTTATTTGATTTGTATTTGCACTGTAAGTTTTAATAAAAATGTATAGTAATGTGCTTTCGGGTACCAACAGTATCTGCTTCACAAAAAATTAAATGGGTTACATTTAAAGTATGCATGTGAGAATTTCTCTCTGAAATATTACAATAAAAGTTCTTTACCTTATGTTTTGCCTGTAAAATACCCAGACTGACACCATAAATTAGATTTTATTTCATTACTTATTTCTTCTTTCTAGTGAGGAAGAAATAAGAAAGAGTGGGGGAGAATAAAAATGAATTTCAGTGTTTTTTTTTAAATAGCTACTACCTGTAAGCATGCTTTACAAATGAAGCCAACAAGGAAGAGAAAATCAGTCTTCTAACTTTGACAAGGGATGTTTTATTAACTGTCGGTATGTAAATGAAATATGAAAAAACATGTCTTTTTGTTGCTTTTTATGAGAAATGGAAAGAGTGAAGAATGAGCAAAGCAATCATTTCCTTTGTCTGCCAACTCAGAGCATACAAGCTTTATTGGCAATTAGAGAAATCGGTCCAAAGCGAAGCATCCCCCTTCTACTAGCTTATCTTCATGGCGCAACAAAGAGAGAGCAAAGCAATTCAATTAAAAGAATGTGCATTACAAATACAATAACTGATTTGCATCATATAAATGATTTGGGATTGATGTCTTGTACCTTCAAAAAAACACAGCTCGATTACGCAGCCCTCCTTGAGGCTCATGCCCATCTCCTGGCTTTTTCAAATGCAGGCTTTGGTCATTTGACAGACTTCCATGAAAAGCACTGAAGAGGAATATGGGAAGTACACAAATTACACGATGCAATAGGACTCAATCTATGTTTACTTTGTGCTATAAGATCTGCATTCAAACAGTCAGATGGATCATTTTAGGTATTTTATCAAAGACATACACAAGGCAAAACAAAGGCTAGATGATGTTATTAATGGTGTTTAAAAAGAGTTTTAGATGGAGAAATATAGCTCACAATCTTGTGAATATGGCTGTACTTTTGGAAAATTATTATACACTGTGTAGTGTTTGGAGCGCTCCTTATAACACTTTCATCCTTATTATCACCTATGGGAACATAGAAAACATGTTCTTGTTTATTTATTTATTTATTATTTATTTATTAGCTTTATTTATACCCCGCAAAATCTCCCAAAGGACTCAATGCGGCTTACAAAGGCCAAGGCCACCACCAACAACAACAACATACAAATATAACAGTAAAACTCATAAGCAAATAATAAAACATCAAGCAAACAATAAAACACTAAAAACAATGACACCATGATGCATTTAAAAACCTAAGGGCCTGGCCAAATGTAATAGACAAAAATTTAAAAGTGCTGAACTTGACCGGAGGTATGTAGTGATTTTTGGAGGTAGGTGCAATGTGCAGACAATTCTGATCCCTAACAAAGTGCATTAAGGACATGATGCCAGGGAGTTTCCTAATCTGGAAAGCCACACGGGAACAGCCAGGTCTTTGGGCTCTTCCTAAAGATTGCCAACGTTGGGGATTGTCTGATGTCCTTGGGGAGAGAGTTCCAGAGTCGGGGGGCCACCACAGAGAAGGCCCTGTCCCTCGTCCCCACCAAACGCGCTTGTGACGCAGGTGGGATCGTGAGCAGGGCCTCTCCAGATGACCGAAGGGAGCGCGTGGGTTCTTATATGGAGATGCGGTCACGCAGGTAGGCGGGTCCCAAACCGTTTAGGGTTTTGTAGGTGAGCACATGCAGCTTGAATTGGGACCGGAAGATGAACGGCAGCCAATGGAGCTCCTTAAACAGGAGTTTATTTGTTCAGACGCTTCCGATTCTTCATGACCTCATCGATCAGCCCGTGCCAGAGCTCCCTTTCAGCCATGGCCACCCCCAGTTCCTTCAAAGTCAAGCCAGTCACTTCAAGGAAACCATCCATCCATCTCACCCTTGGTCTGTCCCTCTTCCTTTTTCTTTCCATTTTCCCCAGCACCATTGTCTTCTCCAAGCTTTCCTTTCTTCTCATTTTTTTTCAGAATGGAAGGGAGGAAAACCCAAGTTTATTTCAGTCCAAGGCTATTTTCATCTTTCTTTCTCCAGATTAGGTCTTGAGAGACTGGTGAAGCAGGAGAACCTCTCAATTCATCTTTCAGCACAGGCTCTGGGCCTCTTGCTTGGACCCCAGAAGGTTGAGGATGTCTCCTTCACAAACGGGGCCTTTGATGTTGCAGATGATGAAGTGGCTGGTGTTGTCCATGAACTCCACGCAGACCTGCGTGCATTGGCCTTGGGACCCGGTGCGGCCTAGTACTTTGGTGATGCGGGCCAGCTTGATAGGCTGCACGTGACTCGTGTCCATGGCGGCAGGTAGGCGAAGGCCGAAAACCTTTCTTCTCATTATGTGACCAAAGTACTTCATCTTTGCTTCTAATACCCTTCCCTCCAGTGAGCAGTCAGGCTTTATTTCCTGGAGTATGGACTGGTTTGATCTTCTTGCGATCCAAGGCACTCTCAGATTTTTCCTCCAGCACCACAGTTCAAAAGTGTCTATCTTCCTTCGCTCAGCATTCCTTATGGTCCAGCTCTCACATCCATAGGTTACTACGGGGAATACCATTGCTTTAATTATGTGGATCTTTATTGCCAGTGTGATGTCTCTACTCTTCACTCTTTTATTGAGATTGGTCATTGCTCTCCTCCCAAGAAGTAAGAGTCTCCTGATTTCCTGGCTGCAGTCTGCATCTGCAATAATCTTTGTGCCTAGAAATACAAAGTCTGTCACTGCATCCATGTTTTCTCCCTCTATTTGCCAGTTATCAATCAGTCTGGTAGCCATAATCTTGGTTTTTTTTTTAAAAAAAATGTTTAACTGCAACCCAGCTTTTGCACTTTCTTCTTATTTGACACAAACAATCAGAATATATACATTCAAAAATATTGAAACGTGTCTAGATCTATATTCAAATGGCAACTTGTGCAAAATAAGTATAACATATTTTACTTTCACTAGAATTCAAGACATTTTCAAAGCAACGACAAGCACTATTATTGTCAGTTCCAACTGTATTTCGTGCCTGTGTGGAAGGGCGCTCAGTTTAAAGAGTGGGAAGTAGGGAAGTAAAGGTCACATGGATGGATACTTCATAATTTAAAAAGAAAGGATTGTTTCATAATGTATTTTACACCTTTTCCCCAAAATGTACGATTATTCAAAATCTGAGGTGGCCACACCAGGGAACCAGAGAACATTTTCTCGAATTTCCCTGTACTCTAATAGTAATAGTAACTTGTTAGCAATTATTAGTCCAGCAAGTTAGCTTGCTAATCTGCAGTAATAGTAATTAATCATAATCAGAGCAGTGAGCAAATTATTAGTTCCTTTATTTAAAAAAGTGCATTCCCTGCTCTAGTTTTTTTTCTTTTTCAGAAGGTCAATGAATCAGTACAGAAAGAACTAAGCTTCAAATAAAGATCCTTGTTTCATATAATTTCTGCTTGCTGTTAGTGGAAATAGCACCATGTGAAACAGTGGGAGTCAATGGAGAGTTGTTTTCTCCATTTCCTAATCACTAAGAGAACTGGAGCACAAAGCAGTTAATCAAAAATATATCAAACAACGTGATGAAATAAAGGACTTTATGAGATGTAGCTGGTAGAATGGGTTTGAAGCTCTCTGGTCACAAATGGAAGATTATCACCACGCAGCATTGATGTGGAGTCACTCCAAATCAGTCTTCAAACTATGTGAAAACTGTTACCCACAGTTTTCTGTTTCCACTGCAAATCCAATGGGGTTGTAATAAACTTACATTGTGTAATTTGTTTCTTTGAGATGTGATGCATCTAAAACAGCATTAAAGAGGGATTTGAGAAATTCATGGAGGATAAAGTTATTAATGATTGGTAACCTTAGACCTCCTCGACATACGTTGTTTAATCTAGGATAGGGGTGTCAATTCATTTTCATTGAAGGTCACATCAGCTTTATGGTTGCCTTAAAAGGGCCATTGAATCTATGGATAGAGGATCCATGTATTTAGAGGGTGAACTATAATTTGTTTACATAGTGGTCAATGCTCTTTAGTTTTTACCCAATTTGGGTCACCAGATTTTATTGGATGACAACTGCCATCACTTTGATTATCCACCATATCGACTGGACATAATGGGGATTGCAACCCAAGCCTTGTATCTTTAGTAATTCCCCAATATCCTGACTAAACAGAACTGCAGCCTTCCAGATTTTACTGTATTGCAACTCCCATCAGCTCTAGTCATCGTGTCTAATGATGAAGAATACATGAGATGTAGTGCAGTTTCTGGAGGGCACAGAAAATTACATAGAAAGCTGAATTCGGCCCCCTAGCCTCAAGGTTGGCACATGTGATCTAGAGTCACACCCTCCATCCCCAGCTCCATCAAGGGTGTCCAAATGATCATTTCAGCTTCACTGGACCATCACTTTATTATCCATGTAGTTGTTTCTGATGGTCACAGAACTCCATGAGAGCTCTTTGCAATTGTGGGCCTTAAACTTGATAACAGGGGGACTGCACACATGAATAAGCTGATGAAAACAGAGAAAAAGAGATAGTGATGGTGGCCCATGTGGGAAGTGAACCAGCCTGCATTAGACCTGGTCCTTTGTTCACACTGTGCCAAAGGTTCAAGATTGTTCTGGAGTTTGGCCAAACTCAAGAGCATTCCCAAACTATTCTTTATGTGAGGTTACACTGGGGTAACCTGATTAACTCTACTAATAAGCAACAGAAGTGACAGAACATCATGGAGAAAACCAGGAGTTATTACACAGTCAATGTGGGCTATTAAGCCTGTATTGATGAGCCCATGGAGCAGGCATGCACTATCCATGACCCTCCAGGTGTTTTGGACTTCAGCTCTCAGAATTCCTGACCATTGGACAAGCTGTCTAAGGCTTCTGGGAGTTGGAGTCACAAACACCTGGAAGGCCACAGTGTCTCTAGCCTCAGTGGCAATGAATGGCTGCCATAGAAGCTATATGCTGAAGAACTTGAACAGGGGGCTTCTTATTGCTCAGTTGTTTTGCTTGTGGGCCTCTCAGCAGCTCGTAGGTCACTGAGGGAAACAGAATACTGGATGAGATACTCCTTTGATCTAATCCAGCATGGTAAACAAACTGGCTTTCTGTATGCATAAGAACATTTTCTATTTGAGAGACCAATCATATATATATGATTGGTCTCGCAGAAGGATAGGATTGCATTTTAACAGGACCAGAAATTACATTTAATAATAATAACAATAACAACAATTTTATTTTTATACCCTGCCTCCATCTCCCCAGAGGAGCCCCCGGTGGCGCAGTGGGTTAAAGCCCTGTGCCGGCAGGATTGAAGACCGACATGTCGCAGGTTCGAATCTGGGTAGAGGCGGATGAACTCCCTCTATCAGCTCCAGCTCCTCATGCGGGGACATGAGAGAAGCCTCCCACAAGGATGATAAAAACATCAAATTATCCGGGCGTCCCCTGGGCAACGTCCTTGCCAATTCTCTCACAACAGGAGCAACTCCTGACACAATAAAAAAAAATCTCCCCGGAGGGACTCAGGATGGCTTACATAGGGCCAAGCCCAACAGAACAGTTAAAACTTCATACAGTAAAATACATATTAACAAAAGCAATATAGAGAAATAAAAACAACATTAAACAGTATATAAAATGAACATCAAAGCCAAACAATCAATAACAAAGTTAAATGTCTTGTCGTGGGTGGGCGAACTGGTGCCACAACATTAAAGGATGGAGCTAATGTATATTTAAACACAAATATGTATTTTGTACTGTTATGTTTAGCATCACAGGGCAACATAGAGAGTTGGTTCTGTTTAGGAACATTTAGTATTTGAAAAGATGGTACTCGTTCTCTTCGAATCCACCTTCCTTCTTCATGAAGTTTCATTCTGAGGAAATGGTTGCACGAAATGTTACCATATTTTGAAGATTTGGGTCAGTGAAACCACATATCCCAGGATTGTCTTATGATCTGAATGGTTTCCTTAGTATTCAAGAATACTAAATTGCAAATGCTGGTGATAATCAGTTGGGTCTGAGAAGAGAAGAATACAAATGAATGTGCATTTTTAAAGTATCGGAATTGATTGGGGATTACGATCCTTAGTGGATCAAAGGGAGTTTGAATTCTTTGAACTTATGCCTGCCTGCCTAGTATAAGGTGTATGATCATGTGGACTGCCCCAAATACACTGCATAGATATAAAACCCATTCTTTAGTACAACCCTGGGCTTCAGTCCTATATCTAATTCTAGGCACGTATTTCTTCCAATGGTACAAACAGCACTTTGTTCCTAACACTGGGATACAGGACGCTATAAGAGAAGAGAGAAGTTAAAGGAATGAAAGACGGATGTGTGTGAAGCTGTATGTGACAACTAAATGTCACTATCAGTTAATGGCAGGAAACTCATTTTTAAGTTAAATATCCTTTTTATTCCCCCTCTTGTGGATAAACTGAAATGAACAGCAGTTTTAGCACAGCACATGTTCCGAATGATGCTGTTTTGTCTCGAAACACCTCTTGCTCCTGAAGTCTTATTATTTGCTTATGCTGACGTTTCCCTTTGCATGAAGAGAGATCCCATAATCCTGGAGATCAAAGCTCTGGGAGTTTATTGACTGATTTCCTGGTGTCATAGGTTAGAATGTACTGTCAAACAAGGGGGATATTAAGAAATTGAAAGGGTTACAAATATGAGAACAGGAGGATAAAGGACACATACTCAAGGAGCTATTTAACTCAGCTGTAAGTCAAAGCGAGGTTGACATAGAACTACTGGAGGCTGTTACAAACTTGAATATGCAATCCTGGAAAATGCCTGATTTCAAGAATCCATCACTACTGTCTTGTGCAATTAGATACTCCAAACAGTATAATTTTTCTGTATAGGGGTTCTCGGAAATAGTTGAAGCTAAGCAATTAAACATGAAGTTAAAATACAGATCGAAATACTGTATTACAAGGACTCAAGTAAGGAAATAATGCTATTAGAATTAAAAGGTATTTAAACTAATGAGGAAACTATCTCTGTGCCGACCCCTTAAACATGCAAAACAGAATTCCAAGATGAAAATGAACTCATGCTCATTTGTGCACAGAAATATAAAATTACTTTGCTGAATCAGACTATGATCAATTCTGGCTCACATTCATTTGCAGTAGGAAAAATTGTTGCATGCATTGTAAATAAGTAAATAAGTAAAATAAGTCCTTCTTTGGTCAATGAACCCTTTGCATGAGCAAGTGTGGGGTTATAGTTCACTAATACACTTTCACACACAACAAAAAAATCAAAAGAGAAAGAATGAAGTACAAGTTCAGATTGCATTACCTACAAGAAGCACTGCCTGAACATCAAGCAAAAAGTGGGTGCTAGAAACAATATCATACGGAAGCTGACTGGCACAACCTGGAGATCACAACCAGATACAGTGAAGACATCTGCCCTTGTGCTGTGCTACTCTGCTGCTGAGTATGCATACCCAGTGTGGAACACATCTCACCACACTAAAACAGTGGATGTGGCTCTTAATGAGACATGCCGCATTATCACGCGGTGCCTGCGCCCTACACCACTGTAGAAATTACACTGCTTAGCCGGTTTTGCACCACCTGATATCCACCGGGAAGTAGCAGCCAATAGTGAAAGGACCAAGGCAGAGACATCTCCAGCTCATCCCCTGTTTGGGTATCAGCCAGCACGTCAATGACTTAAATCTAGAAATAGTTTTCTAAGATCTACAGACACACTTGCCGGAACACCTCAGCAAGCAAGAGTCCAAAAGTGGCAGGCTCAAACCCAGAACTTCAACCAATGGCTGATACCAAATAAGAGACTCCCCCCTGGGCACACAGAGGATTGGGCGACTTGGAAGGCGCTGAACAGACTGCGCTCTGGCACCACAAGATGCAGAGCCAACCTTCAGAAATGGGGCTACAGAGTTGAATCCTCGACATGCGAGTATGGAGAGGAGCAAACCACTGACCACCTGCTGCAATGCAACCTGAGCCCTGCCATATGCACAATGGAGGACCTAATGGCAGCAACACCAGAAGCACTCCAAGTGGCCAGATACTGGTCAAAGGACATTTAATCAACTACCAAACTCATAAATTTTGTATTTTGTCTGGTTTTTTTTTTTTGCTTTGTTCTGTTAGAAATGTAATATAATCGACTGGTTGCACTGACACGATAAATACATTTCTGTTCCACTCTATCCGGATTAGAAAGATATCCACTTGAAAGTGAAAATAAAATATTCTAGCGAGTGGCAGAAATTAACAGAAAACAGTCCAAAACAACAGAAACAAAATATGGAGATTTGAAAAAGAACTACATCAACAAATACCTCCAGCAACCTCTTGACAAATTAACCTACCCAAAAAGATATTCAATAAGAGACCTGACGGCTTTCTAGTTTTAAGATCCAATACCTATATGGTGGTACAATTCCCCAAAACAAAGCACTAGTCCGCTTCCTAAAGAGATGGGGAAGTTGCATTAACTCTTGCTATTTGTACAGTGTCAAAGGCTTGGAAGAATTAAGATCCAACAAAGGCCAGCAGCTGAGGCAACAAATAATTCTAGCTAGATGTTCTGAAATGTGTATTTGTGGAGTCTTGGAGACTTCCAGGATCATATTTTTTCTTGTCTTTCCAATTTTTTCTTGTCAATCATGGGATAGCCTGGGGATCCAATGGGCATATCGGTAATCTGTAGCCCATAAGCTGTGCAGTTCTGCCATCAGTGGAAGGACAGGTGAAAGAAAGTTCAGCTGAAGCCAGGGAATTCCTTCATGGAGATGCATCATCCCCTGAGTGACTTGATTGAGTTCCAAAGAGAAATTATGAAGATTTCATCACTTACGCTTGAGGCTCAGGCATCGGCGGTGTCTGGGAGGGCTTTCGTACAACTGGGACTTGTGCGCCAACTGCGACCATACCTCGCAAAGGTTGATCTGACGGGGTGGTCCATGCCTTGGTCACCTCTAGATTGGACTACTGTAATGTGCTCTACATGGGGCTGCCCTTGAAAATGTCTCGGAAATTCCAACTGGTCCAACAGGCGGCGGCCAGGATGTTAACTGGCGCTCCTTACAGTGAGAGGTCAATCTTCCTGTTTAAGGAGCTCCATTGGCTGCCGTTTACCTTCTGATCCCAATTCAAGGTGCAAGTGCTTACCTACAAAGCCCTAAATGGTTTGGGACCTGACTACCTGCGTGACCGCATCTCCTTTTATGAGCCCACGCATTCCTTTCGTTCATCCGGAGAGGTCCTGCTCGCAATCCCTCCTGCGTCGCAGGCGCGTTTGGTGGGGACGAGGGACAGGGCCTTTTCTGTGGTTGCCCCCCAACTTTGGAACACCCTCCCCAAAGATATCAGACTAGCCCCCACGTTGGCAGTCTTTAGGAAGAACTTGAAGACCTTGCTATTCCGGTGTGCCTTTCCAGAATAGGAAACTCCAGCATTATGTCCCAGAAGCACTTTATTAGAGTTTTAAGATTCTCTGCCCATTGCACTTACCCTGAAATCTGACATACCACCTGTCACACCCAGCACTTTTTTTAATCTGTACCCATTACTTGGCCCGGCCCTAGTTTTATTGTGTTATGGTGTATTGTTTTTGTTGTTTTATTGTTTTGCTTTAATGTTTTTGATTTTGCTTTTGGTTGTATTTATTTATTTATTTATTTCAAAGTTTTCTATACCGAGCTTCTCACCTCTTTGAGGGACTCAGCCCGGTTTACAACCATAAAAACATACAATCAGTAAAATATCATAATTCATAA
The DNA here is from genome assembly GCF_025583915.1 of Anolis sagrei ordinatus. Taxonomy (NCBI): domain Eukaryota; kingdom Metazoa; phylum Chordata; class Lepidosauria; order Squamata; family Anolidae; genus Anolis; species Anolis sagrei. The sequence goes on from NW_026847438.1 coordinate 143,574,573, forward strand.
TTACAATTTAAAATAACATTTAAAATAACAAATATATTTAAAATTACGGTGGTCAGTCGTCATATTAAAAACAAGTATACCTCATCGTCCATCCAAAATCCTAGGGTGCTGTCTCATTCATCGAAAGCCTGTCTCCACAACCACGTCTTCACCCGTTTCCTGAATGTCAGGATAGACGGGGCGGTTCTGACCTCCTGTGGGAGAGAGTTCCAGAGTCACGGGGCCACCACCGAGAAGGCCCTGTCCCTCGTCCCCACCAGACGCGCTTGTGAGGCCGGTGGGACCGAGAGCAGGGCCTCACCAGACGATCTTAGTAATCTTGATGGTGCGTAGGGGAGAATACGTTCGGAGAGGTAAACAGGGCCGGAGTCGTTTAGGGGCCGGTTGTATTTGCTATGCTATTTGCTAGGGGCTGGTTGTATTTGCTATGCTATTGTTTGTTGGGGCCTTGGTCTTTGTAAGCTGCATCGAGTCCTTTGGGAGATGCTAGCGGGGCACAAATAAAGTTAATAATAATAGTAATAATAATAATAATAATAATAATAATAATAATAAAGATTTCCCATCAGAAGAGATCATAAAATCTTTGCTTCAACTTTTGGAGAGACATCAAATTCAAGCTCTCCAAGTGAGCATGCATGCCCTGGTTCATTGCCAATCCAATACAAATCAGATTTGCCTAGCCAAATTTCACCTTGGCATCATAAAAGCAAATTGAGTTCAGATGAGCAGGCCCCAGTCGTGTGTCCCTTCTGGCGTTATGGGAGAACGTATTTTGGGGCTTCTCAACTGTGCTTTCCCCTTTTGTATTCCTCTGTTTAGTGCACCCAGAATAGTAAACAGATGGCCTTTTTTGTACTATGAATATGCACTGGGCAGCTGGTAGAAATGTACCATTTTTTTTTCAAAGCTAGTATTTTTAACCTTTGCTATCATGCCAAAACATCCTATATCTGGAAATCATATAAGCTATTTTAAACAATCTTGCTTCCATATGTTTTGCTGATGAAAATGTTTCGCATGATAATGATGTTTTTACCATAACAGTATGTGGCTTGGACAACTGAAAAAAGTCTCATTCTCCTCCAAATGGAACATGTCATTTCTTTCTCTTACATTTTTTTAAAAAGGATAGGAAGGCCTAAAACAAAGCTTAGAAACAAGTATTTAAATTATTCCAGCTCAACCATGCTGCTTCTAAAAGAGGTTTTGAATAATGAAGCTTTCGCTTCTCCCAGGAGCTGCTTTTAACTTTTAAATGAAGCATGACTAAATTTGAGCAAAGAAGATTTGATGTTTCCAATTAGCTCAGAGAGTTGGAAATGGGTACTGATGTTATCACAGTCAATGCTGTGAACGGGAACCACATCCTGATACAGTTTTTATAGTGGTGAAAAATTCAGGGAGGAAAACTATCATAAGTGACTTAATACAATTGTCAATTCAAGTCTACTTTTTTTCCCTTCAGAAGGTTCTATGCATACTTCTACAGGAATACTAGATAATTTGGATATATATTAACATAGAAATTGGATAGCAACAATGACTTCTGTTAAAAACCTATCAGCGTCACCTCATCAGTATTTTGAGGCCTTGGGCATGGTACTTTATTTATTTATTTATTTATTTATTTAGTATATATATAAAATAATTTTTATTTGGTGTTTTCAAAAGTTACAGGGAAAGTGGGGGAATAATTGCAAGAAGACAGGACATTAGGAAAAGATAGTAACTAATACGAGGGAAATCTAGAAAAGAATATATGGCTTGGGTAACCACGGAAAAATTTGGTTCTAAACTCGTTTCGTTTTTAGGGGGCCCTTGCGTTTCGTTTTTTTAAAGAATTCCGAAATTTTCCTTTAAAAAAGTTCGAAATATACGAAATTTCGTAAAATTACGAATTGATTCGTTAATGGCGGACGCGATTGCGCAATATGCTAAAAAAACCCTCCAAATGGGACAGGGGGAACTTCTGAAGCTTCCCTCTCCCTCTGTTGTTGACTGTTGGTGTGATAAAACAAACAACAACTATAAAACTTGCACCAGACATGCGAAAATAATTACGAAATAATTACGAAATAATTACAAATAATTACGAAATAAATTGAAAAAATTGTTTCGAATCTAATTTACTCCTCACACTATTCCTGCATGGCTCAATATTGGATCATAAGCTAATTTAAATACAAATTAATAACGAATTACGAAATTAACGAACGAAACCGCCCAAGCCTAATATATATATATATTAGAGAAAAAAAGGGAAAAAATGAATTCTTTATGACTTCCTGGGTATCGTCATATGGGGTGTCTTCCTTTTCTTTTTCCTTTCTTCTTTTTTGTTTATACTTTTTCTCTCCTTCTTTCATTTGAGGTCCAGTCCGTTTTTTTCTTTTTAAATTATTGTCTTATAGTTTTTCTTCTTTAAGTATTCTGTTATTTTTTCCCAATTTGTTTCTTTTATCGGTGTTTCTTTATGTCTAGATAATAAAAATGTGAGTCTGTCCATGTTTCTTATATCAGGTATTTTTTGTATCCATTCTTCTACATCCGGTATTTTCTCTAATTTCCATAATTTGGCATAGCATATTCTAGCCGCAGTTGTTAATAAAAATAATAATTTATCCGTATTTCTATACTTTTTCATTTTCATCATTCCCAGTAAAAACAATTCCGGTTTTTGAGGTATTTTCATGCCTAGCATTTCTTCTATTGTCTCTTTTAGCTTCTTCCAGTAAGCTCTTGCCCTATCGCAGGTCCACCACATATGGTAGAAAGTTCCCTCTTTTTTCCTGCACTTCCAACATTCTGTATTTACATTTTTATAACATTTTCCTAGTTTACACAGTGTTATATACCATCTGTAAGAAATCTTAATCCAATTTTCCTTTAGATCGGTTGCATATAAATACTTTAGTTTTTTAGTCCATATTTCTTCCCACTCCTCTTTCTTTACTTTCCTTCCTATATTTTCATTCCATCTCTTCATATAGTCTTTTTCTTCTTTTCTTTCTCTATTCCATTCTTGTAGCTTTTTATATATCTTCGTTATTATCTTTTTTTCCGTTCCATTAGTATATTTTTATACCGCCCCTCTCAGCCTTCCAGTGACTTGAGACAGTTTACAAGGCAAAATCCAATGCCACCAGAAACACAAATACAATATACAATATAAAATCATCAGCAACAATAAAATCAAAACATTATAATAAAACATACTTCAATCGATACTCATTAAAACAATGTCCAGTTCCATCATATAGTTATTCCATTATTATATCCATTACTCAGTATTCTCAAATGCCTGCTCAAATAGCCATGTCTTAAGATGCTTCCAAAATGATAGGAGCAAAGAAGCTGATCTAATCTCCCTAGGAAGGGTGTTCCATAGCCGAGGGGCCACCACTTAGAAGGCCCTGTCTCTCGTCCACGCCAGCCATACTTGTGATGGTGGTGAGACCGAGAGCAGGGCCTCTCCAGATGATCTTAAAGTCCTCGCAGGTTCGTAAGGGGAGATTCGTTCGGACAGGTAAGTTGGGCCAGAACTGTTTAGGGCTTTATAGGCTAAAGCCAGCACTTTGAATTGTGGACTGTCTTAATTCATTATACAAACTAGGGGATCATCTACACTGACCATTTAATAACTTAAAAATCTGGCAGTCACATTAAGGAAAGTTGTAATTCCCTAAGGAAAGTGGCTGGTTCCAGTTGGGAACCAATCCAACTATCCTCACAGTCCTTAAGTCAAAGGAATGCCTGAATTCTGGGACAGGATTCAAACCTGACTTAGGTTAATTTGGGGCAAGGTCACTCTAAGTTGGCCTTTTTATTATTATTATTATTATTATTATTATTATTAAACTTTATTTGTACCCCGCTAGCATCTCCCGAAGGACTCGATGCAGCTTACAAAGGCCAAGGCCTCAACACAACAACAACAGACAATAACAATACGATGCAAAGCAAATTAAAAACATAAGCAATAACAAAACATTACACTATTACCCAGTAAAACCAGGGCCAGGACAATGATGGGTACAGGTTAAAAAAGTGCTGTGTGAGAGAGGTGGTATGTTGGAATTCTGGGCAAGTGCAATTTGCAGAGAGTCTTAAACTCTAATAAAGTGCTTCTGGGACATAGTGCTGGGGGCTATCCTATTCTGGAAAGGCACATCGGAATAGCAAGGATTGGCATGGATTTCCCTGGATCATCCCTGTGCAGCATATCTGTACCTGTGGTTAGTGTAAGATAGTGACACATTTGCATTTTGAAGATTCAGTGAACACAAACATGGTTTCATGCACAAAATTAGTTACAATGTTGTGTATACAATTATGTTCAGTCTATGTGTATAAAGTGCATATGAAAGCTAAATTAATGTCATGCTTAGACTTGGGTCCCATCTCCACTATATAGGTTAAAGTGGTCTCGTTCAAGAAGCGGGAGTATAAATTTTGTCCTGACACAGTTCAGTCACCATCATGTGCTGGAACAGTGAGGAGCATGCTTTTGCCATTGAGGCCTACTTTTCAAGCGGATTTGGAGTGGCTGGCCCGCTCTCCAGATTTGGCCTCTTATGATTTTTTTCTATGGGGTTTTTTGAAATCCCGTGTTTATGTGAACCGTCCAAGGACCCTACAAGATTTGAAGACCAACATCCAGGAAGAAATTGCCAACATAACGCCTGCTATGCTGGCAAGAATCATGACAAACGCCAGAAATCTGTTTACTCAGTGTATGGAGAATGGAGAATGGGGGACGTCACCTACCTAATTTGATCTTCAAAACTATGTAAAACAAAACTTTAGGTATGTGCCTACATTATAATTTTTTAAAAAAAATCTGATTCATACAATGGGTTTATTAAGTTTTGAAAAAAGGAAGTTATGCTTCCTGTATTTACATGAAACCACTGGGAGAGATAATCCATAGGCGTGGGGTATGGTGTTATCAGTAGTAATGTGAGTGGTACCTGTTTGTGCCATTTAATTTTTTTTTGTATAATTTGTTTCATTTGGGGGTCATGAAATGGTAATCGCCCCTCCAGTATGAAAATAAATCTGAAAACAAAAGTAAGTGAGAATGGTTATGGTTTATTTGCCTGATTTTTGGTCCCATTTACCTTTGAGCCCTGCCTGTTGGGCCAATCAGAGGATAAGAAAGTTGGCATGTGGGCATGCATTGGTCATTGTATTTATTGGCACAATCACTCACAAAGCCCTCATTGTGAGGTGTGCATCTGCTGCTGCAGCAGCAAAAGCTTTCATAGAAACATAGAACCATAGAATCATAAAATCAAAGAGTTGGAAGAAACCTCATGGACCATCCAGTCCAACCCCCTGCCAAAAAGCAGGAATATTGCATTCAAATCACCCCTGACAGATGGCCATCCAGCCTCTGTTTAAAAGCTTTCAAAGAAGGAGCCTCCACCACACTCCGGGGCAGAGAGTTCCACTGCTGAATGGCTCTCACAGTCAGGAAGTTCTTTCTCATGTTCAGATGGAATCTCCTTTCTTGTAGTTTGAAGCCATTGTTTTGCTTCCTAGTCTCCAGGGTAGCTTGCAGTTTTGTTATTTTTTTTTAATGAAAGAAGAAGAAATAGTGGGGCTGAGCACTGGGCTGTGTGTGTGTATGGAGCGTCTTTGACATTTGGCAAGAAGAAATGCCGCCCTGCCTCCTTTCTGCTGCTGCTGGAGAACATGGGAGGCAGGGCCAGCAGGGGAAAAGATGAAATATTTTAAGGAAATTTTAATTCTAGAAAAAAATAATTAAAATCAGGAAAATGACCCAAACATTATAAAACTTGGTGTGCTAAAAGTGGTTGATATGCCCCCCCCCCAAGTTAGGCTATTTTCACCCCTCTAGCCCCAAAAGTGAGGGAGGGGGAGCCTGGGGAAACCCACCCATGTTGGCTAATGGTCAGAAAAATTTCATTTCTTTGGACTCGGATCAAAAAAGCTGATTCGGAAAGGTGCCCGTTTGCGGAAGGCATGTGAAAACAAAAATGGGGGGAGAGGGCTTCTGCAATGCGCTTTGTATTGGGTTATCTTTGTACCAAGTTCAGAAACTCCAGTTGGTTCAAAATATGGCAGACAGATTCTTTACAGGAACATGCAGGAGTGAACATAATACATCTATACAAAAGTCACTCCACTGACTGCCAAATAGTTTCTGGGCAAAGTACAAAGTGTTTATTTTGATCTTTAAAGACCTACATGGTTTGGGTCTAGGTCACCTGCAGAATTGCCTTCTCCTGTACAATCTGCCCCAAACACGGAGGTCCTCGGGGGTGGGAGTCTACTTTAGTCTGCCAAAACCCAACTGGCAACCATCACTCGGAATATCTTTTCATCAGCCTCCCCAAGACTGTGGAACGACCTGCCAGACAAAATCCAACAGCTGAATGATCTGTTGGAATTTGAAAACTATCTAAAGATCTATCTCTTCTGATAGGACTACCCATACAGATTTAATCATGAATTTTAAACTTGCATCTTATTTTTAAACTTTGTTGTGTGTATTTCAATATGTATTTTGTAGATATATGTTTTAATATGGATATTTTGTAGAATGTTTTTGATTATTGTGTTTTTTTTAGCAATGTTATAAACCACCTTGAGCCACGAGGAGAGGAGAATAAAAAAATAAAATTATTGTTATTGTTATTGTTATTATTATGTCTATCAAATAATATATAGAGTAAAATAGAAAAAATATTTAAAATATTCAAAAATTGTCAAAAACCCCAACATTTTGAGTGTCATGAAACCCTGAAAAAAAGGTTCCTGAAATGAGGAAAATCTTCACAGTTCCAGATAGATACTACACAGAAAGTGTACATTACTGATTTGTAAGAAAGTGCAGAAACCTTTTTATGAGCACAAAAATGCTATTTCCACATACAATTCTGCACAGAATAAATCCCAGATTACAAATAGGCATTGGAAAGTTCTTTAGTTTTCAGTCACGTTCTCAGAGAGGAAAAGTATTAAAATTTCTCATTGCTTCCTTCAATGAGCATATGGAGCCACATGCGGCTAACGTGTCCAAAAGTACAAAGATTCTGGGATGGTTCTATGATTGGTAAGCCAAATTGTGGAGGAAACAATAAAAGAGCTTCAGGGAAGCTCTTCTAATGACTTCAGTATTCCAAAGTGAGACTAAGGATTTGGTAAATAAAAATTTTATACTGCTCGTGTTCTGTGCTGCAAGACTCAAAATAGTGAAAACCTGGAAAAAGTTAGAGAATCTATCAGAAAAGGTAACCTGTAAATTAAGCTTAGCAAAAGCGAATCGAAAGAAGATCGGTTTGATAGCACTTTGAAACCATTTATTAGCTTCATGTATAAAAGCATGAATTTAAACCATCAAAAATCCAAGAAAGATTGTGGTTGAGCAATTTATAAACAAATTGCAACAATTAAATGTAACAGATAAATTTAGAATAATGTAGTGGTAAGAGAAATGTATTTTATAATATATTTTTATAATGCTATATAAGTAATGGGAGGGTTGGGAGAATGGCATAATGTTTTGCGATACACACACACATCTATCTATCTATCTATCTATCTATCTATCTATCTATCTATCATCTATCTATCTAAAAATGCTCTGTGCATAATGAGTACCTTAAAAACAAAAGAACCAATGAACGAAATCACACCAAATTTGGCAACAAAATGTCTCACAGTACAAGGAGTGACCATCACTCAAAAAAGTATGATTTGTCATTTGGGAGTTGTAGTTGCTGGGATATATATTTCACCTACAATCAAAGAGCATTCTGAACTCCATCAACAATGGAATTGAACCAAACTTGGCACACAGAACTCCCATGACCAACAGAAAATATTGGAAGGGTTTGGTGGGCATTGACCTTGAATTTGGGAGTTGTAGTTCACCTACATCCGGAGAGCACTGTGGACTCATAATTGCGTTTTCTTGCCCTGGTGAAGGGAGTTGGACTGGATGGCCTTAAGTATTTTCTGTTGGTCATGGGAGTTCTATGTGGGAAGTTTGCCCCAATTCTGTCGTTTGTGGGATTCAGAATGCTATTTGATTGTAGGTGAATTATAAATCCCAGTAATTACAAATCCCAAATGTCAAGGTCTATCCCCCCCCCCCCCAAATTCCATCTGTGTTCATATTTGGGCGTATTGAGTGCTTAGGCCAAGTTTGGTCCAGATCCATCATTGTTTGAGTCCACAGTGCTCTCTGGAAGTAGGTGAACTACAACTCCAAAACTCAAGGTCAATGCCCACCAAACTCTTCTAGTGTGTTCTGTTGGTCAGGGAGTTCTGCATGCCAAGTTTGGTTCAGTTCCATCGTTGGTGGAATCCAGAATGCTCTTTGATTATAGGTGAACTATAAATCCCAGCAGCTACAACTCCCAAATGACAAAAGCATAATTTTTGAGTGATGGTCACTCCTTGTGTTGTGAGGGGTTTTGTTGCCAAATTTGGCATGATTTTGTTCATTGGTTCTTTTGTTTTTAGGGTACTCATTACACAAAGAACATTTATATATATATAGATTACCTACACTTTGAATTGGGACTGAAAACTTCTCGGCAGGCAGTGGAGTTGCTTTAACAGAGGCATGGTATGCTCCCTATAGCTAGCCCGTTAGTAATCTGGCTGCCGACCTTTGCACTAATTGCAGTTTCCTAGCCATCTTCAAAGGTGGCCCCACGTAGAGTGCTCAACATGGCACCCAAGAACACTATAAAGGCAACCACCTTCAATCACATCAGCCTGAACACAGATTTACTAGCTCAATGGAAACATTGGCCTAAAACTAACATCAGTTTGGCACCTAGCTGCCAGTATGGCAGAATGTTCTTTTCCTTCCCTCCCCTGTATAGATTTTTTTATATATAACCTGAGAACTGGCTCCAAAGAACTTTGCAGGCTTGTAGAGTATATTTTGCAGGAATACTGGGGAGGGGTGTGTGTTGTAGTAGAGTGTGTTGAGCAAGCTACAACGAGTAATAGAAGAGCAAAGAGAGCTGCGCAGGTGTTGGATCAAGAGCAGCAAAGGAAGCGAATTAGGGAGATATTCATGACACCTACAGATACTGAGTCATTTGAAGGGTTTACAGATTCTGAAATGGAGGAGGAGGGAGAGGAAGGAAGAGGTTTGAAGCGGGTTACTCGGGATCAAGAATCAGATGATGAGAGGGAAAGGAAGCGGATCCGTGAAATACTTAATGCTCCGACTGAAGAGGAAGACTTCATGGAGTTCACAGGGAGTGATGGGACTGGGAGTGATGACGGGGAGGAGGATGGACTAGATTGGACCCGTGTACAAGAGATCAGGGACATATGTACTCAACCCACCTCCAGTGAGGCGTTTGAGGGGTTCTCGGGATACTGGCAACCTGGAAATATGTGGGATGATCTAAGTCTTGATAGACGCTGGAAGAGCTGGAGGGACGGGCGGTGGCGAGCAACTGTGGAAGCAAAAGCACCTGAGAGCGATGACGACAGGGTGGAGACCAGCTCCACCTCTGATGAGGAATTATAGGATAAAAGTAAGGTATCAAACGAATGGAACTTTGCAGTAGGCAAAGAGTTGTATTGGGTTTGGGACTTTGTTGCTGCCTTTACTGTCGACTTGGATCCTGGGACTACAGATCGTTGTGCTTCCGTGTTTCACCCGTCTGGAATCCTGTACTCCTGCTGACTTCGGATTGCTTCTTGACGACGACATCGCGTTTTGGACTTCTACTACAACTTTTGGACGTGTTTTGACCCTAGACTGTTTCCTGACTTCATTTCTGCTTGCTCCCACCTTGTTTTGATGTGCTTCGTAAACTCTGTTAATTTCAGGCAGTTTGTTGAAGGTTTTTGTTATACCGGATTATATCTCCGCATAATCCGGATTATTCTCCAAGTTGCGTTTTTTGCTTAGCAGTTGCTACAGACTTTGTTTTATTGCTAGACTCATTGAATTCAAGTGTTTCTAAGCTATTTTTGTTTGTTAATAAACTTTGTTTGCATCTTTTACTTGTGTTTGTCTTTGTTAAGGCTTCTGGTTCACAACAGTGTGTGTGGCTACATTAAGAAATGATAATTATTCCTTCCCAGTGCACTGACAGAAAGAGATCCCTGAGTTACAGTAAGTCATCCCTCTGCATTCTGACCCTGAAGCTTGACATTCACATTACATGTCCATAAATGTTCCTCAATGTGTGTATATGTGTCTATTTCTTAGAGGAACAATTCAATTTATATGAAGTTGCCAAGTTTCAAGAAACAGTAATAGTCTCAATCCCTTGATTCCAGATGTCATTCTTCCAAACTACTCTGCCAGCACAGTTTTTCAATATAAAACTAGTGGTGGAAGAGAACTATTGAATTATTGAACCCATTGCCCTACAACAGTAGGAAATAAAGTCTCTGGAGAGATGATACATCAGATAGTAAACTGATAACATGGCTGATCTTGGCCACAGGGTCAGTTCTAATGTTTATTGTACACTGCATTTTCTGTAGTATTTGGTTGCTTTATCTTCAATAAACAAAACCTCCATGCTGTGAACATGTTTACCTTCCCTTTTCTCACCCTGTGTTGTCTAAAATGACCTCAAATTGCAGCAGCTTTGACTTTCAAGGGAATGAAAGAGTTCAAAAAGCAAAAAGATGGCTTTCTTAAAGATATAAGTTCCACGGTACTTCCATAAACATCAATAAAGAATTTCTTAGGGTTAAATCAATATGCACCCTATGAATTTTTTCCCCCATTAGATTGGACAAGGGAATGAATCTTTGCCTTTAAGAGTCTGCACTGAATAGAAGGCACCGATATAATGTATTAAATATAAACTTCTGTTTAGAACGAAATTGAAAACAAAACACAACCAAATGAAAGCTGCAATGGGGGAAAGAAAAATACAATTTAAGACGTGGAATAACGAGAACGATTTCCACCCATGAAATATCTTCTGATAACTCACAAACGGTAAAGCCATGAATTTATGCATAAGATACAATTCACAACAAAGAGATAATTCATATTCAAATCTCATGGTCCTCCATCACACAGCCCTCTGTTTATATGTAGATAGTCTTATGAGAAAATGACACCAGGCACTACCGAAATTATGAGACAGCAAGTCAAGCCTGAAGATAATAATTACTTAGTTCACACAAGCACAGTGAGACTCTTCAGCTCACAATCTTCATGGCCTGCACTAGCAAATGTACCATGTGAAAGCAGTAAATTAAAAGGACACCCTGCCTTCCCCCCCCCCCCCTCCATTCCAAAGCATTTAATGAACTAATAATGGCTTGACAAAAGCAGGAAGAGAAAAGGGGAGGTGGAGGTTGGCTGATAAGAAAAGGAGGGTGAAATATCTCTTCTTAATTTACTGTAGTTTAACTGGGAAGGAACTAAAATTCCTTTAGATCAGAGCTAAGAAATGTGTGACCATTGGTGTGGTTGGACTATAACTCTGATCAATCCTCGCTGAAATGCCTGGTGGTAAGGGAAGGTGGGAGTTTAAGTCCAAAGACATCCAAAGGACCACAGTTGCTCAACCTGCTTTAGATAGATTAATCTCAATTTTAGAAAATAACTGGATTCACAAGTTAATGCTATACATGTCCATTCACCTTGCCTGCTTACTCTGAAATCATCCCTGTTGAGCTCAATCTTTGGAATTAGATCAGAACTGCAGCTCCAAAAACTTCACTGTGAGAAATATTTTGGCATTTACTAACCTGATCTATATCAAATACACTCTAGTAATAATCTGGAGTAACTGGATTCTGCACCGGGATTGTGGCGCAGCTGGCTGAGTGTCAGCTGCATTAAGATCACTCTGACCAAAAGGTCATGAGTTTGAAGCCAGCCCGGGTTGGAGTGGGTTTCCAACCAATTGTGTGTAGCCTGTTGTCGACCTTTGCAACCCGAAAGACAGTTGCATCTGTGAAGTAGGAAAATTAGGTCCCACCTTAAAGTGTGGGGAGGCTAAATTAACTGATTTATGAGGCCATAAAGAAGACTCCAGCAAAGCATTCCAGCGGGGAAGCATGTGGAGAATGCAGAAGTGCTTCATCAGTGTCGCAGATGAACGATGAAAGCAACAGCTCCCCTGGTGGCCAGAAAAAGTTAAATAGCCTCTGTGTATGTCTGTATATGTTTGTATGTCAAAAATTGGCATTGAATGTTTGCCATATATGTGTACACTGTTATCCGCCCTGAGTCCCCTGTGGGGTGAGAAGGGCGGAATATAAAAGCTGTAAATAAATAAATAAATAATTTTTCCCCCAACTATATTTGGAAAAAAACAATGGAGAAATTGCCAGTTCTTCATTCTCTGATATTATTATTATTATTATTATTATTATTTGAAACACAACAAGATGAGTTCACAGCGGACACTCTGCTGGCTGTTGAATTGGATCACACATCGGACACTTCCCAAGTGTCTAGGACTGTGTGATGTATCGGCGAATAATGTGTGCAGATCCCAGTAAGGTGGTCTTCTGCACATGGCAGATGGTAATTTTGTCAGCACAGATTGTGTTTAAGTGCAGGCCAAGGTCTTTAGGCACTGCACCCAGTGTGCCGATCACCATTGGGACCACCTTGACTGGCTTGTGCCAGAGTTTTGCAGTTCAATCTTTAAATCCTCATACCGTGTCAGCTTTTCCAGTTGTTTCTCTCCAATCCTGCTGTCTTCTTCTTCTTCTTCTTCTTCTTCTTCTTCTTATTATTATTATTATTATTATTATTATTTGAAAACAATAAACATTGACAAAATCACGGTCAACTGCAAAAGTCCACCTTACTTGGATCTGTGCACATCATTCGAAAATACATCACACAGTCCTAGCTGCTTGGGAAGTGTTCGACTTGTGATTTTGTGATATGAAATCCAGCATATATATCTCGTTTGTTGTGACATACTGTGTTTTTGTGTCAGTAAAATACTAATAATAATAATAATAATAATAATAATAATAATAATAATCTCAGATTCTTTTTATGCTGAATGTGCAGAAATCCTTTGATACTGGTATTTTTTTCAAAACAAAACACTTGAAATAAAAGAGGTGATAACCCTAATTTAGCATCAGTTGAAAACCAAGACTTTATGTCTCTGGATGAATGAATCCATCAGTTTAGGTATCTCCTAAACTAAATCCCCAGACACAGGCATGTAGCCGGGGGGGGGGGGGGCTTTGGGGGCTTCAGCCCCCCCCCCCAAATTCTCATGGTGGTCTGTGAAAAGGCCTTACTGGTACATTATTTAGACTGTTATGTTTATTCATATCATGATCTGATCACCATGCCCAATATATGTCATATGCATGGGGGTATTGGGGTAATGATACAAAAGGTTTGCTAGGGTAGACCCTCTTTCACTCAGACTCAGCCCCCCCCCCAAATCAAAATCCTGGCTACGGGCCTGCCCAGACATATTCCAAGACAATCATATTTACTGCTTCAGACTTTTCAAATACTTTGCTTTTTAATTCTCACATTTTCTCCTTATTTTGAATAAGGAAATAAGAAATTTATCTCTTATTTTATATTGTAGAGTCCTAGGACCTCATCACATTAGCCAATATTATCATCCTAGAATGCTTGGAGAATGCTGGGAGGACTGAGCCTGTCAAATGCCATCAGATGACACACAGCTGCTTCTGGCAGGGCTCTGTCCTCCCAGCATCCTCCAAGTGTCCTAGGACACTGCCAAAACAAGAGAGGAAGCTTCTCCTGTTCGATTGACAAGAAGGGAGGTAAGCCAGGTGGAAACACATTCCCACATGGAATGGGGAAAATGCCAATGTGGTTGATGTGTGGCACGGGCTGACGGTTTCCCCCGCTACCCGCATAATTCGCCCCGGTGAAAGGGCAGCCAAGCACAGGATTACCATCTATTGTTTTCCGTGTCTTGGTCCTTCATCTTCATGGAACTGGACATGTAAAATCAATCATGGAATCATCTGTATCCCCACATCGTCATCCTCTTCAGTTTCACACCCTCGATGAGGGCATCTCTGCAATGCGCTAGACTTTTAAACCTACCAATAATCAGCTGTTCATCTCACCATAGGGATCCCCTCCTCTTTTCTGTGATGTCAGAGAAACCCCTGTTCAATCCCTGCATGGATCCTAGCTGGCCCATTTCTAAGTCAATCAGGAGGAGGCATGGGAAGTCTGAATATATGTTAAAACTGTATAAAATGTATTGTATTTTACTGTAAATGTATGTGTGTATATTTTGAGCAGTAATTTGGTACTTGCATCCCTTTTGGTCGATTTATTTATTTATTTAAAAGTTTTGTATACCAACCTTCTCACCTCTCTTGAGGGACTCAGACCGGTTTCCAACCATAATATCACATACAATCAATAAAACATCATAATACATATTACAGTAAAACATTAAAACAGCAATTACAATCAATAACTATAATGGTCAGTCGTCATACTAAAATCTTTGCTCATCATCTTCCATCCATATCTCAGGGTGTTGGCTCACTCGTCGAATGTCTGTCTCCATAACCAAGTCTTCACCTGTTTCCTAAATGTCAGGATAGAAGGGCGGTTCTCCAGGGCCTCTCCAGATGATCTTAATAATCTTGATGGTTCATACGGGAGAATACGTTTGGAGAGGTAAACAGGGCCGGAGTCGTTTAGGGCTTTATAGGTTAACACCAGCACTTTGAATTGTGCTCGGAAGCTAATTGGCAGCCAGTGGAGCTGGTGTAACAGCGGAGTGGTGTGCTCCCTGTACCCAGCACCCGTTAGTAGTCTGGCTGCCGAGCGTTGGACTAGCTGCAGCTTCCGGGCAGTCTTCAGAGGCAACCCCACGTAGAGAGCGTTGCAGTAGTCTAAACGGAATGTAACCAAAGCGTGGACCACCGTGGCCAAGTCAGACTTCCCAATAAACCTCTGTAGTTTGCCTTCAACCTGGAGTGCTTTGTTCTCTGTGCTGGCTGATCTGGTTTAGCAGAAGCTCACCGAGCACGGACCTTCTTATCTGATATCCTAGCTGAAATCACTACAACATGTCTATGTATAGAATTGACATGATATACCAAATATGATCAATCTCTCACTCTCAAAACATGTAATAACTACTACTACTACTACTACTACTAAACTTCTTACCTGCCTCTCCTCATGGCTCAACGTGGATCACAACATAACTAACACATAATCATGTAAAAACATTATATAAAATATACACATTAAAACATATATCTACAAAATACATATTAAAATACACAGAACAAAGATTAAGATGCAAGTGCTCCTCCAGTCTTACGACCACGTGTTTTTTCGGGAGTTTTAAAGATTACAGACAGCATTTTTTGAGGAGAGTCTGCAAATTACTCTGTGGGACTTTGGTTTGCTTCTAATACCTAGGTATTTTTTAAATATATTTTTATAGCTCTTCCAACTCTTGACCTTTTATTAACTTTAAAAAGTGTAAAGGTTTGCTGCTAGATCTTGTTGAAAGCAGCTATGTCAACACTCTGCACATAGTCTTCAAACTTGGTGATCTCTTCCTCTAGGATATCTGTCCCCACTTGGTCGTCCTCCACCACACACTGGATCTGGAGCTTCTTGATTCCATAGCCCACTGGGACCAGTTTGGAGGCTCCCCAGACCAAGACGTCCATCTGAACGGATCGGACACATTCTTCCATCTTAGCCATGTCTGTCTCATCATCCCAAGGCTTGACATCCAAGAGAATGGAGGACTTGGCAATCAGGCCTGGCTTCTTGGATTTCTTCTCCGCATACTGCTTTAGTCGCTCTTCCCGAATTCGGGCTGCTTCCTGGTCCTCCTCCTCGTCACTTCCAAACAGGTCAATGTCGTCATCCTTGTCTTCCTCCGCAACGGCTGAAGCAGAAGGCAGATTGACTTTCTTTGATGGAGTAGCCTATGGTTCCACCTTCCTCATGGGGGTGACGTGCTGTGTTGGTGGTGGTGGTGGTGGGGAAGGATGATGAGCAGATGCTTTTTCCAGCACATTCAGGCAACATTCTAGTCTGGAGATGGCAAGCTGCAGGTCCACAACCACACTGTGAAGGCTTTGGTTCTCTGCCTCCAGGTGTGCAATCCTAGTGATCAGCTCCCCTTCGTCCCCTGCAGGCCCTGCGGAAGAAGAACTGCTGGCACTCTGCTGGCCAGAAGAACTGCAAGCTGGACCGTTCATCTGTTCATAGTATTTC
This sequence comes from Anolis sagrei ordinatus, assembly GCF_025583915.1. Taxonomy (NCBI): domain Eukaryota; kingdom Metazoa; phylum Chordata; class Lepidosauria; order Squamata; family Anolidae; genus Anolis; species Anolis sagrei. Next base: position 143,590,777 of record NW_026847438.1, read on the forward strand.
TTCTCAGCATCATCGTATTTGAACTTATCGAACCAGATCTTCTCGTGCATGAGGAAGTTGGCAGCCATTTTTGCGTTAGCAAAGGAGATGTATGTAACAATAACACTGATAACTAATAACACGAGGGAGATGAGGAAGGGGAACCGCTCCGCTTCTGGTCCTGAGGCCTTTTTAAATATAATGCTATCCCCTGTTTCCCTCCTTTGGAATCTATTCCTTTTGAAGAAGGCCTGCCCTTTGACAGATGCATCCTAATTTAACAATTCTCAGTAATACCTATCAGGTTGTACTTATTGTCTTGCATTAGGACTTTGAGACCACCCTGGTTGGTTTGTCTTTCCTTTCCTTTGTGTGTTAGCCTATAGATGTTGGAGACCATGGGTGAGTGTTACATCTTTTTGGTTTCCCTGCAGTATTGACCTATAAACTACCTACTCCCTGCCTCCTTTGTCCTTCTTCATCTTTGTTCTCAGGTAAGTTCATACCTTTTGCATTATGTAGAAATTGTATATGCAAGGACCATAGGACAACTGCATTCCATTTAGTGGGATGTGGAGACTGTATGCTAGCTGTGACTTATTTATTGGTTTGGGCTGCTGGAGAGCGGGGGCACAATGGCAGTAAAATCTACAGTGGACCTTCTGTGGCAAAATATGCAATAAAAAGAGAGGCTGGAGGCAATCTGGGTTTTCAAAATGTTTACAAATACAGCTTCAAATAAAATACTTTCATAGAAAATAGCATTAAGATTAGATAGGCAGGAAACAATAAATTTAATCGCATTTATTCTGCTCTTGGTTTTTGTGTCTCTCCCTCTCCCCCACCCCACTTTGTTTTGTTTTATCTATGCCATCACTTCTGCTACAGTCTGGAATTTTCTCTATCTTTCAATATCTAAAATGACTCTGATTACATTTCTTTAAAATGCAGCACAGCAGAATTATTTTCATTCATCATTTAAAATGGCATGACAGCATTTTCTTGAGTTGTGGGTGGGGGTACTCTTTTCTCACTATTTTTGTCAGTAAAAATTAAATGTGGTATTTAGAAAAAACAAATAAATTGTGAATTGAAGCAAAATAGCCGATGAGTCTTTGCCACAAGACCTGCCTCCAGTCTTTGTCCATTTATATATGTTTGCATGTTCTAATATTCAAAGTGCTATCCTACTGTAGTTTATGCACTTTTGGAGAGAGGGGCTGCAGAGTTAATTCCCATCAGTACCTAACACAGTGGTTCTCAACCTGGAGTCCCCAGATGTTTTTGGCCTACAACTCCCACAAATCCCAGCCAGTTTAGCAGTGTTAGGATTTCTGGGAGTTGAAGGCCAAAAACATCTGGGGATCCCAGGTTGAAAACCACTGACCTAACAAAACCAGTCTTCTTCCTTCTTTTCATCCCCTTTCCCTACCTCCCTCCCACCTTCAGCTTCAACAGTTGCACCATTCCAACCCATCATTAGGCCATTTCCCCTTGAATAATCCACTAACACAATGACAGCACCATATTTCTCTTCAACTGCCTTGTCTCAATCCTATGGAATTCTAGGACTTGCAACTTAGGAAGAAAACCTAGACATTTTAGCTAAATAACTCTACTGCTTCACCAAATTAGAAAGGTAAACGGTGTTCTAGTTGTGTAGTGTGAAGGCCCTTAGTTGACTTCAGGTTCAGCACAAGTGATTGCTAGATCCTCCCACATATAGCTCTATTAGATTAAAGTGTATGCCAGCACAATAAAATGCAAGGAACAACTGTGGCTTATCTATAGTTCTAAGGAAGGTTCATAATATAGTAGACAAACCTACCACAATTTCTTTGCAGACAAGATTGAAAGAATATCATTATGCAAAAAGATAATTGTGGGAGAAACTAGGCTTGTTTGATCAAGAAAAAAATTGGTTCTAAACTTGCTTCGTTTCCAGGGGACACCAGCGTTTCGAATTTCTGAGGACTTCCGAAATTTAAGATTTCAAAATTTTGAAATTTACGAAATTTCGTTAATTACGAATCAATTCATTAATGGCGGGCGTGATTGCGCAATGCGCTAAAAACACCTCCAAACGGGACAGGGGGAACTTCTGAAGCATCCCTCTCCCTCTGTTTCTGACTGTTGGTGAAAAAACTTACAACTAACAGAAACCAAATTAAAATAAATTCAGGATGAAATTAAAATACATTAAGTTAGTAAAAATACAAATTAAAATCACTTAAAATTAATAAAATAATAAAATAATAAAATAATAAAATAATAAAATAATAAAATAATAAAATAATAAAATAATAAAATAATAAAATAAATAATAAAATAAATAATAAAATAAAATAATAAAATAAAATAATAAAATAAGTAATAAGATAATAAAATATCTCCAGGAGGAGGAGGAGGAGGATGGGGAGGAAAGGCAACGCTGTCACCTTTCCTCTCCTTCTTTCCCGTCTTAATAATTACAAAATAATTACGAAATAATTACGAAAATTTGGAAAAATTATTTCGATTCTTAATTACTCTTCACACTATTCCTGCATGGCTCGATATTGGATCGTAAGCTAATTTAAATACGAATTAATAACGACTTTAGAAACTAACGAACACAATCAAACAAGCCTAGGAGAAACCATAATTAGCAGATTTCATCCCTTCAGACCAAAGGCTTTGAGGCAGAAACCCAATGACTAGGCTCAACTCGCCCATTAACTCAACAGCAGAATGATGTCAACACTCATGCAAAATACTACTGATTCAATGGGTCTACTTTTGTCATGAGATGGTTTTTAAGCAACTGATTTTAATGTGGATAAGTGAATTTAATGTTTGTATATATTTATGGTTTTATGTCCCAGCATTTAATGTTTGCCATATATATGTTGTGCTCCATCCTCAATCCCCTGCAGGGTGAGAAGGGCAGAATATAAATGTTTTAAATAAACAAATAAATAAAATTTTGTGTGTACTAGGACTCTTCCAGGATGGAGCCAGGACAGAGCCCCAATGGAAGTAGCCCTGTGTCATGTGATGGGCTCTGGTGGGCTCCGTCCTGTCTCCATCATGGAAGCATCCTAGGACAGATCCCAAGCCTCATATGATACAACAATAAACTTGTGGTTTGAAATATGCAGATGTAGTGGAAATCAAAACCAACATATGTTTTCATTCTTAAGTTGGTGGGTTCTGCTTGACACTTGTATGGAGACACTAAAATCTGCTTTCAGTGAAGTAGAAATTAAGGTCTTAAACCTAATCAGTACATGATTTAATGCCTCATGCTGCAAAGCATATGAAGAGTGGCAAACAAATCACTTGCTAGAACTAAAGCTGATGGTTTAACCCAGACACAATGTAAACCATGAAGACACACTTAACAGAAAACTTCCCTCTATGTGGTTAGCTGTTTTGTGCTGAAAACACATAGTCAAAGATGCTTATATTTGATACTAAAATATCACTAGACAGGCAATTAATCATTGTGAAAGAAGGACTGTGGTTAAGACTATATGTGCATGCTTGTCACTGCACTGGGCCAAAGTTGCTTGTCATAAATCTCTACCTACATTTACATGCAATACAACTGGGCTTTGGCTGATCTTCCATGGCTGAATTCACATGAGGGCTATATCAAGCTCCACTGTATAAAATACTTGCCCCTTTACTGTCACACAGACCTGTTTTAAACCAAATTAAAATCAACTTGGAAAGCTACCCATGATTACACAGCCACTTTGTTGCAGAGGGATGTTTCTACTGTGTGCACATGTTTGCCATATTAGTTTATGTCTGGTCACACAACCACAGCAGTTATGTGTGGGGTGGGGTGGGAGAGGATCTTTTCATGCATGATCCTATTATGCATGCACATTTACTTTGGGTGGATCTAGACAGCCTCTTCAATGCATAAACTTCCACAATAAAAAGGGAGCTGTCCAGATGACCTCCTGGACGAACCCAAATTAATTCAACCCAAACCAGGAAAACCCTGGTTTGTGGTGAATTAATTTGATAGTGGGTTTATTCCACGACTGGGCCTGTGCATAAGACTGTAGACAGGACATAAATTCTGTGTGCCCAATGGGACGCCAGGGATGCCTCAGATTAAAGGCCTTTGGATTTCCTTAAAACAGAGTCTTTATATTGCTTAAAGGTTCAACAAAGTTCTTTATTAATGAAAACTAACAGGTACTTTAAGGCTTTCTTAACACTCTATTGGCTCTCTCTCAATCTTGTCCACAGGGAACAGGCACTAATTTTATAACTGTAACTAATGGGGAAATCCTTAACTTCTAATCTGGGCAGTCTGTCTTTGCCTCTGTTGGCGTGGAGCCCCTGCACCCGGTACCAACTGCTTCTGGCTTCCGCGAGTGACCCTTACCAAGCAGAGTTTTGTAGATTTCCAGGGGAAAAAGAATTCAGGTTTTTGTGATGGCTGGCTGAAGTCCTTCAGCAAAGGAACTGTAGGGCTGTATAACCCCGGCCAAGCTGTGGGCTGTATATCTCCCCGGCCAAGCCGTAGAAGATGAAACTTTCTACAGGAGCTCTTGGTATTATGTCCTGCATGAAAGGCTTCTCTGTGTGGACTGAACTCATAACTGGCTCCTATTCCCTCCCAAAAACCCAAAAGGGGGTGAGACCAGGAAACCTAACTATAATTGACATGTGGCTTGCCCTATGATTGCAGCCAAAAGAAGCCACCTATCTGCAGAGTCCCTGAAACTTAGGACTACAACAAACATTCAGTGCAAAGCAAACAAAATTGGAGCTCCTGGTACAGCTGTACCTGCACAAAACCCACTACTTCTGGTGTTTTCCATGGTTTTCCAGACAGTATTTCCATGGTTTTTCAGGCTAAATTAGCCCAGAAAACTGTGGGAATACCAACCACCTCCACAAAAGCCCCTCCCCCCCCAAAAAAAAACAGAGTTAAAAAACAGAAGAACACAACCAAGCTCCATGAGGTGGCAGCCTGAGTTTTCCTGGCATGTACAAATGACACACCAGGAGAAAGGGGGGAGGAGGAAAATTGCTCCTGTCTCCCCTGTCTTCTGGACATCATTTGTACATGCCAGGAAAACTCCAGCAGTCACCTCATTGAGCCCACGTGAGTTCTTTTAGTTTTTTTTACTCTGTTTTGGGGGGTTTCTGGGGATGGGGTTGTGGTGTTCTGGTGTTCTCCTGGGCATTTCTGGAAGAACATCTGGACACCCACCCCAGAAAGTGTGCGCTTTCTGGGGTGTGTGTAGACAGGCCACAAGGAACATCCACATTTTTTAAACACAAATGCTCCTGGGAATAACGGCCTGTGTGGAAAGGCCTTTAATCGAATAGACCTTGTTTTCCTTGTTTTCTCATTGCCCACCTCCACTTCTGCAAATTGAAGCCAATAGAGCAGGAAAGGGTTGAAATGCTGACTCAGAAATGTGTACAATACTATGTATGCAAAAGTTTGTATACAAACATCAAATTCAAAAGAAAATGAAAGGCAACACTGCTTTTTCTGGATATCAATGCAAACAAGGAAATTATCATAGAATCATAGAATCAAAGAGTTGGAAGAGACCTCATGGGCCATCCAGTCCAACCCCCTGCCAAGAAGCAGGAATATTGCATTCAAAGCACCCCGACAGATGGCCATCCAGCCTCTGTTTAAAAGCTTCCAAAGAAGGAGCCTCCACCACACTCCATGGCAGAGAGTTCCACTGCTGAACAGCTCTCACAGTCAGGAAGTTCTTCCTCATGTTCAGATGGAATCTCCTCTTCTTGTAGTTTGAAGCCATTGTTCCGCGTCCTAGTCTCCAGGGAAGCAGAAAACAAGCTTGCTCCCTCCTCCCTGTGGCTTCCTCTCACCTATTTATACATGGCTATCATATCTCCTCTCAGCCTTCTCTTCTTCAGGCTAAACATGCCCAGCTCCTTAAGCCACTCCTCATAAGGCTTGTTCTCCAGACCCTTGATCATTTTAGTCGCCCTTGTCTGGACACATTCCATCTTGTCAATCTCTCCCTTCAATTGTGGTGCCCAGAATTGGACACAATATTCCAGGTGTGGTCTAACCAAAACAGAATAGAGGGGTAGCATTACTTCCCTAGTTCTAGACACTATGCTCCTCTTGATGCAGGCCAAAATCCCATTGGCTTTTTTTGCCGCCACATCACATTGTTGGCTCATGTTTAACTTGTTGTCCACGAGGACTCCAAGATCTTTTTCACACGTACTGCTCTCGAGCCAGGCGTCCCCCATTCTGTATCTTTGCATTTCGTTTTTCCTGCCAAAGTGGAGTATCTTGCATTTTCTTCCATGGTGGGAACAATCAAGAGACTTGGATCTCACCAACCTGAGACACACCATCTCTTTTTCTAGAAATTGAGTACTGGGCAAGGCCTCAGTTTGTCTTGTTAATTATACATGAACTCTGGAATAGAAGGATCACTTCCCATGTAAATTACAGTTTCTACATCTCATTATAATACTTTAGAGTATAATACAGAAATAATAAGACAATAATTACCCTCTGTGCACATGGTAGTTCAATAATTATTACAGAATTAATTGATCTCATTTGAATGCAGGCATATTTGGCAATGGTACGGGTGCTCTGGGTGATAAAGGGTTCCTTGGCGTGTTGGTGTGTCTTTTCTGATCCACATCACCTGAACACTAACTATGGTCTTGATTTTGTTTGTCTAGCCTGAACTAGATTTATAATGCATGGAATAGAAAGAATATCTGTTTAGATAATTGGGCATCAGGGATCCTTGGAATTCTTTATTATGCACAAGAGCTGAAATAACATCTGTTCCTACATTTCTGTTATTCAAGGTTGCTTTGTAGTTATCACATCTTAAGGGACCTCTAAAGTGTGAAACAAAGAAATTCAGCTGAAAATTCACATTGTGGAGAAACCTTTTATACCAATTTAATGGGGAGCAAGTCAGACTTAGATTGTAATTAGGGTTGTGTTGAAAATACTTCATCTTGATTTTCAGGTCAAAAAATATAACTGTTTCAGTAAATTAATTTTTTTCTGGAAAAATGGTTGTGTAAAAATTAGGTGTGTGTCTCATTCTCCATTATTTCTTAGTTGCTAATGTTCAGTATCATTTTTAGATTCAGGTTGCTGCTACTACTTCTTTTTTCTCTCCTTTTTTCTGAATTACTCACACAGGTAATGATAACTAGTCAAGGGCCCTGGTGCTATTTAACAAATCAGACTTGGCTACGTGATGTCTCCACTGAGGAATAGTAAAGCTAATTGAGAGCTGGTGTGAGTAATGCAAATTAACAGATGAATGTTTGTGTGTGTTTTTAAAGCCTGCCAAAATGTCACACACAAAAAAAGAAAGTTATTTTAACTCTGCCAAAAATGTTCACCTCAGTCATACTCACAATAAAATGAATGATTTGGTTGAGCTTTCATGAGAAAAGTTCGTTTTTAAAAGAACATGCAACACTCTATTGATTTCTGGAAATGGGTATTTTATATGAGCTATAGAAAGTAAGCTGCTTACTCATCATGAAGATAAAAGAAACCAATGTTGAGACCATGGCATACCCATGCATGTACTTTTTAAAATAGAATATTAAGCAGAGATGGTAATTATGTTTCCACTACATCACTACAGTCAGTGGGTAGATGTTCTTGTGAAATATGATTACAGACGATTTGATTTGATCGCACACTCAAATCTTTGGTTTTTGTGGTCCTCTGTTAGGAGTTTCGAGACCCAACAGGAGCACAGTTTCCTAAACTTTAGGTGTTCAGAAACAATGTTGTAAAGCACTGATCTCGACACATCAGGAAATTCGTTTGAGAGACCTATTATTGTGAAGTGCCTGTTCTCACGAATCCTCGCTTCAACTGAAGCCACCAAATCGTCTGTAATCAAAGAAGGGTGACCGGAGCGGTCCTCATCATGGACGTTGTCATGGCCATCTTTGAATTGTTGTACCACTTACGCACTTTGCTTTCACTCATAACAGTATCACCGTACACTTCACAAATCTGTCGATGAATTTCTGCAGCAGGCAAGTTCCTTGCTGACAAAAACCGTATCACTGAGCGAACCTCACATGCGGAGGGTGAGTTGATAGTCTTAAACATTTTTAAAGCACAGAAAAGAACCGTACAGGTTAGCTACAGAGCGGAAACTGGGCACAGTTGTTCCCGAGGCATGCCGGTACACGACGCACACGCTCGTTGCGATATGCGTGCGAACTACTAGTGTCTACAATAAAATGGACCTTACTTTAAAAATACCCCTCGTATATACTCAAGTATAAGCTGATCCACATATAAGTCAAGGCAGCAGCTACTGGTAAATTTAAAAATAAAAATAGATACCAATAAAATTCCATTTTATTGGCTGTTTGAGCAGGCATTTGCAGACGCAGTGTAACAGACTAACTGAGATCCACGGAACAATTGGTCAATACGACAGAAAAATGATTTTAGTGATGAGACGCTGAGAACTTATGTTTTATGGTTTTTATTGTTTTATTGCTTTTATATGGTTTATATTATATGTAATGTTTTTAACTGTATTTATGTTGTTTGGGGGCATTGACTGCCAACTATAAACCTCCAGGTTGAGAGGGGTGGTATATAAATATGGTAAATAAATAAATAAATAAAGGCATCAGGAGGTTAAATGTTTTTGAATATTTACTGTATTTCAAAGAAAAACAGTAAACTAGCCCTGTAAGTGAAAAGTAGGATCAACAAAAACAATATGGTAGCAACACCAGCAACAACAACAACATAGTAATAACAATAATAATAATAATAATAATAATAATAATAATAATAATATAACTTCATTTGTATCCCATCTTATCTCCCCATGGGGACTCAGGCCGGCTTCCAAAATAGTAACAGGCAAACATTTGATGCCTATATAAAAAATGTAGAGCTAGATATTAGGCTTGTTTGATCACGGGGGGGAAATGGTTCAAAACTTGTTTCGGATGTAGGGGGTGTTGGCGTTTTGGTTCAGAAATAATTCCTGAAATTTCCTGGAAAAAAGTCGGAATTTTCCGAATTTTCTGAAATTTCCGAATTGCTTTGTTAATGATGGGCACGATTGTTCAATACGCAAAAAAACTGCAAACAGAACAGGGAAAACTTCTGGAGATTCCCTCTCCCGCATTTTTTGACCACTGCTGACAAAACTTGCCACAATGAACAGAAATTTTGAATAGATAAAAGCAGATTTATAGTTTCCACAAGCACTGTGTGTCCACCAAAGCAGGGACGCCTCAAGGCAAGTAGTGTTGGGTGGTTCACAAAGGTAATTTTGAAAAGCAGATTTCTATCTCCCACAAGTAAAAAAAAGTACAAAAAAGGGAAAGTTTACTTCCTTCTCCAGGCTCAAGCTTGCAAGATAGTTTCACACCTGCTGCAGTTAATGAGGAGATTATCTGGTCTTATCTGGTCTTATCTGACCAGTCGCTGTCTGAAAATCAGTCAGAACCATCGAGAGGCCCAATGTTTATGCAGGTCAGAAAGAATTCGGCAGTTAAGGCCAAAAACTGGGGGGAGCTGGAACCAGTTTTTGCGACGTAAATTGATCTCTTAGAGAATTTTCTTTAGACCAGGCATCGTTTGGAATCAAGCTCAAGTCTCCTGGATATTCCTGTTTCATGTGGCCTTGCCTCTAAGGACTCATGGCTTTTCAAGTGGATTAGCAGTGGCTAGTCTGTTTATTAGGCTGGGGCGGTTTCGTTCGTTAATTTCGTAATTCGTTATTAATTAGTATTTAAATTAGCTTACGATCCAATATTGAGCCATGCAGGAATAGTGTGAGGAGTAAATTAGATTCGAAACAATTTTTTCAATTCATTTCGTAATTGTTTCGTAATTGTTTTGTAATTATTTCGTAATTATGTCGTAATTATTTTCGCATGTCTGGTGCAAGTTTTATAGTTGTTTGTTTTATCACACCAACAGTCAACAACAGAGGGAGAGGGAAGCTTCAGAAGTTCCCCTTGTCCCATTTGGAGGGTTTTTTAGCATATTGCGCAATCGCGTCCGCCATTAACGAATCGATTCGTAATTTTACGAAATTTCGGAAATTTTGAAATTTTTAAAAGGAAAATTTCGGAATTATTAAAAAAAACGAATCGCAAGGGACCCCTAAAAACAAAACGAGTTTAGAACCAAATTTTTCCGTGGTTACCCAAGCCTACTGTTTATGGTTTTATTTTAAAGGCTTTTGATTATTCATTGCATTTGGACTATTTCTGCAAGCTTTGGGACATTGTTATTATGGCCCAGTCTATCTAACTGAACGCATCTCTCCCTACGAACCCCCCAGGAACTTAAGATCACATGGAGAGGCCCTGCTCTCGATCACGCCTGCTTTGCAGGCGTGTCTGGCAGGGACGAGAGACAGGGCCTTCACTGTGGTGGCCCCCCGGCTGTGGAACTCCCTCCCTAGGGATATTAGATCAGCCCCCTCCCTCCTGACTTTCCGAAAAAGAGTAAAAACTTGGCTCTTCGAGCAAGCATTCGGAACCCCAGAGTAAACAGACAAACTAGAGTTGGAAATTGACCCAGGAATGGCCAAGATAATGTAACGGATGAAGATCTGAATGAGAGGACAGTTTCTTTTTAAATTGTTTATTATGCACTGTTGATTATGTTTAATTGCACTTGATGTTTTTGCTTTATTAATGTATGTATTTTGTTTCGGCATCAAATTGTGCCGACTGTGTATACCGCCCTGAGTCGCCTTCGGGCTGAAATGGGCGGGACAGAAAAAAATGTAAATAAATAAATAAATAAATATTATGCCTATGTTTGGACACTGCTTATGTTGTTGCTTTATTTGGCTTTTTGCTTATGAACTTCTACTTTTTTTACATTCATCTTTTTTATTGGCTTCAGATATTCTTCAAATAAAAAGGACTCTTCCTTCATTCAAGGTGTGGTGTAATTAATGATTAGAGGGTCCTGTTCCTGTTCTAGGATGCAACAGCGGTGTCAGTATTCTACGCTGAAACTTGTACATATGGCATCTTGCCTTTAGCAATTATTCTGTGAACCAAAAATGAACAGTTCATGGAATTCAAGCTTTTCTGAGTAAGTTGAGATGCATTTTATTTTAGGTGTCCAGCTAATCGGGGACACCATTCTTTCCTTCTCAATGCAAAAACTGCGATTATCCAAATAAGTCCTTAAATCCAAGCTCTTGACTCAACATCTACTAAATAAATATAGGAAATAAAGGGAGGAAATGTTTACAGACCTGGAAGTGAAAGATAGTTGATATGCTCCCAGAGGAAGAGCATAATGTAAAATATGATTCTTCATATGATCTCTGTATCTCTGCCACTTTAAAAACAACCAAACATAGCAATGCTACATCTGTAATGGATGTTAATATTTTTTAGTGCTTTGTTTGCTGTTTTGTAAAATAAAAACGATGCCTACAGACCATGAGAAAGAAAAAAAATCAAGAAGACAAAAATATATACAGCTTTAATCCTGCTTGGGTTTGCAATCTGAAAACCTCTAAATAATTTAACAAAAGATTTAACTTCTAACAGCCTGGAAATGACACATACAGAAGAAACCTTCAAACAGGTGAGCGAGAGCTTGTGGTGAAAAGTAAAAGGGGAAAATGCATTCAGTTTCATCCTTTTTGTCCCAAACAAGGCTTTATAGGCATAGCTTCAAAACCAATCTCTTTCAACACTGAGAAAATCATCATCATCATCACTACCAACCATCATCATTCTTATAAACATTGTTTTATAGCAAATGTGGGTGCACCCATTGTTTCCGGAACTGAAAATTCAAACAAACTGGAGCTACAGACAGAAAGATGAGAGGGTTTCAGCCAAGAGACATCACTTGCCTTTGTCATGCCAATCTCACTCTAACACATTTGAAATGAATAAAGATGGGCCAAGTGCCAGAGAAGAGTTCTGGCTCTCTCAGTCTCCTCTGTGCAGTTTTGAGAGCCTCAGAAATCTGACTTACTGGATCGGAAAATACACTTCTAATTTCCAGCACAGAAGGTAACCAGATGCTTCTGTAAACTCATAAGAAAATAAGGATTATGAGGGCTTGGACCTCTTTGATTTGTAGTATCCATCAATCAGAGTTGTATACAGCCTATAGATGTGGAGGTTTCAGCAAGTTCCATTGGCTAATATCCTTCTTGCATGAACACCTTTCTGGACATGATAGGCATGGTGCAAATGTCCATCTGAATAAATATCCCCCAAGATATTAATCTGCTCACTATACAGTTATAGCACTGTATTCCACATTAAATGTCATGGCTACACCCTATGGGATCCTGGGGTCTACAGTTTGGGGAAGCAGCAAACTCCTCTGACTGAGAATTCTATCTTCAGGACACAGAATTTCATAGGATGTGCCCATAGCAGTTAAAGTGGAATCATAACACTGTAATTGTATAGTGGAGAGATACCCTGGACTGCATTTAACAGAAGGAACAGATGTGTTCCTCATCCTGCTCTTTTGAAGAGCTTGTAGGGAATTTTCCAGGTTTCCCATTTAACAGTAGGTTCAGCACTGCCCGGTGGTGCAGTGGGTCAAACCACCGAGCTGCTAAGCTTGTTGACTGAAAGGTCTCAGGTTTGAATCCAGGGAGCAGCATGAGCTTCCGCTGTCAGCCCCAGCTTCTGCCAACCTAGCAGTTTGAAAACTTGCAAATGTGAGTAGATCAATAGGTACTGCTCCGGCGGGAAGGTAACGGCGCTCCATGCAGTCATGTCAGCCACATGATCTTGGAGGTATCTACGGACAACACCGGCTCTTCAGCTTAGAAATGGAGATGAGCACCACACTCCAGAGTTGGACATGACTGGACTTAATGTCAGGGGAAAACCTTTACCTTTTTTACTTTTTACCTAGGCTCAGCAAAAAGTGGCACTCGCAGAGAGACACTCGCTGGAACACCCCAGCAAGCGAGAGTCCAAAAGTGGCAGGCCCAAACCCAGCACCTCAATTCATGGGTGATACCAGATGAGAGACTCCCCCCTGGGCACTCAGAAGACTGGACGACTTGGAAGGCGCTGAACAGACTGCGCTCTGGCACCACGAGATGCAGAGCCAATCTTAAGAAATGGGGCTACAGGGTGGAATCCTCGGCATGCGAGTGCGGAGAAGAACAAACCACTGACCACCTGCTGCAATGCACCCTGAGCCCTGCCACATGCACAATGGAGGACCTTCTTGCGGCAACCCGAGAGGCACTCCAAGTGGCCAGATACTGGTCAAAGGACATTTAACCAAATACCAAATTTGCAAAATCTGTGTGTTTTTTTCCTTTTTCTTTTTAATCTGTGTGTTCGTTTTTGCTCTGTTAGAATTGTAATACAATGGTTGCTGATGACACGATAAATAAAATAACCAGAGGCACTCCAAGTGGCCAGCTACTGATCAAAAAACGTTTAGTATAATGCCAAGTTTTTAACTTCTCTCCTGTCCTTTAGAGAATCATGGTTGTCGGACCAAGCATTCAAGCAGCAGACACAGCAATTGTAATGCAAACTATTTCTTTGATTTACAATGGACAGACCTTGGACTATGACTTTGGATATGGATTCAGATTTGAATGTTTTAATTTAATGTTTAGTTAATGTTTTAATTGTGATTTTATTGCTATTGTTTGTATGGCACCTAATGATTGCTGGTTGTAAGCCACCCTGAGTCCCCCTTCAGGGGTGAGATGGATGGGATATAAATGTTCTAAATAAATAAATAAATAAATAAAAACTTTACCCTCAATTCACTTCTGACACAATAAATAAAAACATTCCCTTTCCCAGCACTGGTGACTACTAACAACACTGGTGAGATCAAAAGCCCGAGGTTTTAAAATCCAGGGCGATAATCTACATTTTCAGAAGTATACAAATATATAAAAGTTTGGCCAGAAATGAATTACAGGGGTGCAACTTGAGTTTTTACAAGGTCAATATTTCCCTGTCAATTGGCCTTACCATTTGATATCCAGAGCACACTGATCCTCGTCACAGAGATTCAACTTTGATCCCATAACTGGTAAGTGCGGCTCCTCCATGATGGCAACAGTCTTGGACAGCAATGGCTCCCAAAGTGACCCATTTAAAGCGGAATCGGGTGTCAAACAGGGATGTGTTATTGCCCCAACTCTATTCTCCATCTTCATCGCTATGATACTTCACCTTGTTGATGGGAAGTTTCCCACCGGAGTGGAAATCATCTATCGGACAGTTGGCAAGCTGTTTAACCTCAGCAGACTGAAAGCCAAACCCAAAGTTACAACAACATCTGTTACAGAACTCCAGTATGCTGACGACAATGTCATCTGTGCGCATACAGAAGAAGATCTACAAGCCACTCTCAACACCTTCGCAGAAGCATACACGAAGCTTGGCAAGTCACTGAACATCGAGAAAACCAAAGTGCTGTTCCAGCAGTCACCAGCCATCCCCTCCCCAATGCCAGAGATACAGCTTAATGGTGTAGCATTAGAAAATGTTGACCATTTCTGCTACCTTGGCAGCCACCTCTCCACCAAAGTCAACATTGACGCCGAAATACAACACCGCCTGAGCTCTGCAACTGCAGCATTTTCCTGAATGAAGCAGAGAGTGTTTGAGGACCGGGACATCCATTGGGATACCAAGGTGCTTGTCTATAAAGCTATTGCCCTCCCAACCCTGCTATATGCCTGTGAGACGTGGACTGTCTACAGACATCACATGCAACTCCTGGAACGATTCCATCAGCGCTGCCTCCGGAAAATCCTGCAAATCTCCTGGGAAGACAAGTGGACAAACGTCAGTGTGCTGGAAGAAGCAAAGACCACCAGCATTGAAGCGATGGTCCTCCAACATCAACTCCGCTGGTTTTCCCCAGTTTTGCACTGGATTTATGTCCAAACTTTAAATAAATTAACTTAAATGCTGAAAATATTTTGTTGATAGGGCTCTGCATTTCAAGTAGTCCCTTTAAAGTGTAGCAAAAAACAAAAAACAAAAGAAACTCCCAGCTACGACACCATGTTGTCTATTCTCTCTACTCTGCACTTTTCCTAATTTTTGAAAACATGGATAACTAGAGTTGTCCTCGTATTTTGGGGACGAAATGTACCTGCTCTTCCCAAATACTGACTTTCTTTCATTCATTTCAGTGGGATGCCATAAAAAGCTGAGCTGTAAAATGTAGAACATTTCCATGTATTCGAGGGGAGGGGGAAAAATCAGTGAATGGAAACCCAAACAACCCTGCATTCATAGTGTTTCTGTGCAAACAACTGCTTGTAATAGTTATTTACTGAATTTTACAGCTCACTGTTAACCCATGTAATAAAACATAATGACTTGGACAGTGCAAAAGTAGCAGCTCTTTTTAATTTTCATTCCATTGCCTTTTCAACACTTGTATTTTCATTTCCAGGAATGTATCATAAATTGCCAGAAAAATTAGAATTAATTTGTGCAGCAAAACCCAAACAGATTTTTTCCCCTTGTCAATTCACTTTGCAGTCTTTACTGTGTAAGGACTTTTTTTAACAACCTACCACCCTGTGAAAGCTACATGTTATGAGGTGTGACCCTAAGAACACTTACTTGAAGTAGATTTTTTTTTATTCCTGGATTCAAATTGAGATTTGTGGTCCAGTCCTCTCTCACTTCACTTCCCTTAGGCGATCCCTCATTGTCCTAGTAGGATTGTCTTCCAAGATTGGTGTACTCGCGGTGGGTCCGTAGGTGACTGTGGAGCCCTATTCCTGACCTGCATGTTCTCCTGCATTGGTTTCCAGGTGGAAGGCAGTCCCGATTGGGGTTGGCTTGATGCACCTTCCTCTTGGCATATTTCTCTCTTTCACCTTCCATTCATGCCTCCTCAAATTCTACAGCACTGCTGGTCACAGCTGACCTCCAGCTGGAGTGCTCAAGGGCCAGGGCTTCCCAGTTCTCAGTCTCTAGACCAGAATTTTTAAGGCTGGCTTTGAGTCCATCTTTAAATTGCTTTTCCTGCCCACCAACATTCTGTTTTCCATTCTTGAGTTCGGAGTAGAGCAACTGCTTTTGGAGACAGTGGTTGGGCATCCAGACAACATAGCCAGTCCAGTGGAGTTGATGGTGGAGGACCATGGCTTCAATGGTCCTAGGTGTGTGAAAGAGCACTGGCAGCAGTAGAAGCCTGTGGAAAATTGCGGCGCAGCTGGCTGAGTGGCGGCCGGGATTGTGGCGCAGCTAGCTGAATGTCAGCTGCATTAAGATCACTCTGACCAAAAGGTCATGAGTTCAAAGCCAGCCCGGGTTGGAGTGGGTTTCCAACCAATTGTGTGTAGCCTGTTGTCGACCTTTGCAACCCGAAAGACAGTTGCGTCTGTCAAGTAGGAAAATAAGGTACCACCTTAAAAAGTGTGGGGAGGCTAAATTAACTGATTTATGAGGCCATAAAGAAGACTCCAGCAAAGCATTCCAGCGGGGAAGCATGCGGGGAATGCGGAAGTGCTTCATCAGCGTCGCAGATGGACGATGAAAGTGACAGCTCCCCTGGCGGCCAGAAAAAGTGAAATAGCCTCTGTGTATGTCTGTATATTTTTGTATGTCAAAAATTGGCATTGAATGTTTGCCATATATGTGTACACTGTAATCCGCCCTGAATCCCCTGTGGGGTGAGAAGGGCAGAATATAAAAGCTGTAAATAAATAAATAAATAAATAAAATATAACTTCAAGTCATTACCAAGACTTTTGCTGCTATAGTTGAATTTGTACACTTCCACAATTTTCTCAGCAAACACATATTATCTCTTATCTTTTGCTATCCCTAAAATATTTGCATAGTCGCCATTGGCACCCCAGAATATTAACACTCAGTCTACTCCCTATTTTGTCTCTGGCATAAAACAATGTGATTGGCACACCACTAGATTATAAAACTTTTTAAAAATAGGTAACCTAAAAATCATTAATTTTTAATAATGTCTCTATTATTAGACTTGCATAGTTTTAAGAAATAAAAATCTGCTGGGAGAGGCCACAGTAAAGAGAGCCAATATGGGTTATAGAAATAATGTACTTAAAAGAGCAAGAATAAAATATGCATTTTAGATCACATGGCCACTTCTATAACCTCTGTTGCTGCTGCCATTGTCATCATTGTGTTATGTATCTTCAACTCTGGCTTATTTGTGTTTGTTTGACTGTATTTTTGTAATGTCCTTCCATACTAAAATACAGAATCTCTGCATTTGGCATGTTATTGTTATTGTTATCACATTGGACCAAATAGCAATATTTTGAAAAAAATATTGTAATTCCAGATTGTATTCTAATTGATAATATAATTCAGATAGTCTTTCTATAATACTATGCAAATAAATCCCAATGTCTATTCACAGAGATCCAAAATTGGGTGTGTTAATAAACAGGACCAAAAGACTTCGGGTGGGAATGGCGACAGGGAAGCCTTGCTGAGGGAAAATATACATATGCAACGGACTTAAAAGAAAATTGGATAAAAATGTTTCACAGATGGTATACCACACCGAAACAACTTGCTAAAATGTATAAAACAGTTTCTGATAAGTGTTGGAAATGTTCAGAACAAGTGGGTTCCTTCTACCATATGTGGTGGACTTGTAAAGAAGCAGTAAAGTTTTGGAGGGTAATTCATGAAGAGACGCAAAATATCTTTAAAAGAACTTTTACAAGAAAACCAGAGTATTACTTGTTAGACTTTACAGATTTGGATCTACAATTGACGGAACAAGAGGACAAACTTTTTACTAGGGTTGGGTGGTTTCGTTCGTTAATTTCGTAATTCGTTATTAATTCGTATTTAAATTAGCTTATGATCCGATATTGAGCCATGCAGGAGTAATTAAAAATCGAAACAAATTTTTCAATTTATTTCGTAATTGTTTCGTAATTGTTTCGTAATTATTTCCATATGTCTGGTGCAAGTTTTAGGGTTGTTGTTTGTTTTATCAGTGATAAAAAATAAATTATCACACCAACAGTCAACAACAGAGGGAGAGGGAAGCTTCAGAAGTTCCCCCTGTCCCATTTGGAGGGTTTTTTAGCATATTGCGCAATCGCGTCCGCCATTAATGAATCGATTCGTAATTGTTTCGTAATTGTTTCGTAATTGTTTTGTAATTTTATGAAATTTCGTATATTTCAAACTTTTTTAAAGAAAAATTTCGGAATTATTTTAAAAACGAAACGCAAAAACCCCCTAAAAACGAATCGAGCTTAGAAACAATTTTT
Organism: Anolis sagrei ordinatus; assembly: GCF_025583915.1. Taxonomy (NCBI): domain Eukaryota; kingdom Metazoa; phylum Chordata; class Lepidosauria; order Squamata; family Anolidae; genus Anolis; species Anolis sagrei. The sequence goes on from NW_026847438.1 coordinate 143,609,016, forward strand.
TCCGTGGTTACCCAGCCCTACTTTTTACATATACAACGACCACCACTAGAATTGTTTTTGCTAGAGAGTGGAAGCAAGATTCAGCACCACCCATACAGGATTGGGTGGAAAAAATCAGAGAAATAAAGGACATGGACGAATTGACTTTTTTGTTGAAGAAAAATACAGGCATGATAATAAAAAGAATGAATTGGGACAATCTTCATGACTATCTGGACAATTTGCGAATATAAAAAACAAGAGAGACAATTTTATTATCTTTAATAAAAAAATTATATTTTTGAATAAAAGAATATTTCATCCAAGAAGATGGAATGGAAGTCACTTTTTTCAAAAAAAATTCTATTTCTTTTTTCTTTTTTTATTATTATTTTTGTGTGTGGATGTATTCTTGTAGTTTATTTTTTTAGGGTTTTATTTAGGATATCTTTTTTTACTTCTTACTTTATTGGCCTTTCCCTCTCTCTTTTTTTCTTTACTTTTCTATACTTCATTGTTCTCACTCTTTTGTTGTATTCTATACAAAATTTAATAAAATTTCTTTTAAAAAATTAAACAGGACCAAAATACAGGCATAAATAAATATTGGGTTGTTGTAGGTTTTTTCAGGCTGTATGGCTATGTTCTAGAAGCCTTCTCTCCTGATGTTTCACTTGCATCTGTGGCAAGCATCCTCAGAGGTTGTGAGGCCAATGGATACTCTACCTCAGACATCAGAAAAGTTGGGAAATGTGATTGACTGATGACTCCATTCTCCGGAACTGGGATAAATAAATTTATTTTCAAATTTGGCCCATCATTTATTTTAGGTACCTCCCAAACAAGGGTTTCAGACCTCTAGGTTGGTTTTTTTTTTCAGGGGGTGGGTGTTAATGCAGAATGCACATTTATACATTTGCTCCCTTTATGTGCTACGCATACGAGGATAGGAATGTCTACCTCCTGATACTCTTCTGTTTAATGAAACAAAAAACACACATTTTGAATCATTCGGTCTGTCCTTGGGAATAAAGAATCATAAAAGACAGAGGTTGATTGTTTGGAGCTTCAATGTTAGTTTATTTTGTTAAATAAACTTGTGGAATTAATATTTTTCATGCCTCTCATAAGTATGAAGCATCAGCCTACATACTGTTCAGTTGTTTTAAAAGGCTCTCTGGTGTTATTAAAAGAGGTCTTGGCATACAGCACAGAAAATAGTTACTACTTAACAAGGTTATTTCTGTAACAGGTTAACATACCATACTTTTAAATATTATTAAGCTTATTAAATTTTAGTGGGGGGAGTATATTCTCTAACGATATAACCTTTTAAAGATTTTTAATTTTGGTGCATTTTACATTCTGTTAATACTTTCTTGGAAGTCAAAGACAAATTCCATCCCTGGCATGTCAGGAACACTACCTGTATGTTGAGTCAAGTGGTATGGTGTTTCCTGGACATTATGCTTTACTGTTCTGACAATTCCAAAAAGGGGGAAATGAGACGTTGCAAAGAAAGCTAGACTAACAACCTGATCAGATACATTCCTTGACTGGGGGTGATGGAGGAGTGGGGCAAAGTGGAGGGAACCATCTTACTCCATTCCTTCCCATTGATGTCCATCTTCTGTCATTCCATGTCCTTTCCCATAGAGCAGCATTTCTCAACCTGGGGGTCGGGACCCCTGGAGGGGTTGCGAGGGAGTGTCAGGGGGTCGCCAAAGACCATTAGGAAAAAACAGTAGTTTCTGTTGGACATGGGGATTCTGTGTGGAAGTTTGGCCCAATTCTTTCATTGGTGAGGTTCAGAATGCTCTTTGATTGTAAGTGAACTATAAATCCCAGCAACGACAACTCCCAAATGTCCATGTCTGTTTTCCCCAAATTTCACCAGTGTTCACATTTGGGCATATGGAGTATTTGTGCCAAGTTTGGTCCAGATCCATCATTGTTTGAGTCCACAGTGCTCTCTGGATGTAGGTGAACTACAACTCCAAAACTCAAGGTCAATGCCCACCAAACTTTTCAAGAATTTTCTGTTGGTCATGGGAGTTCTGCGTGCCAAGTTTGGTCCAATTCCATTATTGCTGGAGTTCACAATGCTCTTTGGTTGAAGGTGAACTATAAAACCCAGCAACTACAACTCCCAAATGACAAAATCAGCTACAACTCCCAAATGCCAAATTTGGTCCAGTGAATGAAAATACATCAGATATTTATATTATGGCTCATAATGGTAGAAAAATTACAGTTATGAAGTAGCAATGAAAATAATGTTATGGTTGGAGGTCACCAAAACATGAAGAACTGTAGTAAGGGGTCGTGGCATTAGGAAGGTTGAGAACCACTGCCATAGAGGTTTGTTTTTCCTCCTCTTTCTTCCACTTGGAGTTGGGTAACACTCCTCAAAATGCATTTTGCACTCCATTTCTCTGCAATGTAGAAATGGAAACCCGCTGATTCCCACCAGAAGTGGCCTTGCAATAGCCTCAGTGGGAATCCATTTTGGCAGCACAGAGAAATGGAGAGAAAATGCAGAAAAGACTGCATCTGATATGGTCCCAGGAGAGGCCAATCATGCTTGGTCCCCCTACTCACTGTGACAAAAGCTACATTTGGGAAGCTGCCCATAAGATATTCCATAGTGGAGCCTATGTCAACCAGACTTCCACAGTTTCTCAAAGCTGTCTGAACCCTAAATACATTGCCTTGCCCTGCAGGACCTTCACAGTAAACCACTGTTGAGCAGAATCCACTAAATAAGATTGCCCCTTCCTCAATTTATAATGGCTTTCAGGCAGTTTCCAAGGGTGCCAAGATCTGGAGAAAAACTCAGTTACTTGGGATCTAGGTGACTTTGTCAAGAGCAGCACCAGGTTCATTGCTGTGCTGGTGCTGTTCGCTTCTGAATTCAATAAACTTCCGTCTTGCTCTAAGAGGAAAACAAAGAATGTATATGCAATGCAAGATAGTTCCCATATAATTTTCACAACAGTCCCCTGAGGTCAAGCAACCTATGAAGTAACTGCCTCAGGGATGACCCAACAAGCTATACATTATACCACATTAGCTCTATGTAACACAATAATTTACTTCATGGCTTTTATTTTTATTTCCAAAGCATATTACTTTGTCAACGGTATACAGTTGGTCCTCCATGTTTGCTGGCTTAACTTCTGTTGATTTGATGATGATGATGATGATGATGATGATGATGATGATGATGATGATGACGACGACAACTTTATTTTTATACTCCGCCTCCATCTCCCGAAGGGACTCAGGGTGGCTTACAGAGGGACATGCCCAGCAAATACATATTAAAAGCAAGCACAGAAATACAGTCAGCAACTAAAAACAATAAAACATCGAATCAGACAAACATCATACACAAATTTGTGGATTTGTGTAATATGTTCTCCCTAGGGATCTCTAGCTCCTCCAGCACTTTAAGGTGATTCTATACACAGCTCTAGGGTGCCATAGAGCTCTAGAATGCCTAAACGGTTCTGGCCTAACTTACCTGTCTGAATGCATCTGTCATATGTTCTGCAGTTGATGGTGCTTGGTGATGGAAAGGTTAATGTAAGTATTAGTTCTAAAGGGTTGAGTAATCTGTAAGTAAGAGTTCATGGGTGAAAGCAATTAAGGGTGGAGGTATGCAAGAGATGGGTTCCATCTGGGTGTTTGTGGATATAAGGAGCGAGCCTTGGAAATGATCTTTGGGAGAAAAGTATTGTCATATTTTGGTGATGGATGCTGCTGGTTTTTCCCCCAGGTCTGTTGGATTTTAGCTATCCTGACCTGTCACCTGTAATCTTGGAACCCTGGAACCTTGAACCTTTGGACTGGCTTTTGACTACGGAATAGACTCTTGATCCCTGGACTTTGTTTATTGAACTCTTGGTGTTTGACCACTGGACTGGACCCTTTGACTACGGTGTAGCTTTTGCTATCAGTTTTTGTTTATTCTGTGGCTGAGTCAGTGCTATCTTTATGTTTTATATTTTGGTCTATTAAAACAGCCAGCAAGTAAGTGCTGTTTTAATTAAATTGTTTTATATCAAACTGGGTTTTTGTTTGATTCATCTCTGCTGGAAATAACAGCAGAGCCCTGGCAACATAACAGCATCTCTCTTTATGAACTTTCCAGGATGCTAAGATCGTCTGGGGAGGCCCTGTTCTCGATCCTGCCTTTGTCACAAATACGTCTGGCGGGGACAAGAGACAGGACCTTCTCAGTGGTGGCCCCTCGGCTATGGAACACCCTCCCTAGGGATATCAGATCGGCCTCTTCCCTTTTAACATTCCGAAAAAAGTCAAGACATGGCTTTTTGAGCAAGCCTTTGCAAATGCAGTGTAACAGACATAGGAAGATGGAACAACTGGATGATGTGACTGGACAATGTTTTTAACAAGGAGATGCTAATGATATATGCTTTTATTGATCTTGCTATGGTTTTATATTTATGTTAATGTTTTTAATTGTATTTTATGGTTTTGGGGTTCATTTTTTTTGTTTTTGTTTTTTGTTTTTTGTCATGTCAGGAGCATCCTGTTGTGAGAGAATTGGCCGTCTGCAGGACGTTGCCCAGGGGACGCCCGGATGATTTTGATGTTTTATCATCCTTGTGGGAGGCTTCTCTCATGTCCCCGCATGAAGAGCTGGAGCTGATAGAGGGAGCTCATCCGCCTCTCCCTGGATTCGAACCTGCGACCTGTCAGTCTTCAGTCCTGTCAGCACAGGGGTTTAACCCACTACGCCACCGGGTTTTGGGGTCATTGAAGTGTTATTGACTGTAAACCACCCTGAGTTGCCTGCGGGCTGAGAAAGGCGGTATATAAATATAATAAATAAACAAACAAACAAATAAATAAATAAAGGGAAAAAACCCTGAAAGACCTATGTGTCTAGTTGTGAGTCTATGGCACAACTCTAAGGTTCCATATAAACACATGGGAGTAGCTAGAGATGCCTGGAGAGGTGTTCTCTCAAGTAAAGAAAAGTTGTGGTTATCTATTCATGATTTTTCCAATTTTGTGCAGGTGTCAAATGTGGAGGGCTAGCTGTGTACATTTTTTTTTGCACTACCAAACATGAAGTTTGACAAGCAAAGAGCCATGTTTTAGATATTGTTTTAAATCACAAGACTGCTGTTTCACTCAATTTCTGCTACAACTATGAGAGACCTCTGAAGATATCTTAATAATGAGCTTGGCGTTAATTTTAAGAAATCGGTGTGATGTGCTGCTTGCCGATTATAATGTAATTCTGTAATACAAATTAGATCAGCTCTGAATGCCTTTGAAATGCAGCGTGTTAAAAATGGTATGTACAGGTTAAAAGTTACAGATTCTGAACAACCGGGATTTACATGAAATTATCACACGTGCTTTGATAGAGTCCTAGAATGATTCAAAAGAGCAAGTTTCATATGAAGCCATCTCGTTTTCTTTGATAGCCACCTTGATCTTTATGCTGTCATCTATTAATTATATTACAGATAAGGTAAATAAAAAGTGTTGGAATATTGAGATCACAGCCTTCTTTTTTCCTGTGAAGACTAAAGGTGTAGGCTTCTATGAAGTCAGCAAGCAAGGGGGGATGATAAAGGTATTCTGCCACTGTCAAGCCGTATTTATTTTGACACGTGACAGAAAGCGATCTTGAGTTCAGAAGCTCAGAGTGCAGTTGACAGGATCAAACACAGGACTGTTTTATAGAGCCAGAAGAATCAAATGGTCAAGCTTTTGCTGGACAGTATCACCTTCAGCATACTTGGGAAGTATAGTATAGGGGTTTGAACACTGAACAACAACTCTAAAGAACAGGGTTCAAATCCCCACTCAGTCATGGAATCATAGAATCATAGAATCAAAGATTTGGAAGAGACCTCATGGGCCATCCAGTCCAACCCCCTGCCAAGAAGCAGGAATATTGCATTCAAATCACCCCTGACAGACAGATGGCCATCCAGCCTCTGTTTAAAAGCTTCCAAAGAAGGAGCCTCCACCACACTCTGGGGCAGAGAGTTCCACTGCTGAACGGCTCTCACAGTCAGGAAGTTCTTCCTCATGTTCAGATGGAAGCTCCTCTCTTGTAGTTTGAAGCCATTGTTCCGCGTCCTAGTCTCCAGGGAAGCAAAAAACAAGCTTGCTCCCTCCTCCCTGTGGCTTCCTCTCACATATTTATACATGGCTATCATATCCCCTCAGCCTTCTCTTCTTCAGGCTAAACATGCCCAACTCCTTAAGCCGCTCCTCATAGGGCTTGTTCTCCAGATCCATGTTAATTTTAGTCGCCCTCCTCTGGACACATTCCAGCTTGTCAATATCTCTCTTGAATTGTGGTGCCCAGAATTGGACACAATATTCCAGGTGTGGTCTAACCAAAGCAGAATAGAGGGGTAGCATTACTTCCCTAGATCTAGACACTATGCTCCTATTGATGCAGGCCAAAATCCCATTAGCTTTTTTTGCCGCCACATCACATTGTTGGCTCATGTTTAACTTGTTGTCCACGAGGACTCCAAGATCTTTTTCACATGTACTGCTCAATGGAAATTGATTATTATTTTTTTGTTGTGTCAGGAGCAACTTGAGAAACTGAAAGTTGCTTCTGGTGTGAGAGAATTGGCCGTCTGCAAGGACGTTGCCCAGGGGATGCCTGGATTTTTTTGATGTTTTATCATCCATGTCCCTGCATGAGGAGCTGGAGCTGATAGAGGGAGCTCATCCATGCTCTCCCCAAATTCAAACCTGCAACCTGTCAGTCTTCAGTCCTGCCGGCACAGGGGTTTAACCCACTGGATGACCTTTAGCAAGTAATACACTCCCAACATCAGAGAAAGGCGATGGCCTTAGGTGCTCAAATTCCTTTTCCCATCGGTCATGCAAATAAATGCAATTTTTGTGCAGGAATGCTAATTTATTTTATTTATTTATCGAGTTATCAGCAACCAGTCAATTATATTACATTTCTAACAGAAGAAAGCAAACAAACAGACAAAATACAAAAATACAAAATACAGAATACAAAATTTATGAGTTTGGTAGTTGATTAGATGTCCTTTGACCAGTATCTGGCCACTTGGAGTGCTTCTGGTGTTGCTGCAAGAAGGTCCTCCATTATGCATGTGGCAGGGCTCAGGTTGCATTGCAGTAAGTGGTCAGTGGTTTGCTCCTCTCCACACTCACATGTCGAGGATTCCACTTTGTGGCCCCATTTCTGAAGGTTGGCTCTGCATCTCGTGGTGCCAGAGTGCCTTCCAAGTCGCCCAGTCCTCTGCGTGCCCAGGGAGGAGTCTCTCATTTGGTATCAGCCATTGGTTGAGGTTCTGGGTTTGAGCCTGCCACTTTTGGACTCTCACTTGCTGAGGTGTTCCAGCGAGTGTCTCCGTAGATCTTAGAAAACTATTTCTAGATTTAAGTCATTGACATGCTGACTGATACCCAAACAAGGGATGAGCTGGAGATGTCTCTGCCTTGGTCCTTTCACTATTGGCTGCTACTTCCCGGCGGATGTCAGGTTGTGCAATACCGGCTAAGCAGTGTAATTTCTCCAGTGGTGTAGGGCGCAGACACCCCGTGATAATGCGGCATGACTCATTAAGAGCCACATCCACTGTTTTAGTGTGGTGAGATGTGTTCCACACTGGGCATGCATACTCAGTAGCAGAGTAGCACAGCACAAGGGCAGATGTCTTCACTGTATCTGGTTGTGATCCCCAGGTTGTGCCAGGAATGCTAATATACTAATATAAGTGTATCCACATAGACAAACACTTGTTAAAATGTCTGCCTAGGAAAGAGCTTTTTTGCCACCTTTTCCTCCCATCAACCAGTTCTACCTACCTAGTGAATTTTAATTTGTATTACATCAGTGAATTTTAAGTTGTATTTTAACTGTGTATCTTGTTGCACATCTTTTAACAGTGTTTATCTCTTGTTTTAGCTATTTTTTCCCCACCATGCACAAAGTAACTGCACGCAATAACATCCTGTGGAAACTTACCGGCAGCACATGGGGTGCAGACCCAAAATTAATAAGAACATCAGCCCTAGCCTTGTCTTACTCAACTGCCAAGTATGCCTGCCCTGTTTGGCATAGTTCTGCCCATGCAAAACAGGTGAACATAGCCTTGAATGAAACATGCAGAATAATCACAGGATGTCTTAAAGCTACACCTGTTGATAAACTCTACAAGCTAGATGACATTGCCCCCCTCCCCCGATGTGCAACAGGAAGTTGCTGCTAAATGTGAGAGAAATAAGGTTGAACATTGTGAAAGCCACCCACTACATGGCTACCAACTTCCTCTCAGTAGACTCAAATCAAGGAAAAGCTTTATGAGAACTACCACTCCTCTTGGTGTCCCCCAAGCAACAGCAAGGGTATCCCTCTGGACAGTTAAACCAAGAAATCCCAACTGGATGCCCCCTTCCACGAGGGTCTTCCTCCAGGGGCAAGCCAAGTGTGCTGTCACACGCTGGGCCTATAGCAGTTGGCTTTTGAACAGGACATGCTCTTTGTGCCCAGTGGGAAGCCGGGGTGCCTCAAGTGAGAGGCCCTAAGGATTTTCCTATACAGAGTCTTTAGAAGATTGAAAGGTTTAACAAAGTCCTTTATTCTTGCTTAAGTCTTCAACAAACAATTAAATACTTCTTAGATCTTCAACAAATTAAACAAATGCTTCAAGGCTTTGAATCAACTGGTGGTTTTCTTAATATTGTCCACAAGGGACAGGCAACTGGCTTGGTGAACTGTTTCTTTTCTTTAAGAGGAAAACCCTTTTTAACCCCTCCTTGGGCAATCTACTTTCTAAACTTTGCTGGTGTGGGCTCTACTCTCGGCTCCAAACTGCTTCTTGGGTCCCAAGCAGACCTACCAGTCAAGGCTTTGTAGATTCTCCAGCTGAAGTCCTTTGGAACTGTTTTCCCCCAGAATTTTCCCCGGATGCTGTGAGAAACGAAGCTTCTCTACAGGTGGAGCTAATCCACGTCCTGTAGCTAAGCTTTCCAATGCAAGACTGACCTAAAATGGCTCCCTCTCCTCCCAGAGCCCTGGGGAAAGGGGCGGAACCAAAACTTAACAATGATTGATGGGTCATTGGCCCTATAATTGCAAACCAAGGGAAGCCACCTTATAGCAAAATGCATGGAACTTTGGAATACATGCAAACACTCAAAGAAATAAAAGGAAATTGGAGCTTTTGGTACAGCTGTACCAGCACACCAAGAATGGGCAACTTGGAAGTCCCTGAACAGACTCAGAAGTGGAGTGGGCAGATCAAAAGACAACCTGGCAAAATGGCACTACCTAAAAGAATCCCACACCTTGTGTGACTGAGGAGCAGAACAGACAATTCCACATCTGTATGCTTGTCCACTATGCCCTGCCTCATGTACAGAGGAAGAATTGTTGGAGGCTAAAGACAATGCCATTGCTGTTGCCCGTTTTTGGCCAAAAGATTAGCCGCCTGTGCTCCTTCTATTTTTTATCAGTTTTATACTAATTTATGCACTACTTTAGATACGAAATAAATAAATAAATCTCTTGTTTTAAAGATGTTATATCCTGCCTTGAGCTACAGGGAGAGGCAGGTCATAAAATCATCATTATAATATTATTGTTAATATCAATAACTCCTTCCCTCAATGACATAGTGAAGTAATGCCACCTGCATACCTAAAAGTCCAGGTTTTCTGCAAAACCTCAAGGTAAAAAGCAAGGTTTTTTTGAAATGGTTTAAAGACCAAAGAAATGTATTGCAGACAAATAATCATTGATATTGTGTGTCATTTGTTTAGTCTGTGCAGATCAGCTCTAAGTTACCACTGTGCAGTGGAAACGCCATGGAAGATGTCTGACCCAATTCAAAGTGCTGGTTTTGACCTACAAAACTCTGTACGGTTCTGGTCCAGTGTATCTGTCTGAACGTATCTCCCTCTGCGTCCCACCATGGAATTTAAGATCATCTGAGGGGGCCCTGCTCTCGACCCCACCGCTTTCCTAAGTGAGGCTGGTGGGGACGAGGAGCAGGGCCTTCTCACTGGTGGCCCCTCACCTGTGGAACTCACTCCCGGCGGATATCAGGGCATCGACATCACTCCTGTCCTTCAGGAGGAAGGTAAAGACGTGGTTGTGGGACCAGGCCTTCGGGCAATCTGCTAACTAAGTAAGGACAACCAGACAAATAGGACCGGCTGGACTGATAAATGTGGAATGAAACTCTGAACTATGAGATAGCAAATACTGACCGGCAATAAGGAGTAATTGGTTTGTATCGGTTTGTATGAAATTTTTATTGGTTTTATTGGGTATAGATATAATGTATTGTTGTTGTTGCTATTTTGTACTATTGTGTTTTATTATTGTTGTATGTTACGGGCATCGAATTGTGCCTTGGATGTGTAAGCCGCCCTGAGTCCCCTTCGGGGTGAGAAGGGTGGGGTAAAAGTAAACCAAATAAATAAATAAATAAATAAATAAATAAATAAATAAATAAATAAATAATAGCATTTGCTCATGCAGAGACTGAAGCTGAACTACAAATCCCAGAAACCTCAACTGAAAAACTGATGTGCTAGATTTCATAGGCAGCAACAATGCGTACCATGCCGTATTTCTCCCCAGAATTCCTATAGATCATAGCCAATCTGATTCTAGTATCAGAAGAGGCTATCTATGGATTGAGGTTCTCAATGCCTTCCTTGTTTTCTTTCTACACAAAGAGATTAATGGGTGAAGTTAGAACAGAGGAATAATGAGGTGACTTTTAGGATCACAGCTAACAGAGCTCTGTACACACTGCCAGAAGTAGTTTGCTCGCTGGGTTATATTTGCTTTGATCTTGCTCTCAAATATTTGACCAACAGTGCTCATTTTTGCAGGTATTTTTAATAGAGTGACCATTTACACTCCAACTAATAAAAGAGATCAAAAGAGGGCAGTGGCTTTCATGAAACTACAGGTGTGTGTGTGTATGTATATATATATATATATATATATATATATATATATATATATATATATATATATGGCAGAAGTGGGGGAGAGGGAAATTATTCTTTTATAATTTAAAGAGAAACACAATACTAAAGAACACTGGGGTCAAGTAACCAGCCTTACTTGCTGAGACTGCAGGTCAGATGCTTGCCATAGATGGGCAAAATCAGGGTACTTAATCACCCCCATTAAGGCTTTTTGTAACTTTTAATCATGCTCAGATTGGATAGTCAATCAAATGGGCAATTTCTTCAGAATGACAACTCATCTCTAGCAGCACTTCAAATAGGGGATTCTGATCTGTAAAAGAATACACCTAGCCATCCCTGTCCTTACTTAAATGCCTAGCTTTCCTTTTGGCAGAGGATACCACAGGACTGAAACATCATCTTACAGTTCAAAATAGTTATGGTATGTGCTTTCAAAGGCCTTACTGAGTGGCATATGAAGAATAATTCCCATTTTCTCCCTCTTTCTCTGTCTTTTGACTAAAATGCCAGAACACCAGTTGTTCTTTTGAGTAAAGTTGGTGGGGACGAGATACAGGTTGGTGGGGATGAGAGACAGGGCCTTCTCAGTGGTGGCCCCTCGGCTATGGAATGCCCTCCCTAGGGTGATCAGATCGGCTCCGTCCCTCTTAATGTTTCGGAGACAAGTTAAAACATGGTTGTTTGAGGAAGCATTTACAAATGCAGAGTAAATGATATAGGAAATCGAATGACTTGACGATGGAATTGGACAATGCTTTCATAATAAGGAAATGCTAATTATGTTGTTTTTATTGCTTTTGTTGTGTTTTATATTGTTTTAATGTTTTAACCTGTATTATGATATTATGTGTACTGATTTGTTGTAAATCGCCTTGAGTCGCCGACTGGCTGAGAAAGGCGGTATACAAATACAGTCAATAAATAACATAAATAAATTACATAAATAAAAATGTAATGTTCGTTTGTGGGATAAACAGAACTCAAAAACCACTGGACAAATTGACACCAAATTTGGACACAAGACACCTAACAACCCAATGTATGTTCTTTGCTCAAAAAATTGATTTTGTCATTTGGGAGTTGTAGTTGCTGGGATTTATAGTTCACCTTCAATCAAAGAGCGTTCTGAACCCCACCAATGATAGAATTGGGCCAAACATGGCACACAGTTCTACCATGACCAACAGAAAATACTGGAAGGGTTTGGTGGGCAGTGTCCTTTGGTTTTGGAGTTGTAGTTCACCTACACATCCAGAGATCACTGTGGACTCAAACAATGATGGCTCTGGACCAAACTCTACACGAATACTCAATATGCCCAAATGTGAACACTGGAGGAGTTTGAGAAAAATAGAATCTTGACATTTGGGAGTTGTAGTTGCTGGGATTTATAGTTCACCTACAATCACAGAGCATTCTGAACCCCACCACCGATAGAATTGGGCCAAAGCTTCCACACAGAACCCCCATGTGGGCCACAGCAATTCATGGCAGGGGATGGCTAGTAAATAATAAAGTTATGATAAAAAATGATGGTTTTCCAATATACTCTTAGAAACTCCACTAAGTGCAGAACTGGAAATGATATCTTGGGGCCCTTCTATGCAATGTGGGTCTGAGGAAGTATCCAGAAAGCACACATGAGGTTCCAATTGGGACTTCCTCAACCACCTTGGAGGTGGGAGGGAGACACTAGGGCTGGGTGGTTTCGTTCGTTAATTTCGTAATTCGTTATTAATTCGTTATTTTTTTTGATAACAAAGCGATATTGAACCATTCAGGAGCAACTAAAAAACGAAACGAATTTTTTCAATTCGTTTCGTAATTGTTTCGCATTTGTTTCGAAATCGATTCGTAATTTATTCGAAATCGTTTCGTTATTATTTCCGCATGTCTGGTGCAAGTTTTATAGTCGTTGTTTGTTTTCTCAGTGAAAAAAAAATAAATTATCACACCAACAGTCAACAACAGAGGGAGAGGGAAGCTTCCTGTCCCATTTGGAGGTTTTTTTAGCGTATTGCGCGATTGCGCCTGCCATTAACGAATCGATTCGTAATTGTCTCGAAATCGATTCGTAATTGATTTGTAATTTACGAAATTTCGTAAATATCGAAAAAATTTTAAGGAAAATTTCGGAATTAATTTAAAAATCGAAAGGCAAAAACTCCCTAAAAACGAATTGAGTTTAGAAACAAATTTTTCCGTGGTTGCCCAGCCCTAGGAGACACTACTGTCCAGCCATGCCAAATACTAGGCTTGGGTAACCACAGAAAAATTTGGTTCTAAACTCGTTTTGTTTTTAGGGGGCCCTTGCGTTTCGTTTTTTTAATAATTCCGAAATTTTCCTTTTAAAAATTTTGAAATATACGAAATTTTGTAAAATTACAAATTGATTCTTTATGGCGGACACGATTGCGCAATATGCTAAAAAAAACCTCCAAATGGGACAGGGGGAACTTCTGAAGCTTCCCTCTCCCTCCGTTGTTGACTGTTGGTGTGATAAAACACACAAAAACTATAAAACTTGCACCAGACATGCGAAAATAATTACGAAATAATTACGAAATAATTACAAAATAATTACAAAATAATTACAAAATAATTACAAAATAATTACGAAATAAATTGAAAAAATTGTTTCAAATCTAATTTACTCCTCACACTATTCCTGCATGGCTCAATATCGGATCATAAGCTAATTTAAATACGAATTAATAACGGATTACGAAATTAACGAACGAAACTGCCCAAGCCTACTAAATACAGTTCAGCATCACTAGGAAGTCTGTAGCCATCCATAGGGTCCTCTCCACCTTTCATGTCATGATTATCTCCAGACATGACATGCCACCTACCTGCTTCTTGGTGCTCACACTGATGTCAGTTAGATACCATCATGCTAAGGGAACTGGAAGGAGGAAATGTCCCCTACACCCTCCACTGGCATGCAGGTGGCTGTTAGCTAGAATTCTGAGAACAAAGTAGCTGGGATGTTGTGACTGGGGGAATGACAGTAGGCTGTAATCTTGTGTCCCCAAACTGTCTGAGCTCAGGGAACACATGATGGCAGGGAAGAACTTTATGGCCACTTCCTGTTAAGAACCAGTCTGACTGTCTTCACTGCCCCAAAGTTGAGGGAAACATAGAATCCTGAGTCAGGATTTGGACATTCCTCTGGCTTAGCTTAACCTTGGGCAAGGTTGATCTGGCTTAACCTGGGTTGACTTCAACTCCCAGAAGGCCAACAAGCCTTGTGGGCCAGGTTCTGTTAGATTTTAGGCATAGTGCTCCAACACTTTGAACTTAACCCAGGGACATTCTTTTCCCACTTCCCTTCCCTGCTCTTTGCCTCTTTATCTGTAATATTTATGAAAAATCTGCATAAAAGCCCAAATCTTTTACATGTAGTTCATCTAAAGTTGTAATTATATTACACATAATTCTTTTTGATTGTTTTTCTCTATGTGAATACTGGCTCAAATCCAAAAACCAATTTCTCTGGTGTAGTTTTATTCCAATAAGTACATCTGTTACAGTATTAGTGGTGTGGATTGGAACTGTTCACATTTGTTTCTTCGTTTTGTCATCTCCTTTTATAGTGAAGAAAGTTTATTTTTTCAGAAACTATGGAATGCAATTAGGTAACTAGTTATCTAAAATCTAAAAATGCTGGCTGGTTGTGGTTTTGAAAAGGGTTTTTAAAAACCCAATGCAATGCAAATTGTAGAAAGCTATCTATTAGTGTTATTTTAAAAAATAAAGTTGCATAAACACTGTAGGAGCAGGAAGGGCTCAATCCTGTCACCATGATATCTTGCAATAGCTTGGCATAGGAAGAAGAGACCTCATTGGAAAAGGGAGAAATGGGGAATGAAACTATTTCATTACGAATTCCTAAATATTGTTGCATTGTTGTAATGATTTTCCAGGATTTTTTTGTAAGGAGAGAAAGGAGCATGATTTCTGACAGCAATCACCTCTCTTTGAAAGTTGAAGGAAGGGGTTCCCAGCAGTAGTTTTGGGATGCAGAAAGTACAAAGTGCACCTTGTGACACCATCAGATGGGGTTAAACAAAAAAGACAGTCTATAAAATGTTTGTGCACCAATCGTAAACTGGACCAGGGTATAGGGTGGCAACCTGTGTTGGACAGGGTTGTACTCCCCCTGAAGTCACAGGTCCACAGTTTGGCCGTCCTCCTGGACTCATCACTTACGCTTGAGGTTCAGGTGTCGGCAGTGGCCGGAAGGGCCTTTGCACAATTAAGACTTGTGTGACAACTGCGACCATACCTCATGAAGGTGGATCTGGCCAGGGTGGTCCATGCCTTAGTCACCTCCAGATTGGACTACTGTAATGCGCTCTACGTGGGGCTGCCCTTAAAAATGGCTCGGAAATTTCAGTTGGTCCAACGAGCAGTGGCCGGGTTGTTAACTGGTGCTCCTTAAAGGGAGCAGTCAACCCTCCTGTTTAAGGAGCTCCACTGACTGCCATTCATTTTCTGGATCCAATTCAAGGTGCAGATTCTTACCTACAAAGCCCTGAATGGTTTGGGACCTGCCTACCTGCATGACTGCATTTCTGTGTGCAAACCCACATGATCTCTTCGATCATCTGGAGAGGCCCTATTCACGCTCCCACCTGCATCGCAAGTACGATTGGTGGGAATGAGAGAGAGGGCCTTCTCGGTGGTGGCCCCTCGACTCTGGAACTCACTCCCTAAGGACATCAGGCATGCCTAATCTCTGGCAGTCTTTAGGAGGAGCTTGAAAAAGTGGTTGTTCCAGTGTGCCTTCCCAGAATAATGAACCCTTAGCATTATGTCCTCCAAAGCACTTTATATCGATTTAGGACTGTTTGTATGTTTCCATCAATGCCCCATCTCCATTACCTTGCTCATGCCTAGCATTATTTTTTAAACTACAATTACATTTGGCCCAACCATAGATTTTAAATATGCACTGTACTTTGTTTAATGTGTATGCCATTTGTGTATGAGATTTATTTTAATTGCTTTGTATTGTGTCTGTTATTGCTTGTATTAATGTATTGTGGGCTCGGCCTCATGTAAGCCGCACCGAGTCCCATGGGGAGATGGTAGCGGGGTATAATTAAAGTATTATTATTATTATTATTATTATTATTATTATTATTTCAGCAGGAATTTTTTTTTTTATTTTAAAATATTCCCGTAGTTAGATATAACCTCGCCTCGTGGGGATGGGTCTCGGGGGCACTGTTTTACAGTGGCTCCAGTCATTCCTGGAGGGCCGATCCCAGAAGGTGTTATTGGGGGACACCTGTTCAACCCCACAACCTTTGTCTTGTGGGGTTCCACAGGGTTCAATACTATCTCCCATGCTGTTTAACATCTACATGAAGCAGCTGGGAGAGATCATCCGGAGTTTCGGGGTACGGTGTCATCTGTACGCAGATGATGTCCAACTCTGTCACTCCTTTCCACCTGATACTAAGGAGGCTGTCGAAGTCCTGAACCGGTGCCTGGCCGCTGTGACGGTCTGGATGAGGGCGAACAAATTGAAATTGAATCCAGACAAGACAGAGGTACTCCTGGTCAGTCGTAAGGCCGAACAGGGTATAGGGTTACAGCCTGTGCTGGATGGGGTCACACTTCCCCTGAAGGCGCAGGTTCGCAGCTTGGGTGTGATCCTGGATTCGTCGCTGAGCCTGGAGCCCCAGGTCTCAGCGGTGACCAGGGGAGCATTCGCACAGCTAAGGCTTGTGCGCCAGCTGCGCCCGTACCTTGGGAAGTCTGACTTGGCCATGGTAGTCCACGCTCTGGTTACATCCCGTTTAGACTACTGCAACGCTCTCTATGTGGGGTTGCCTTTGAAGACGGCCTGGAAGCTTCAGTTGTCCAATGTGCGGCAGCCATGATACTAACAGGAGCGGGACGCAGGGAGCATACAACCCCCTTGCTGTACCAGCTCCACTGGCTGCCGATTTGCTACCGGGCTCAATTCAAGGTGCTGGCGTTGGCCTATAAAGCCTTAAATGGTTCTGACCCAAGATACCTATCGACCGCATCTCCAGGACCAGGACTTTGAAATCTTCCGGGGAGGCCCTGCTCTCGATCCCGCCTGCTCCACAAGCACGGCTGGCGGGGACGAGAGATAGGGCCTTCTCGGTGGTGGCTCCTCGGCTGTGGAACACCCTTCCCGTGGACATTAGACTGGCTCCTTCCCTGATGATATTCCGCAGGAAATTAAAGACTTGGTTGTTTAAGAAGGCATTCGAACAAGAAGTGCAATGATTGGTAATGACTATAGGAATGGAACGACAGAAAATGATACTGGATTATGATTTGGACGATGAGATGACGCTGAATGGTTTTTGTAGTAATGATGATGTTTTTGTATAATGCTGGACTGTGAATTGTTTTATACTGTGTTTTGAATTTTGTTCTTCTTATGTTGTACACCGCTGTGAGTCGCCCCTGGGCTGAGAACAGTGGTATATAAGCAAAGTAAATAAATAAATAAATAAATAAAACTACAAAACAAAGGAGAGAAATCATGCACACCATTTTACATCTTAACTGTCTATGTTCAATGACACTTATTTATTTTATTCATTTATTTACAGTATTTATATACTGCCTTTCTCACCCCTGGGGGGACTCAAAGCAGTTTATACATAAATAATAGCAAGATTAATTGCCTTACGTTGGGCACCGATACGATGCCAATACAAACAATTACAATAGTTAAACCACAGTTAAACATAAATCACAATTAAAACAATACATCAACAAGCATTAAAACAATAAAACAGTCTTGTCAGTCGAATCGCCATTCCAGTCAACGTCTCTCTAAAATGCTACTTACTCTTTAAAATTAAAGAGTTTGGGTACTAATGTTCCTGAGTGGCAAATCTAAACTAAGCACCATTCCTATTTAGTGCACTTCTTTTTTTGTCTCTGTTGCATCTAAAGAGGTAAAACTCCAACAATCTGTAAGCCTAGAAAGTTACTTTCAATCTCACACATTTTAAAAAAAGAATACGTATGGGGGGCAAGAGAAATGCCCCTCAATTGACCTTGTGCTGAAAGTCAATATTGGCATTATTGCCTTGGTGAGGAAAGGAGGCAGATGGGGAGGGGAGGGCAGAGTTAGGACCATATCTACCGGATTAGAAATCTGAAGCCAAGATACAGTGTCTGAGCCCAGGGAGAGATTCAGAGCTTTGCTTGTATTGACAGATGATTAAAGGACTTTGACTTCTCGTGCATTTAGAAAGGTCAATCATTCTGTGATAACAGAGAATGGCACCTCAAATCCCAGTTCCCTTTTCCAGATTCATACTATTTGGCAAAAGCCTACAGCATATAAGACAACAGAGGGTATGCAGCTGACACCCTAGACCCCAGCCTCCAGTTGCAAAGCTTCATAAAGGCCATTTGCTTCTAGGCCTCATAATTATGTTTAGCTGATAAAGCCCTTTCCATTCTGCTCTCCCTTTGAATCCTATTTTCAAAAAGTTCAATAAGTTTGTTATTTGATTCTCTCTGCTTTAAAATTATTAACAATATTCTGTTTATAGTGTTTTCATTGTTGGCTGCTATTGTGTGTTGTTTTAAGGGGGATAAACATGTATAGCAACTTTTTTCATTAGAGCTGAAAAGTGCTTAGCTTTGACTGGATAATGCTTCATGGTGTTTACATAGTGCTACCCCTAAATGTCAAAAGTAGTGTGTACATGCATCAAGCTAAAAATCCTTACAAGGGCTTGCAAAGGAAGCCAATACACATTGCCAAGTGACATCGGACAATAGTCAAGATGGCAAAAGTTTGTTGCTGTTGTTCATTCGTTCAGTCGTCTCCGACTCTTCGTGACTTCATGGACCAGCCCACGCCAGAGCTCCCTGTTGGCCGTCACCACCCCCAGCTCCTTCAAGGTCAGTCCAGTCACTTCAAGGATGCCATCCATCAATCTTGCCCTTGGTCGGCCCCTCTTCCTTTTTCCTTCCAGTTTCCCAAGCATCATTGTCTTCTCTAAGCTTTCCTGTCTTCTCATGATGTGGCCAAAGTACTTCATTTTGGTCTCTGCTATCCTTCCCTCCAATGAGCAGCTGGGCTTTATTTCCCGAAGTATGGACTGGTTGGATCTTCTGGCAATCCAGGCACTCTCAGAACTTTCCTCCAACACCACAGTTCAAAAGCATCTATCTTCCTATTTATTTATTACAGTTCTTATATTCCGCCCTTCTCACCCCGCAGGGGACTCAGGGCGGATTACAGTAAACACATATATGGCAAACATTCAATGCCAGTTTGACAAACAACATTTAACAGACAAAGGCTATTTAACTTTTTTTTTCTGGCCGCCAGGGGAGCTGCTGCTTTTCATCGTCCATCAACGACACCGATGAAGTTCTTCCGCATTCCACATTCCCCGGAGTCTTCTTTCTTTATGGCCTCATAAATTAGTTAAATTTAGCCTCCCACACAAGGTGGTACCTTATTTTCCTACTTGACAGATGCAACTGTCTTTCGGGTTGCATCAAAAGCATCTATCTTCCTTCGCTCAGCCTTCCCTAAGGTCCAGCTCTCACATCCGTAGGTTACTACAGGGAATACCATGGCTTTGACTAGGCGGATCTTTGTTGCCAGTGTGATGTCTCTACTCTTTACTATTTTATCGAGACTGGACATTGCTCTCCTCCCAAGAAGTAAGCGTCTTCTGATTTCCTGGCTACAGTCTGCATCTGCAGTAATCTTTGCACCTAGAAATACAAAGTCTGTCACGGCCTCCACATTTTCTCCCTCTATTCCAGTTGTCAATCATTCTTGTTGCCATAATCTTGGTTTTTTTGATGTTTAGCTGCAACCCGGCTTTTGCGCTTTCTTCTTTCACCTTGATTAGAAGGCTCCTCAGCTCCTCCTCGCTTTCGGCCATCAGAGTGGTGTCATCTGCATATCTGAGGTTGTTAATGTTATTAACAAAAAGTTAATATTATTTATTAAAAGTTATTATTTATTTATTTACCATATTTATATACCGCCCCTCTCAGCCCGAAGGCGACTCAAGGTGGTTTCGAGTAGGCAGTCAATGCCCCCAAACAACATAAAATACAGTTAAAAACATTACATGTAGTATAAACCATATAAAAGCAATAAAACAATAAAAGCCATAAAACACAAGTCCTCAGCATCTATGAGGATCTGTAACAGTTGGCTTTTGCCTGACCCTATTGGGAAGGACAAACTTCCACTCCTTCACCTACTATCCTCCCTGCAAACTACTTTTGCATTTTGAATTCAGTTGAATTCAGTTGAATTCAGTTTACAGCGGTAAGAGTAAGCTGAGGATATCATCTTATGTACAGTGGTCTTTGGTATTTATGGAGGGATGATCCCAGGATGCTGGGGATACCAAAATCTTTTAATGCATAAATACAAATCTATATAAATAAAAAACCCACTGGGGGAATTGACACCAAATTTGGACACAAGACACCTAACAGTCCAATTTATGTCCTCCACTCAAAAAATTGATTTTGTCATTTGGGAATTGTCATTGCTGGGTTTTTTAGTTTACCTACAATCAAAGAGCAAACTTAGCACACAGGGCTCCCATGACCAACAGAAAAAACTGGAAAGGTTTGGTGGACATTGACCTTGAGTTTGGGAATTATAGTTCACCCACATCCAGAGAGCACTGTGCACTCAAACAATGATGGATCTGGACCAAACTTGGCACGAATATTCCATATGCCCAAATATGAACACAGATGGAGTTTAAGGGAAATAGACCTTGACATTTGGGAGTTGTAGTTGCTGGGATTTATAGTTCACCTACAATCAAAGAGCATTCTGAACTCCACCAATGATGGAATTGAACCAAACATGGCACACAGGACTCCCATGACCAACAGAAAACACTAGAAGGGTTTGGTGGGCATTGACCTTGAGTTTGGGAGTTGTAGTTCACCTACATCCAGAGAGCACTGTGGACTCAAACAATGATGGATCTGGACCAAACTTGGCAAATATTCCATATGCCTAAATATGAACACAGATGGAGTTTGGAGGAAATAGACCTTGACATTTGGGATTTGTAGTTACTGGGATTTATAGTTCACTACAATTAAAGAGCATTCTGAAACCCACAAACGACAGAAATGGGGCAAACTTCCCACACAGAACCCCCATGACTAACAGAAAATACTTAAGGCCATCCAGTCCAACTCTCTTCACCAGGGCAAGAAAATGTAATCAGAGCCCTCCTGACAAAGAGCCATCCAGCCATAAATATAGATAGATAGATATGATTCTCTCTCACACACACACAGATATAGTATCATAGATTTGAAAGAGACCCTTAAAGAAGGACTATGATATGTTGCATATTCCAGAGTAGGCAAACCAGACACTCTCCACATCAACACTGACAAAGAAACAACAAGAAATACTGTTTACTCACAAGCATAAAGGAATTACATATATTAGAAACCAACACTTTCTCATTACTTTATTTTCCAGATCACCAGACTGGGCCACAGCAACGTGTGGCAGGGGACAGCTAGTGACTTATATAAAATGAAGTTTCTTGTCTAAAATGTGGACATCAAGGTTTGTTTTTTGGATTTTTCAAAAATTTTCAAACTATGGGTGGTTGAACTGGAGCTAGGTGTGAATGTTCCAACTGACCACCTTGATTAGCATATAATGGCCTGACAGTGCCTAGAGCAAACTTTTGTTGAGAGGTGATTAAATGTCCAAAGTTTGCTCTAGGCACTTTCAGGCCATTATATGCTAATCAAGGTGGTCAGTTGAAACATTCACACCTAGCTCCAGCAGACAAGAGTCCTTTGTCCCACCCTGGTCATTCCACAGATATATAAACCCTTTTTCCTAGTTCCAACAGACTACACTACCTCTGAGGATGCTTGCCATAGATGCAGGTGAAACATTAGGAGAGAATGCCTCTAGATCATGGCCATATAGCCGGAAAATACCTACAACAACCCAGTGATTCCGGCCATGAAAGTCTTCGACAATAAGTTCATTTTCTGTTTTAATTGTATTATGTCATGTGTGCTATTAGCTCCCTTGAGTCACTATATCAGGAGAAAGGTGTGATGAAAAATAAAGCAAATAATATGTGCGCAATACAATACATGCTGAAACAATTTGTCAAAATCTTCCTCCTTGATGTGAGTTTGAATCCTTTAATAATAAAGTACAAAACCTTTCAGAAGAGTTTCTCTCTCTCTCTCTCTCTTTCATAAGGACGGAAGGCAGGACTATGGCAAATTGAAGCTGCAACATATCAAATAGTCAATAATGAACTGTATATTGATATTGTGGTTGCTGAATGCGTCATGGAGGAGAGAAGGGGTTCCGTTAGCCGGGGAGCCCCCATAGAAGTCGTGGTGGGGAGGGGGAGATACGGGAAAGGGAGACCCTTAATTCGGCCTAGGGAATGTGGAACAACATTAGTAATTCCAAATCGGTCTCCTGATATGGCAAGTTGGTGTAACCAGGATGGCGGTCCCTCCGAATTGAAAGTGGTGCTGTTGAACGCCAGATCTGTCAATAGTAAAACAACTTTCATCCAGGATTTAATCCTGGATGAACGGGCAGATCTGGCGTGCATCACGGAGACCTGGTTGGACGAAGCGGGAGGTGTAAATTTAACCCAGCTTTGCCCACCAGGTTTCTCTGTGCAGCACCAACCGAGATCCGGAGGGCGGGGAGGCGGAGTTGCAGTGGGTCTATAGAGATTCCATTCTTCTGACCAGGGCCCCCATCCCGCAGTCAACAAATTTTGAATGCGTCCACCTGAGGGTGGGTGACCGGGACAGATTAGGGATTCTGTTAGTGTACCGTCCACCTCGCTGCACTACAGACTCCCTGACTGAGCTAGCGGGGGTGGTCTCGGACCTGGCATTGGAGTCCCAACGGCTGCTTGTGCTGGGGGACTTCAATGTCCACGCCGAGACCGCCTTATCGGGAGCGGCTCAGGACTTCATGTCTACCATGGCAACCATGGGGCTGTCCCAACAGGTATCTGGCCCCACCCACAGTGCTGGACATACATTGGACTTGGTTTTCTGTCAGGGATGGGAGGAAGGTGGCGGTGTTGAGGAGTTATCCATCTCTCCGTTGCCATGGACCGACCACCACCTGGTCAGCTTTAGACTCACTGCACCCCCTAACCTCCGCAGAGGTGGAGGACCCATTAAGATGGTCCGCCCCAGGAGGCTTATGGATCCGGATGGATTCCTGACGGCTCTTGGGGAATTTCCCGCCACCTCGGTTGGTGATCCTGTCGATGCCCTGGTCGCTCTCTGGAATGGGGAGATGGCTAGGGCAATAGACACGATCGCTCCAGAACGTCCCCTCTCAAGTAGCCGAGCTAAACCAGCTCCTTGGTTCACTGAGGAGCTGGCAGTGATGAAGCGAAGGAAGAGGGAACTAGAGAGCGTGTGGCGTTCGGATCCGAGCGAGCCAAATCGAACACGGTTTGTGTCCTTTTTAAGGGCATATGCCGCGGCAATAAAAGCCGCAAAGAAATTTTTGCGGCCACTATTGCGTCTGCAAAGAACCGTCCGGCTGAACTGTTCCGAGTTGTCAGAGGCCTGTTAAAACCCTCCATTCAGGATGGGTGCCCTGATGACTCGGCAGCTCGCTGTGAAGCCTTTGCTCAGTTCTTTGCAGACAAAGTCACTTTGATCCGCTCTGGACTGGATACCATATTAACGGCAGTCTCTGAGGATGTAACACGAGCATCTGCTTGTCCGGTTTTGATGGATTCATTTCAATTGGTTCAATCCGAGGATGTGGACAAGGTGCTTGGAGGAATGAGAGCTACCACATACATCCTAGACCCCTGCCCATCCTGGCTTCTGAAGGAGGCCAGAGGGGGATTGGCCGAGTGGGTGAAGGTGGTGGTTAATGCCTCCCTTCGGGAAGGCAAAATTCCAGCCAGCTTAAAGCAAGCTGTGATAAAACCGCGGTTGAAAAAACCATCACTGGATCCCACTCAATTCGTCAACTATCGGCCTGTCTCCAATCTCCCCTTCTTGGGCAAAGTCCTGGAACGTGTGGTGGCCTCACAACTCCAGGCATTCTTGGTAGACACGGATTATCTGGATCCGGCACAGTCTGGCTTTAGGCCGGGGCATGGTACCGAGACAGCCTTGGTCGCCTTAGTGGATGATCTGCGCCGGGAGCTCGACAGGGGGAGTGTGTCCCTGTTGGTGCTGCTGGACCTCTCAGCGGCCTTCGATACCGTCGACCACGGTATCCTTCTGGGACGCCTCGCGGGGATGGGTCTTGGAGGTACCGTTCTGCAGTGGCTCCGCTCATTCCTCGAGGGTCGGTCTCAGAAGGTGTTACTGGGAGACTCCTGTTCAACCCCACAACCTTTGTCTTGTGGGGTTCCTCAGGGTTCAATACTGTCCCCCATGTTGTTTAACATATACATGAAGCCGCTGGGGAGATCATCCGGAGTTTCGGGATGCGGTGTCATCTGTACGCAGATGATGTCCAACTCTGTCACTCCTTCCACCTGCTACTAAGGAGGCTGTCGAGGTCCTGAACCGGTGCTTGGCCGCTGTGACGGTCTGGATGGGGGCGAACAAATTGAAATTGAATCCAGACAAGACAGAGGTACTCCTGGTTAGTCGCAAGGCCGAACAGGGTATAGGGTTACAGCCTGTGTTGGATGGGGTCGCACTCCCCCTGAAGACGCAGGTTCGCAGTTTGGGTGTGATCCTGGACTCATCGCTGAGCCTGGAACCCCAGGTTTCGGCGGTGACCAGGGGAGCATTCGCACAGTTAAAACTTGTGCGCCAACTGCGACCGTACCTTGGGAAGTCTGACTTGGCCACGGTAGTCCACGCTCTGGTTACATCCCGTCTTGATTACTGCAATGCTCTCTACGTGGGGTTGCCTTTGAAGACGGCCCGGAAGCTCCAATTAGTCCAACGGGCGGCAGCCATGATACTAACAGGAGCGGAGCGCAGGGAGCATACAACTCCTCTGCTGCACCAGCTCCACTGGCTGCCGATTTGCTACCGGGCTCAATTCAAAGTGCTGGCGTTGGCCTTTAAAGCCCTAAACGGTTCTGGCCCAACCTACCTATCTGAACGTATCTCGGCCTATCAGCCCACCAGGACCCTAAGATCTTCTGGGGAGGCCCTGCTCTCTATCCCGCCTGCTTCACAGGTGCGGCTGGCGGGGACGAGAGAAAGGGCCTTTTCTGTGGTGGCCCCTCGGCTTTGGAACGCCCTTCCCATGGAGGTAAGATCAGCCCCCTCGCTGATGGTGTTTCGAAAAAGACTGAAGACCTGGATGTTCAAACAGGCATTTGGCTAATTCGGTACAATGAACTGATGACTAATGGATCGGTAATATGGACGATGAAATTGGATTATGATTTTAGTTAAGAGATGCACTGGATTATTATCGACGGGCCAATATTGTCTATTGTGTATGTTGTTTTTTATGGTTTTAATCTGAATATTGTTGTTGTTTGTACTGTTGTAAACCGCGTTGAGTGTTTTTTATGGTTTTAATCTGAATATTGTTGTTGTTTGTACTGTTGTAAACCGCGTTGAGTCGCCAATTTAGGCTGAGAAACGGCGGTATATAAGCACAGTAATAAATAAATAAAATAAGCATGTATGGAAAAATGTGTGAAACATGCTCCAACCCCATTTTTTGGCATGGCATCTTCGATCTTTTCCACCCTTCTCAAAACAAAAGTAAAAGTGCATATCTCAAGGTAGCATATACAGAGATGGCCAGTTTCTATCCCATGACCTTTTCATAGCTGTTCATTCACAAATCCGTTCAGCATTAATTTGTGATTAAAATAAGAACAACCTGTAAAAATATATATATAAATATGTATTTATTTGAAAACATGAATTTCTAAAGAAATGTATCAAAATTCCTTTTATGTAAAAATGCAGTTTGAAAAATAATAAACCAAGACCTGCAGCACAAAATTTGGAGATGGGAGAAACCTATAGGCTAATTACATTCTGATATGTACTTTCGACCAGGATGTTTGGAACAGGTCTCTTCATATCAGAGCTCACAATGAACAAATTCCACATCCCTAAGGATATACATTTGCAATGTGGAGCTGTATCTCCAGCATACATACTCCTATCAAGTATTGTAGCTATTTCTTAATTTGCATAGTAAGTAATACCTTGCCTTAGGTTGCAGTCCTATACACTGTGAGTAAATTATGTTGAACATGAAGGGTCTTCTGAGTAGAGACGTGTAGGATTTAGGATTGAGTCCATATGCCAATATTCAGACGCTAATTCAGCGCTTCCATTGGACTCAGGGCCATTCCCCTTTATCTTTAACAGAGTTCTTCTTTGGCAGATTTAGAGAAAAAGTGTAGATTTAATAGGCTCCTAGGAGGATATTATGTGTGCTAAATTGCAGACCAAAAAGGACTAGACGTCTTGTGCAAGAGGTCAATAGATGGGTCCTTAGTCTAACACTTCAGGGTGGCCCTTCTATACAATAGTTAAACAGGCCCTTATTTCATCAGGTAACCATAGTCTAGTGCAGGCATCCTCAAATTGCGGCCCTCCAGCTGTTTGGGCCTCCAACTCCCAGAATTCCTGACCATTGAACAAGCTGGCTAGGGCTACTGGGAGTTGGAGGCCCAAACAGCTGGAGGGCCGCAGTTTGAGGATGCCTGGTCTAGTGTTTCCAATTCTCTCCTTTCAATGCATCTTCCTAAGCTGTCTGCGCTCTACACCACTGGAGAAATTACACTGTTTAGCCAGTATTGCACCACCTGACATCTGCCGGGAAGTAGCAGCCAATAGTGAAAGGACCAAGGCAGTGACATCTCCAGCTCATCCCTTGTTTGGGTATCAGTGAGCACATCAATGACTTAAATCAAGAAATAGTTTTCTAAGATCTACAGAGACACTCGCTGGAACACCTCAGCAAGCAAGAGTCCAAAAATGGCAGGCTCAAACCTAGAACCTCAATCAATGGCTGATACCAAATGAGAGCCTCCCCCCGAGCACACAGAAAACTGGGTGACTTGGAAGGCGCTGAACAGACTGCGCTCTGGCACCACGAGATGCAGAGCCAACCTTGAGAAATGGGGCTACAAGGTGGAATCCATGACATGCGAGTGTGGAGAAGAGCAAAGTACAGACCACCTGCTGCAATGCAACCTGAGCCCTGCCACATGCACAATGGAGGACCTTCTTATAGTAACACCAAAGGCACTCCAAGTGGCCGGCTACTGGTCAAAGGACATTTAATCATTTACCAAGCTTGCAACCTTTGTGTTTTGTTTGTTTGTTTAAAAATGCAATACAACTGTTTCGTTTGCTCCTGACACGATACATAAATCTTCCTAAGCAAAGAGTATTACTACTCTTTGCCTGTCTTTTTTTACAGCTAGTACAGTTTTTGAGTGATCAAAGTTGATCTGTCATCCATTTTCCCTGTCCCCCTCAAAGAACATTGCATAGTATGCATTTGGCTATTTTTCATACTTCACATATTAGAATTGCATATTGCTTGTGAATATTATGCAGGTTAGCTTAGTATTTATTCTGTCAACCTTTGATAGATTTGAGGGGAAAGGAGAAAGATCAAAGCACAAACAAATTGAACATGTTCAACATGCAAGTTAAGACTTGGCCTGGCATTGCTGAATGAACAAAATTGGCATTTGCCTCCCAATGAAAAAAAGAAAACACAGATGTGATTACTTGGAGTCTAGGGGAGCCAAACTCTATTGATTGAAATAGATTTAACCAAAGTCATCTGATTATACATACGAATGTCTGGCAAACCAGCCAAATCAACTGGCACACTTCCTTCACTACTTGCAGCTCTCCAATTCATATTTTCTCCATCTGTAGAAGTTTGTCTACAACCCTGTTATTAGAAGATGTGTCAATTGATTGTTACCAGTAATTATTGTAGTCCATTCACTATCTAGTACTAAGCCTCTGATTCATATGGCTCCGATCCTGACAGAACCTTACTGGTTGCCTATGGAATTCAAAGTTCAGGTTAGTGTGCTCTTTTTGATGAAACCTAAATGACGGGAACAAGTTTACTTAAAAGAATGTGAAGTTCCCTGTCATCTTGTTGCTGCTTGAGAAGATCTGGTGCCTTGCAAAGTTTAATGGGCCTTGGAGGCACGGCTTTGTCATGGCTCCAGTCCTTCCTGGAGGGTCGATCCCAGATGGTGAAGCTGGGAAGCGCCTGCTTAGACCCCTGGCCTTTGACCTGTGGGGTCCCGCAAGATTCCATTCTGTCTCCCATGCTTTTCAACATCTACATGAAACCTCTGGGAGAGGTCATCTGGAGTTTTGGAGTTGTGTGCCATCTCTATGCAGATGACACACAACTCTACTACTCTTTTCCACTGAATTCTAAGGAAGCCCCTCGAGTGCTAGACGATTGCCTGACCACTGTGGCTGTCTGGATGAGGACGAACAAGCTGAAGATTAATCCCAACAAGACAGAGGTCCTCCTGGTCAATCGTAATCTGGACCGGAGTACAGAGTGGCAACCTGTGCTGGACGGGGTTACACTCCCCCTGAAATCACAGGTCTACAGTTTGGGGGTCCTCCTGGATTCTTCACTTACGTTTGAGGCTCAGGCATCTGTGGTGGCCGGGAGGGCCTTTGCACATTTAAGACTCGTGTGCCAACTGTAGGCCAAAACACTTGGGGACCCACAGGTTGAAAACCACTGCTGTAGTGCCATAGATGAAAGGGTTTTCTCTTTCAATTTCAGGTTTTATAATGTGAAAGGCAACAACGCTCTGGGCCACCTTGACTGGCTGCCTACTTTTCATTTGTGGAACTCATGGGAGCATATGGTCAATGTGGGTGGTTAGTCGATGACAAGTTACCTTTGGTGGCTTAGATCTTGACTTTGTAAATGGGTGAGATGGAAGGTCTGGGAGAACACACTATTACTTCCTTTTCGCTTTGGAATGAATTTTCACTTAACAGCTCTTCTTACTCTTTTTGGCACCTGGATTAAGGCCTTTCTGGATGCTGTTGCTCGTGTTATATAACCCAGAGCTAGGGATGTCCATGTGGCTCATTCCTTTCAGGGAAAAATATGTTAAAACATTTTATTACCATGATTAAGGAGAGCCTGAGCTGTGGCAGCTGAGCTGGAGTGCATTTTATTAATCTGCTTTTTGGATCTGTACGTGAATTCTTTCATGATTTTTATGATTCATATTTTAATGTGTTGTTAAATATGTTTTTGTTTTATCTGGTTTGTTTTTATTTGGTTGTGTTTTGTCAAGTTCTGCAACCAGAATTGATTTGGTTAGTCAGAAGGATATTAACATTCTGAAATAAATAAATACAGAGACAAATCATGAAATTTCCACTCTCGGATGGTGTTTGAGCTCATAATTGGATACGCACTCACCCTGAAGCATAACATAGGAATGTTTCTTTTTAGAAGGCATTTCAAGTCATGGAATACTGATTGAAATGTGTGGTTTGTTTGTGCATCAGCTTACAGCAGGGCTGGACAACTGGGAAAAACCGAAGGAGGTACATCACCCCCTCCCCTCTCCAGAGATTTTGGAGAACTACCCCCAATCCCAGTCCCAGATATAATTAAAGATATAGATCTGTGCCCCAAATACCTCTATGCATCCTTTTGTGGACATGGGGTTGTATTTATGCCACTGAAGAAGATCACACACACATTTCCATGATAATATACAATTTTCAAGTCTCTGGTCAATGCTGGGGTTGCTGGCTACATAGCTAAAATAATAGACACATAGAGGAGAATATTGGTTCTGCAGAGATACAAAGGTACATTTGTCATGCTCTGCCCATTCAAACTGGTTCTGAAGAGACATGGCAGCCATTGGCTAGGTCTACATTGACCATATGATTCGTTTCAAACAGTATTATATGATCATTTCAGAGTCAGGGTCCATCCAGACAGTACCTTTATCCCAGGAGCTTCTGCAACAATGAGGAAGGTGGCCAGATGTTCCCTGTAAACCCGAAAGCAATTCTACAAAAGGCAAAAACGTAAGATTTCCAGAAGTGGGAATATCTCAGTTTTGAACAGAATATCTGGATCTTCGCATGTCTGTATGTTCCTGCAATCGGAAATCATGGGATTTTTTTATCTGGGTTTTTGATGCTAGATCCTGATTGGTTCATGCCTAAAAAGAAGGTGACACTTCAGTAGAAGGCAAAAACTTCATCCTGGGAAGAAGAACTTCATCCTTCACCTGTTTCATGAAGTTTGTGGCAGAAAAATGAAGTTCCTGGGGTGCAACAAGTACTTTCATAGTAATTAGTACACAGTGAAATAGGAACAGATGCTTTCAAATCAGGAACGGAATGCCATCATTACTATAATTACGGAGAACCTTGTTGTGTGGTCATCTGTGCAGACAGGTTCCATGGTGTACTTGTGCCAGGGAACAACAGGATGATGTTGCTGGGTTACACATTTTGGTTTCTCATTGGGTGTATGCTGATAACATGTGTACAGTTTATAGCAAAAACTTACTACTGGTTGTTGGGACATGGACGTGCTGGAGAGGAATGTAAATATCTAGAGCCAAGGTCATGTAGGTGGCTAATAGGGAAAACCATATATAACCCAGGAACAGGACTCTGTTGTTCAATGCCACAAGTACACAATCAAATCTGTCTTTACAGATTGTAGGAGCCAGAAAAATAGTACAGGTCAATGACTGGCTTAGAAAATGGTGTCAGGAGTTCTTTTTAAAAACACAAAGATTTTTTGTAGGGGGGGGTGGAAGGGCCAAAAGGGGGGGGGAAAAAGAACTGGGGGGGGCTTTTAAGGGGGGGAACAATGGGCTTTTTTGGGGGTTTTCAGGTCAATGTGGCTTAGAAAATGGTGTCAGGAGGAACGCTTTGGCTTCCTCGACCATGGCCTGCTATTCCAGGAGGATGGCCTACTGGCAAGGGATGGGGTGCATCTCACACAAGTAGGAAAACACCTTTTTGCTCACAGACTCGCAAACCTCATTAGACGCACTTTAAACTAGGTCCACCGGGGGAGGGGGACAACAGCCTTGCGAACACTACTTTACCCATAATGTCTGGGAATCGCCAGAAGGCTAAACGGAGGGCTGCACAAACACAACAAGGACCAAGTACCAAAAGCACAATAATCCCAATTAAACAGCTCAAGGGAAGATCCCAGGGGCTCACATGTCTTTACACTAATGCACAGAGCATGGGAAATAAACAAGACGAACTCCAACTTTTAGCACAACACCACAAATATGATATCATAGGGATCACTGAAACCTGGTGGGATGACTCCTATCGCTGGAATGTAGATATCGAGGGGTATAACCTCTTTCACAGAAACCGAACAAAGGGGAGAGGAGGCGGAGTAGCCTTATATGTCAAAAACTCTTATGCTGCAGAAGATTTAAGACAGCAATCTGGGAAACCAGCTTGAAATCATCTGGATAAGAATCAAGGGAACTGGGACTCAAAAAGATGTCGTTGTAGGCGTCTACTACAGACCCCCAAGCCAGGAGGAAGAACTTGATGAAGTCTTCTGCCAACAGTTGACCAAACAGGCACAGAGAAGAGATGTAGTAGTCATGGGCGATTTCAACTATCCCGATATTTGCTGGAAAACAAACTCGGCCAAGAGTACAAGGTCCAACAAATTCCTCGCTTGCCTTGCAGACAATTCCATGGTCCAGAAGGTAGAAGAGGCAACAAGGAGATTGGCTACTCTTGATCTCATCCTAACAAATGCGGAGGACCTGATCGATGCGGTCGAAGTGGTAGGATCCTTAGGGGCAAGTGACCATGTGCTCCTGCAATTTGAGGTACAAAGGAAGGCCGAAACTAAGACAAGTCAAACCCGCATTTTGGACTTTAGGAGAGCTGATTTCCAAAAAATGAAGGAAACGCTGAGTAGCATTCCGTGGACACAGATACTAAAAGACAAGGGAGTTACGGATGGATGGGAATTTCTCAAGAGTGAAATACTCAAGGCGCAATTGCAAACCGTGCCAACAAAGAGAAAAAATAGGACAAGTGCAAAGAAGCCAGAATGGATGTCCAAAGAACTTCTAACTGTGCTAAGACACAAAAGAGACATGCACAAGAAGTGGAAAAAGGGAGAAATCACCAAAGAAGAATCAAACAAATAGCCAACACCTGTAGGGAAAAGGTCCGCAAGGCTAAAGCACAAAAACGAGCTCAGACTTGCCAGGGACATTAAAAACAATAAAAAGGGCTTCTATTCTTATGTCAGTAGAAAAAGGAAAACAAGGAGGCGATAGGACCTCTTCGAGGAGAAGATGGGGCAATGCTGACAGGGGATAGGGAAAAGGCAGAACTACTTAATGCCTTCTTTGCCTCGGTCTTCTCACAAAAAGAGAGTCTTCAACCTCAGCAAGATGGAGTGGATGAGGGATTGGAGGACATCCAACCCCAAATTGGGAAAGAAGGCGTCCAGGAATACCTGGCCGCTCTTAATGAGTTCAAGTCCCCAGGGCCAGATCAACTACACCCCAGAGTATTGAAGGAACTAGCGGAAGTCATTTCGGAACCATTGGCAACCATCTTTGAGAGTTCTTGGAGAACGGGAGAAGTTCCAGCAGATTGGAGGAGGGCCAATGTGTCCCAATCTTCAAGAAGGGAAAAAAGGATGACCCAAACAACTACCGTCCGGTCAACCTCACGTCGATACCGGGCAAGATTCTGGAAAAGATTGTTAAGGAAGCGGTCTGCAAACACTTAGAAACAAATGCAGTCATCGCTAATAGTCAACATGGATTTATCAAAAACAAGTCATGCCAGACTAATCTGATCTCTTTCTTCGATAGAGTACAAGCTGGGTAGATGCGGGGAATGCCGTGGATGTAGCGTACCTGGATTTCAGTAAGGCCTTCGACAAGGTCCCCCATGACCTTCTGGCAAGGAAACTAGTCCAATGGGCTAGGCAAAACTACGGTGAGGTGGATCTGTAATTGGTTAAGTGGACGAACACAGAGAGTGCTCACTAATGCTTCCTCTTCATCTTGGAAAGAAGTGACAAGTGGAGTGCCACAGCAGGGTTCCGTCCTGGGCCCGGTCCTGTTCAACATCTTTATTAATGACTTAGATGAAGGGCTAGAAGGCATGATCATCAGGTTTGCAGACGACACCAAATTGGGAGGGATAGCCAATAGTCCAGAGGACAGGAGCAGAATTCAAAACGATCTTGACAGATTAGAGAGATGGGCCAAAACTAACAAAATGAAGTTCAACAGTGACAAATGCAAGATACTCCACTTTGGCAGAAAAAAATGAAATGCAAAGATACAGAATGGGTGACGCCTGGCTCGAGAGCAGTACGTGTGAAAAAGATCTTGGAGTCCTCGTGGACAACAAGTTAAACATGAGCCAACAAGGTGATGTGGCGGCAAAAAAAGCCAATGGGATTTTGGCCTGCATCAATAGGAGCATAGTGTCTAGATCTAAGGAAGTAATGCTACCCCTCTATTCTGCTTTGGTTAGACCACATCTGGAATATTGTGTCCAATTCTGGGCACCACAATCAAGAGAGATATTGACAAGCTGGAATGTGTCCAGAGGAGGGCGACTAAAATGATCAAGGGTCTGGAGAACAAGCCCTATGAGGAGCGGCTTAGGGAACTGGGCATGTTTAGCCTGAAGAAGAGAAGGCTGAGAGGAGATATGATAGCCATGTATAAATATGTGAGATGAAGCCACAGGGAGGAGGGAGCAAGCTTGTTTTCTGCTTCCTTGGAGACTAGGACGCGGAACAATGGCTTCAAACTACAAGAGAGGAGATTCCATCTGAACATGAGGAAGAACTTCCTGACTGTGAGAGCCGTTCAGCAGTGGAACTCTCTGCCCTGGAGTGTGGTGGAGGCTCCTTCTTTGGAAGCTTTTAAGCAGAGGCTGGATGGCCATCTGTCAGGGGTGATTTGAATGCAATATTCCTGCTTCTTGGCAGGGGGTTGGACTGGATGGCCCATGAGGTCTCTTCCAACTCTTTGATTCTATGATTCTATGATTCTATGATTCTAGGAACTCAGCCGACTGGGGTTGTTGCAGTGCCTCAGGAAGAGGATTATGGTTGTGTACAATCTCCTTCAGAGCAGGACCCTTCAGAGATTTCCATGTTGGATTTTAATGTAGATTCTCAGGGGATTGTGAATGAAGAACAAACTGCAGTGCAAAGGGAGTTGGAAGACTCTGGGATTGTTAGTTCTCAAGATAGAATGGTTTCCAGGCAGTCTGATGGGCACCAGCTTGGGGTGCCATATAAGGAAGGTGAAAGAAATGTGTCAACGAGCAACCGGGAAGAAACAACCTTTGATAGAAGGGCTCAAATCTGTCAAGATCGCCACCTGCAAGGGGGAGTCAGAAGGTCTGTCAGGATAAGGGAAAAGAGGAATTTGAAGGAGAGTTCTCAGGGGAATCGAAAGGCATTTTTGTGTAGGCCTTTTTTAAATAAATATAGGGCTTTTACAGTATTGCCTTCAGCGAGCGCAACATCAGTTACTGGTCAAGTCTTGTATGTATGTCATGTCAAGATTCATGGACTTCTCTGCTCAAGACTCATGTTCAAGTTGCTGTTGGTGAATGTTTCTTGTGTAATTCTTCTGTGGATTTTGGATCTGTGCAACCTTGCTCCCTGGCTTTTCAAGAGACTTTGGACTTTTTTCCTTGTGGGTTTTAAGGACTATGCATTCGTGGATTTTGCTGTGGAATTAAGAATCAACTCTGTTCTCCTTTATGGATTATATTTGCCTACCTGCTGGTTTGGATTGTTTTTAGACTTCCTTACATAATCTTTTACTTGCCTTTTTCACCTTTTTCAAAACTGCTTACATTTATTCAATAAACTGTTTATTTGCTAAAGAACTTTGGAGTGTTTGCGAGTTCAAAGGTGTGCTTCCAGCCATGGTGTGTGACACAGATGGCCAGGCAGCCAGGCTGTAAAAATAGTAGATAATGACAAAGTTCTGTTCCTGGCTTAAAAGTGTGTATTCCTGTTTGTGTACCACTGACTTGGGCAGTCGTGGTCCTACCCCATGAGGTTTGTTTGTGTGGGAGATACTTCATGAAATATCTGAAGAGCACAGTTTTTCTGGCCAGGACAAAGAATTGAATGTTTGCGGTAATCTATATATCCACATCTTGTGAGTTTTTTAAAAAACTGACGGTTTCCAGTGGAAGTCCCATGGCGGCCATCTTGGGAACCTCTACGTTTCAGAACAAAGCATCAAGTCTGGACAACAGAGACAGAAATCTCAGGACCAACAGGTCTGTATCTGGACCTCTCTTGAAGTCCTGGAATTTTTTTGCACCTCACTATAACCTACAATTTGGTGCTGTCTGGAAGCGCCCACCTATAATGTAGTTTAACTCCATTGAACTGCATTGAGTCTGCACTGATCATATAATACTGTTTAAACTGAATTATATGGCAGTGAAGATAGGGCTATAGACTCCTTTAGCATAAAATCGAGAGGAAATGTTTTCATTTATATGGAAAAATCAATGCCTTCTGCTGTTACATTTGGATGCCAGATATGATCTGATGCTGATACAGTAAAGATAGACATGCCCAGTGACAATATCTAATTCATCTATTTTTATATTAATTAGAAACCCAAGAATTTTACATTTAACCAATTTAGAGCTTTATATGCTAATAGAGAGAAAACCTGATACTGTACTATACTTTACTTACTTACTTACTTAGGCGATTCCTCATTTTCAAGGATCTTCCAGTAGATGTCTTCCAGTATTCTTGTGGGTCCGTATGTTGCTGTGGAGCCCTATTCTTGCTCTGCATCTTCTTCCGCAGTGAGGGCATTGGTTTCCAGGTGGAAGCCGGTCTCGGTCGGGGTTGGCTTGATGCGCCTTCCTTTTGGCACGCTTCTCCCTTTTGCCCTCCATTCGTGCCTCTTCAAATTCTGCAGCACTACCGGTCACAGCTGACCTCCAGCTGGAGCGGTCAAGGGCCAGGGCTTCCCAGTTCTCAGTATCTATGCCAGAGTTTTTAAGGTTGGCTTTATTTTTTTTCGTGTCAGAGCAACCAGTCCATTATATTACATTTCTAACAGAACAAAGCAAACAAACAGACAAATACAAAACTTGTGAGTTTGGTAGTTGATTAAATGTCCTTTGACCAGTATCTGGCCACTTGGAGTGCTTCTGGTGTTGCTGCAAGAAGGTCCTCCATTGTGCATGTATCAGGGCTCAGGTTGCATTGCAGCAGGTGGTCAGTGGTTTGCTCTTCTCCACACTCGCATGTCGAGGATTCCACTTTGTGGCCCCATTTCTTAAGGTTGGCTCTGCATCTCGTGGTGCCAGAGCGCAGTCTGTTCAGCGCCTTCCAAGTCGCCCAGTCTTCTGTGTGCCCAGGGGGGAGTCTCTCATTTGGTATCAGCCATTGGTTGAGGTGCTGGGTTTGAGCCTGCCATTTTTGGACTCTCGCTTGCTGAGGTGTTCCAGCGAGTGTCTCTGTAGATCTTAGAAAACTATTTCTAGATTTAAGTCATACTATTAATATATATTTATAAATACTGTACTATAAATATCATGTTGAAACCTGTAATTTCATCTAACTGCTTGTTTTGTGGCCGACCTCCCAGTTTGGTCCCTTTCTGCAGATTGTCTAACAAAAACTGTCAATGTCTTTTAGCCATGGTTGCTAAATGCAGCAAAAAAAAAAAAAAACCTTCTAAGCCTCAGTAGCTCAGAACATATTTCAGTGGCGTTTTTTTCCAGCATGCAGGAGACATGTGGCTGCCACTGTTAGAAACAGACTGCAACCCCGCTCTTTCTTTCTGTTGAGATAATGTACTCAACTGGAAGTTGCCTTTAATTTTTCTAGAACCATATGCTTAGGCACTGTGGAGACTTAAAATGTTTGACCCTTATTTTGGCTTTGTTTGTTTTTCCACTACCACCAAGGCTTATCTTATATTCTTATCAGAAATCACAAGAGAAAAAGAGACAGATGTGATTGATACTTATGTAGTAACCAAAGACTAGTAAAGTCACTGGAGAAGCAAACTTATTGTTTGCATCACAATATTTTAAATTTTGTTTGAAAGCTAAGGCTTTAAATTCGATTGCTAGTCCCAACAACAGCAGACCCAATGTACCAAAGTGTTGACTTACCAAGTCCCCACTGATTCAGGGGGTTAGCTTGAACTAACAATTGGATTTAGGCTATTTTCTCCTACAAAACAGTATATAATAGCTGTTGTTATGGTACATGTGTTAGATTTCCTTGACTGGGCTTGTTGATCTGAATTGGATTGCATCTGTGGACATGCACACACATGCACACACATTCACACATGCACACACTCATATTTGTGGGTTGAGAGAAGTTTGGAAGTTGTTTTTATATGTCATAGGATTCTACTGGTTTTCCTGAAACAGACTATGAGGGTTGAATGAAAAGTAATGCTGCCACCTTCGTTACTTGGGTTTGGGTGGGAATATATTAATAAATCAAACAGAGAAATAATCCTTAGAATGTGCTCTTTAACAACCACTATTCACTTTTCCACATAATCACCAGACAATTGGATACACTTCTGCCAACGATGAACAAGCTTTCTGAAGCCATCACAGAAGAAGTCGACACTCTGTTTCCTCAACCAGCGACTCACCGTTCTCTCATCCTGGGTACCCATCATGCACAGATCTTACGATAGCCAAGCAAAGCAATAATGTGACCCACACGTTCTTGTAAAATGCCGATTATGCTTGAAATTTCTCTCTAAGTGATACAACAATCATCCTGGATCAATCTGTCAACCTTTTGCTTGTCAAACTCGGTGGTTGCTATCACAGGATGTCCAACTCTTTGTTTGTCATGCAAGTCAGATGTTCCCACCTCAACATCTTTAAACTTATTTGCCCAACGATGCACAGTACTCCCATCAGCACAATCGCCATAAACAGCTTGCATTCTCTGATGAATCTCCTTTGGGGTGACACCTTCTGCTGTCAAGAATTCAATGACTGCACATTGCTTAAGTCGCATTGACTGACTGTCTGCACAGGGTTCCATACTTTGCCCTTTAACAACACAACTGTTCATTGCTAAGGTTTCCCACCAAAATGGAGCTGTAGAGGAGAATCTACTAAAGAAGCCAGTACCTGCTGCATACCAGTAGTGCCATCGGTTGAGGCAGTGGTTCTCAACCTGGGGTCCCCAGATGTTTTTGGCCTTCAACTCCCATAAATCCTAACAGCTGGTAAACTGGCTGGGATTTTTTTTTAATATATGTTTATTAAGTTTTCATTTACATTAAAATCAAAAGGTAGGGAGAGAGCAAAGAGAACTCTCTAAAAAAGACGAGAGTAGGGAACGGGGGGTGTGGGTAGAAGGGAGGGGTGTGTAGGGGTTAGGGGGGGACCACTCATTCTAGCAAACATACTTATTTACAGCATATTTCAATATTTCTTCCATTCGCTGGGGATTAGGGGGGGGAAGGTGGGGAGGGAAATATAGAGGGAAGAATAGATGGGGTGTGGGGAGAGTAAAAGAAAAGTGCTACTCGGTGCGTCTGTGCTGACGAATAATCTTCTTTCCAACTTTCCATGTTGCAATACTTAAGTCCTTGGTCTTCTGTATTGATTGTTAAGTTACCCTTTCCTAGTCCATTTTATGAATGGGTATATTGTTTCATGTTTCTACAAAAAGGAGATTTATCTGGCCTGTCACTGTAGTTTATTCCTTATTTTTTCTTATTTTCCAGATAATTTAGGAAACTGCTCCAGTCCGTTGTCTTAATATTATTTTCAGATATTCTTTGCGTCAGAAGGTCCATATTCATAATATCATAAACCTTCAGGATCCACTGTTCAACGGTTGGGACCTCTCTAGATTTCCAGTGTTGCTGGCTGGGATTTCTGGGAGTTGTAGGCCAAAAACATCTGGGGACCCCAGGTTGAGAACCACTGGGTTGAGGAGTTATGAAAGTGGAGGCATTACTTTTCATTCAACCCTTGTAACATGGCTATACCTCTAGAATTATATATGTGTGTGTGTGTGTGTGTGTGTGTGTGTGTGTGTGTGTGTGTTTGCAGTTTTTGAAAAGTGGCAATGTGTCTCATATGTCCCCATGCTTTTTCTATTATCTTTTCAGAATACCCATTAGCTTTATAAAAGTGAATGATTTCCAGACTCATACAGGCTCATTCCTGGGAATAGAGCTTAGCCTTCCCAGTAACAATTCCATTTAATCACAGCTTACAAGGATACCTCTAAAAAGTGGGATTTTGTAGGTGATTAAAGCTGTGTTTACACAAGCCAAATAAAGCATACTCACCTCGATCCCGCTGTGACCAGTCCATATGACATATGCCTGATTCTGCAGCTGAAGCTCTGCTTTCCATTGTTAATCTGGCTCAAGAAGAACCACATGTTGCCCTGGAGCTTCCAGGAAACTCCAGAGTGATCTCCAATGCAAGACATCACCTTGCTGGTGATGTCACTTCTGGGCATCCTGTTGTAACCTCACCAAAAATAATGTCACTAGCAAGGCTCTGCCAGGACTCTACTTGTGGCTGGCAATGCAGCAGTCTTCAGAAGGGCACTAGTAGCAATATACTGATTCCCCGACTTTCTGCAAGGCAGAATGGCTTTTAGGCAGTTCTATGGTGGCAATAATATAATAATAATACTTTTGAAAGCTCTGTCTTACTCAGCTTGGCATTGCCCCTTCTACAATTCCCTAATTTCTATTGATTGAAGCACCCATATAATTATACCAAATGGTAGCCCAAACACTGGGCCCATTCATACTATGCAGTTATGACTTTAACTGCCTTGGAAACATGATATGAAATCCTGGGGTTTGTAGTTTAGAGAGGAGCATTGAAAAATCTTGGCCAGAAAACTTTTGTGCCTCACCAAACTACCAGTTCCAGGATTGCAAAGGATTCAGACATGACAGTTAACACATAATGGTAACACTGTAATTGTGTAGCAAATTGGGAGGGATAGCCAATACTCCAGAAAACAAGAACAAAATTCAAAATGATCTTAATAGATTAGAGAGATGGGCCAAAACTAACAAAATGAAGTTCAACAGAGACAAATGCAAGATACCCCACTTAGGCAGAAAAAAAATGGAATGCAAAGATACAGAATGGGGGACACATGGTTCGAGAGCAGTATGTGTGAAAAAGATCTTTGAGTCCTCATAGACAACAAGTTAAACATGAGCCAACAATGTGATGTGGCACCAAAAAAAAGCCAATGGGATTTTGGCCAGTGTCAATAGGAGTATAGTGTCTCGATCCAGGGAAGTCATGCTACCCCTCTGTTCTGCCTTGGCTAGACCACACTTGGAATATTGTGTCCAATTCTGGGCACCACAACTGAAGAAAGATGTTAACAAGCTGGAATGTGTCCAGAGGAAGGCAACTAAAATGATCAAGGGTCTGGAGAACAAGCCCTACAAGGAGTGGCTTAAAGAACTGGGTATGTTTAGCCTGAAGAAGAGAAGGCTGAGAGGAGACATGATAGCCATGCATAAATATGTGAGAGGAAGTCACAGGGAGGAGGGAGCAAGTTTGTTTTCTGCTGCCCTGAAGACTAGAACGAGGAATAATGGCTTCAAACTACAAGAAAGGAGACTCCATCTGAACATTAGGAAGAACTTCCTGACTGTGAGAGCCGTTCAGCAGTGGAACTCTCTGCCCCGGAGTGTGGTGGAGGCTCCTTCTTTGGAAGCTTTTAAACAGAGGCTGGATGGCCATCTGTCAGGGGTGCTTTGAATGCAATATTCCTGCTTCTTGGCAGGGGGTTGGACTGGATGGCCCGCGAGGTGTCTTCCAACTCTATGATTCTGTGATTCTATGAAAGTTCTCCTTCACCCCTCCATTGCAGAAGCTAAAAATAGGCATATGTACAAGATTACCTGATGAGTTGAAGTTAAATTTAAAACTGGGTCCTCCCTTCAGTTTCTTACATCATTTGCAGGTACATCTGCATTATACCTTTTCAGGATCAGATGCATGAAGCTGTTCAACCAACGAAAATATAAACTATTTTCCTTTGTAAATATGATGGAAAATTGAAAGAAACAGATTGAGGAGAAAAGGGGCACCAGGGCAGGGGTGGGGGGAGTGAATAACAGTAATACTCTTCAAATAAATTCACATGTTTCCTCTGTTAAGAGGAAAGGGAACATTTGTTTCCCCTTAGCTCTGTGGATAGGAAATTGGATGTTTAAGTTGAAGTATGGTAAATATTAGGAAGAGAGAGAAAAAAAATCTGAGGATGTGATTCAGCCAAGGGTAAATAATTCCAAGGTTTGCTGATTTCAGTCATAGAGCATATGTCAAAAACCCTTCCACTGAAATCAAGAATGCTAGAGTTGATCCTGGATGGCTTGCCATGATCCTGGTCAAATGGACATTCAAATTTGGGTCAGATGACAAATCAGGGCCAATGACTGAAAGTATCAGTGCATTTAAAAATGGAAGAGTATTGCAGAAAGAGAGTTCCAGAAGTGGACGCTAGTTATATGCCAAGTACACTTTACTAAATGCTCGAGACCCCCCCTTTTTTGATTTGCAACCTATGCCTTTACGGTGTAGGTTTCTATGAGTTTTCCTTCGTTTTTCATCCAAATTCTGTTCCTTACTGCTTTGCATTGTATGTCCAGTGGAACAAACTATTCACTAATGTGGCTTCACAGGTAATAAATTATCTCCAATTATCTTTTGGAGATAATTTGGGGGCAGGCCCATAGCCAGGATTTTGATTCAGGGTGGATGCATTTCCTCCCTTTCCTCTCCCCCCACTCGTGTCTCAAGCCTGGAAAGCTGTTTTAAACCACAGTAGATGAATTTCCTCCCTTTCCTCTCCCCCCGCTTGTGTCTCAAGCCTGGAAAGCTGTTTTAAACCAGAGTGGATGCATTTCCTCCCTTTTCTCTCCCCCCACTTGTGTCTCAAGCCTGGAAAGCTGTTTTAAACCACAGTAGATTAATTTCCTCCCTTTCCTCTCCCCCCGCTTGTATCTCAAGCCTGGAAAGCTGTTTTAAACCAGAGTGGATGAATTTCCTCCCTTTGCTCCCTCCCTCGCTTCTGGAGTAAAATAACTACTTTCAAAGTAAAGACCTCCCAATGAAACAGGAAATAACACTTTCAAACCATTAAGGAAGGATTCAGAAGTCTTGGAAGTTTTGAACAGTTTTGAACCATTTTTTTTTATTGAACAAGCCTAATAGTAATCTTGGTGCTGAGCCAAAGCAAATGTGGAAGGTACTTCAGAAGCACCAGGTGCTCCTATTAACATTGAAGTAGATTCATTCTACAGCATAGATGTACCCCAATGTTTTCTTTTCCATTGCTGAAAGGATTGGTGTTCTAACATTTTGTTTTTAAAGAAGGAATTATAAGCATGCAACCATTGTAATTCACACTTTTTTTGTCCAAATTACAAAGAGTTTGCTTTTTGCTGCTATGCATTATATTCACTAGCAAAGGTTTTGCTCTTGTTACATCCTGAATAGATTACTGCAACACACTCTATGTGGGGTTGCCTTTGAAGACTGTTTGGAAACTTCAATTAATCCAGCGGGCGGTGGCCAGATTACTCACCGGAGCATCATACAAGGAACATACCACCCCTCTGTTATGTCAGCTCCACTGGCTGCCGATCCAGCTCCACTGGCTGCCGATCCAGTTCCAAGCATAATTCAAAGTGCTGGTTCTGACCTACAAAACCCTATATGGCTCCGGCCCAGCATACCTGTCCGAACGCATCTCCTTCTACGTCCCACCTCGGAGTTTAAGATCTTCTGGGGAGGCCCTGCTCTCAGCCCCACCTCTATCACAAGTGAGATTGGTGGGGACGAGGAGGAGGGCCTTCTCGGTGGTGGCCCCTCACCTGTGGAATTCACTTCCCAGGGAAATTAGGTCATCGACATCCCACCTCTCTTTTAGAAGGAAACTAAAAACATAGATATGGGACCAGGCCTTTGGGTAATCTGGCAGACAGACAAAGGACAATGACGACTAGAATTGATAGGATTTGACAATGTGGAATGAATTTACAGATTCTGAGCTGGCGAACGTTGAACATTAGATTGGTTTTTATTGATTGTGATGTATAACTTGACTGTTTTAATTTTTTTATAATTGCTGTTGATACATGTTTTATCTTATTGTCTGTTTTTGGCATTGAATTGTGCCTTTTGTAAGCCGCCCTGAGTCCCCCCTCGGGGGTTGAGAAGGGCAGGGTAGAAATGCGCGAAATAAATAATTTTTGGTTTCAAGGGTTTGAAAATTTGAGGTGTGCATTATATTAGATGGTATATTAATACATATTGGTATACTCTTCCTCCTCAGCAAACTGAAAGCCAAAACCAAAGTTACAACAACATCTGTTATAGAACTCCAGTATGCTGATGACAATGTCGTCTGTGCGCATACAGAAGATCTACAAGCCACTCTCAGCACCTTTGCAGAAGCATACACGAAGCTTGGCCTGTCACTGAACATCGAGAAAACCAAAATGCTGTTCCAGCAGTCACCAGCCATCCCCTCTCCAATGCCAGAGATACAGCTTAATGGTGTAACATTAGAAAATGTTGACCATTTCTGCTACCTTGGCAGCCACCTCTCCACCAAAGTCAACATCGATGCCAAAATACAACACTGCCTGAGCTCTGCAAGTGTAGCATTTTCTCGAATGAAGCAGAGAGTGTTTGAGGACCGGGACATCCGTAGAGATAGCAAGGTGCTTGTCTATAAAGCTATTGTCCACCCAACCCTGCTATATGCCTGTGAAACGTGGACTGTCTACAGACGTCACATGCAGCTCCTGGAACGATTCCATCAGCGCTGCCTCCGGAAAATCCTGCAAATCTCCTGGGAAGACAAGCGGACAAACGTCAGTGTGCTGGAAGAAGCAAAGACCACCAGCATTGAAGCGATGGTCCTCCAACATCAACTCCGCTGGGCCGGCCACGTTGTCCGGATGCCTGACCACCGTCTCCCAAAGCATTTGCTCTACTCCCAAGAATGGAAAACGGAATGTTGGTGGACAGGAAAAGAGATTTAAACATGGGCTCAAAGCCAACCTTAAAATCTCTGGCATAGACACTGAGAACTGGGAAGCCCTGGCCCTTGAGCGCTCCAGCTGGAGGTCAGCTGTGACCAGCAGTGCTGCAGTATTCGAGGAGGCACGAGTGGAGGGTGAAAGAGAGAAACGTGCCAGGAGGAAGGCGCGTCAAGCCAACCCCAACCGGGACCGCCTTCCACCTGGAAACCAATGCCCTCACTGCGGAAGAAGATGCAGAGCAAGAATAGGGCTCCACAGCCACATACGGACCCACAGGGAAACCCATGATGGAAGACCATCTTACTCGTCCAACGAGGGATCGCCTAAGTAAGTAAGTAAGTAAACTAGGCCTGGGCAACCACGGAAAAATTTGTTTCTAAACTCGATTCGTTTTTAGGGGGGTTTTGTGTTTCGATTTTTAAAAGAATTCCGAAATTTTCCTTAAAAAAAGTTCGAAATTTACGAAATTTCAGAAATTACGAAACAATTATGGAACAATTACGAAACAATTACGAATCGATTCATTAATGGCGGGCGCGATCACGCAATACGCTAAAAAAACCCTCTCCCT
This sequence comes from Anolis sagrei ordinatus, assembly GCF_025583915.1. Taxonomy (NCBI): domain Eukaryota; kingdom Metazoa; phylum Chordata; class Lepidosauria; order Squamata; family Anolidae; genus Anolis; species Anolis sagrei. The sequence goes on from NW_026847438.1 coordinate 143,653,659, forward strand.
CTGTTGTTGACTGTTGGTGTGATAATTATATATTTTTTTTCACTGATAAAACAAACAGCAACCCTAAAACTTGCACCAGACATGCGGAAATAATAATGAAACGATTTCGAAACAATTTCGAAACAATTACAAAACAATTACGAACCAATTACGAAACGAATTGGAAAAATTCGTTTCGTTTTTTAGTTGCTCCTGAATGGTTCAATATTGCTTCGTTATAAAAAAAATAACGAATTAATAACGAATTACGATATTAACGAACGAAACCGCCCAGCCCTACTAAGTACTCTTCCTCCTCCTTGGGGAGTTTCTGCAGCTTTGTGAGACTCAAAATAGCTGAAATAGGCTTTATTAAGAGAAAGTACAGTATCATTCCACCAACCCAGTGTCTCATAGCACACATTTGGATTATTGAAATGAAGAATTTGGATGCATCGTCAAAGCAAAGGCAGAGGGAGGAGGACAGGGAGTAATAAAAAAGTTGTTCTGATTTTTGTAGTGGCCTGAATTTAGCATCCGACATTAAAATGGAGACATGAAAATTTTAGTCAAGAGATAAAAGCCAGCCTGGAGAGAACCTGACCACATGCCGGATGATATTAGTGGCAGATGGGATCGTCAGAAGTGTGATGGCATTTCCTCCGAATGTGCGAGTGTGCGCCTCAACTTTGATGTGAGTGTGATTAGCAAGAAAAATATGCTTTGTTCCCTTGCCTTCACATGGTCTCAATATCAGCAGTTATCACTTTACTATATATTTCTCTACCCGGTTCATGCATAGACATATTACACAATGCCGCTTTCTTGCTGAGCCTTTAAAAAGAAACACAAAACAGTCAAGCCATGAGCTGAATATAGAGCCTGAAGTGCTAAAAATACATTATTCCCCTCCACCTCCTCCCCCGCCTCCACCTCAACGTCCCTGCTTTCTTCTTAATCCAGACCTTTACATTTTCTCTGGTTTTCTTCTTTTAAATCTTACTACCAGTTTTTTTTCTCATAAGTGACTTAACATCAGTCCCCTTCTTGCCCCCAGACACCCATGAAATGACTGCAAATGCCACTTTATTGCAAAATGACTGCAGTTTATTAAGCAGCAGGATTTACAGGCAATAACATAATCAATATAACATTAATATATCACATTATTACAGTGAGCTCCTAAAAGGCCTGCCTGTGGCCTGGAATAGACACAGAATCATTGTTTCCACTGACAGAATTCAAGCAGAAATGAATGTAAGTGGTTCAAATTGCTTCTCTCCTCCCGTCTGCATTGAACTGGAGATTTTAGCCAATACTTTCCTTCCAGGTTTTGTCTGAATTATAAGAACAAAACTCTTCCCACCTGTACTGTATATACTCGAGTATATAATTACTGTATATACTCGAGTATAAGCCTAGTTTTTCAGCCCCTTTTTTAGGCTGAAAAAGCTGCCTCTGCTTATACTCGAGTCAAAGTTATTTAAACTGTATGGTTATTATTTATTTATTTATTTACCTTACTTATATACCGCTGTTCTCAGCCCGAAAGCGACTCACAGCGGTTCACAACAAATACGAACAGCAAAATTCAGTGCTACAGTATAGAAACAGTTAACAACCTAACACATTACACAATTAATAAACAGTTACTACAATACCCATTCACTGTCGTCTCGTCATCAAAAACATGTTCCAGATTCGTCATCCATTGTTCCATTCCAGTGCTCATTAAACAATCATTGCACTAATTATTCGAACGCCTGCTCAAACAGCCAGGTCTTCACCTTTTTGCGGAATACCATTAGAGATGGTGCTAGTCTAATGTCCGTAGGAAGGGCGTTCCACAGCCGAGGAGCCACCACCCAGAAGGCCCTATCTCTCGTCCCCGCCAGCCGAGCTTGAGAAGCAGGCGGGATCGAGAGCAGGGTCTCCCCGGAAGATCTCAAAGTCCTGGTGGGTTCATAGGCAGAGATGCGGTCGGATAGGTAGCTTGGGCCGGAACCGTTTAGGGCTTTAAAGGCCAACGCCAGCACTTTGAATTCAGCCCGGTAGCAGATCGGTAGCCAGTGGAGTTGGCGCAACAGGGGGGTTGTATGCTCCCTGCGCTCCGCTCCTGTTAAAATCATGGCTGCCAAGCGTTGGACTAGTTGGAGCTTCCGAGCTGTCTTCAAAGGCAACCCCACGTAGAGAGCGTTGCAGTAGTCTAAACGGGATGTAACCAGAGCGTGGACTACCGTGGCCAAGTCAGACTTCCCAAGGTATGGGCACAGCTGGCGCACAAGTTTTAACTGTGCAAATGCTCCCCTGGTCACCGGCGAAACCTGGGGTTCCAGGCTCAGCGATGAGTCCAGGATCACACCCAAGCTGCGAACCTGCGTCTTCAGGGGGAGTGCGACCCCATCCAACATAGGCTGTAACCCTATGCCCTGTTCGGCCTTGCGACTGACCAGGAGTACCTCTGTCTTGTCTGGATTCAATTTCAATTTGTTCGCCCTCATCCAGACCGTCACAGCGGCCAAGCACCGGTTCAGGACCTGGCAGCCTCCTTAGTAGCAGGTGGAAAGGAGTGACAGAGTTGGACATCATCCGCGTACAGATGACACCGTACCCCGAAACTCCGGATGATCTCCCCCAGTGGCTTCATGTAGATTACTATTATTTTTATTACATTTATTATTTTACTCTATTATTGGCATTATTACATTTGCATTATTTTACTCTATTTTTATTTTATTACATTTATTTTACTCTATTATTATTATTATTATTATTATTATTATTATTATTATTATTATTATTTAACTTTATTTGTACCCTGCTAGCATCTCCTGAAGGACTCGATGCAGCTTACAAAGGCCAAGGCCTCAAAACACAACATAACAATACAAAAACCTAAAGCAAATTAAAAACAATTAAAGCTTTAAATATTATTATTATTACACTTCTTATTTTACTTTATTATTATTGTTATTACATTTATTATTTTACTCTATTATTGGCTTCATTACATTTGCATTATTTTACTCTATTATTTTATTACATTTATTTTACTCTATTATTATTATTATTATTATTATTATTATTATTATTACACTTCTTATTTTACTTTATTATTATTGTTATAGAATCATAGAATCAAAGAGTTGGAAGAGACCTCATGGGCCATCCAGTCCAACCCCCTGCCAAGAAGCAGGAATATTGCATTCAAATCACCCCTGACAGATGGCCATCCAGCCTCTGTTTAAAAGCTTCCAAAGAAGGAGCCTCCACCACACTCCGCGGCAGAGAGTTCCACTGCTGAACGGCTCTCACAGTCAGGAAGTTCTTCCTCATGTTCAGATGGAATCTCCTCTCTTGTAGCTTGAAGTCATTGTTCCACGTCCTAGTCTCCAGGGAAGCAGAAAACAAGCTTGCTCCCTCCTCCCTGTGGCTTCCTCTCACATATTTATACATGGCTATCATATCCCCTCTCAGCCTTCTCCTCTTCAGGCTAAACATGCCCAGCTCCTTTAGCCGCTCCTCATAGGGCTTGTTCTCCAGACCTTTTATCATTTTAGTCACTCTCCTCTGGACACATTATTACATTTATTATTTTACTCTATTATTGGCATTATTACATTTGCATTATTTTACTCTATTATTATTTATTACATTTATTTTACTCTATTTTTATTATTATTACATTTATTATTTTACTTAATTATTGTTGTTATTCCATTTATTATTTTACTTTCTTTATTATTATTGGAAGGATATGTAACACCTCCAGCAAAGGATCACCGCCTTGTCGGGGCGCTGGAGCTTGAGCACCTCAATGATGTCATGAGCGAAACCGTGAAGGGCCACCAAAGACGGGACGGTTGTGGCAGAGAGGTCAGACCAAGCGTGATCCCTGGGGAAGGCAATGGCAAACCACTCCAGTATCCTTGCCAAGAAAACTAAATGGACCAGTACAACCAGAGATATGTCGGTATGCCATTGGAAGATGGGACTCCCAGGTCGGAAGATGGCCAAAATGCTACTGGGGAGGAGCAGAGGATAAGTTCAACTAGCCCCAGATGTGATGACGCAGCTAGCTCAAAGCCGAAAGGAAGGCTAGCGGCCGACGGTACTGGAGGTGAACGACGAATCCGATGCTCTAAAGATCAACACACCATAGGAATGTAAGATCTATGAGCCAGGGCAAATTGGATGTTGTTATTGGTGAGATGTCAAGACTAAAGATAGACATTCTGGGGGTCAGCGAACTGAAATGGACTGGAATGGGCCACTTCACATCAGATGACCACGAGATCTACTACTGCGGACAAGAGGAACATCGAAGAAATGGAGTAGCCTTCATAATTAATAAGAAATTCGCTAAAGCAGTGCTTGGATACAACCCAAAAAATGACAGAATGATCTCAATTCGAGTGCAAGGAAAGCCTTTTAACATTACAGTGATCCAAATATACGCCCCAACCACAGCTGCTGAAGAAGCAGAAGTAGATCAGTTCTATGAGGATCTGCAGGAACTACTGGATAATACACCAAAAAGAGACATTTTTTTCATTACAGGAGACTGGAATGCCAAGGTGGGAAGTCAAATGACAACTGGGATCACAGGCAAGCATGGTCTGGGAGAACAAAATGAAGCGGGACGCAGGCTGATAGAATTTTGCCAGGAAAACTCGCTGTGTATAACGAATACTCTCTTCCAACAACCTAAAAGACGGCTTTATATATGGACCTCACCAGATGGTCAACACCGAAATCAGATTGACTACATCCTTTGCAGCCAAAGGTGGCGGACATCCATCCAGTCGGTGAAAACAAGACCTGGGGCTGACTGTAGCTCAGATCACGAACTTCTTATTGCCAAATTTAGAATAAAACTAAAGAGATCAGGGAAAATACACAGACCAGTTAGATATGATCTCACTAACATTCCTAGCGAATATACAGTGGAAGTGAAGAACAGATTTGAAGGACTAGATTTAGCAAACAGAGTCCCAGAAGAACTATGGACAGAAGTCCGCGACATTGTTCAGGAGGCGGCAACAAAGTACGTCCCAAAGAAAAAGAAAACCAAGAAGGCAAAATGTTGTCTGCTGAGACACTGGAAGTAGCCCAAGAAAGGAGGAAAGCAAAAGGAAACAGTGATAGGGGGAGATATGCCCAATTAAATGCACAATTCCAGAGGTTAGCCAAAAGAGATAAGGAACTATTTTTAAACAAGTCATGCATGGAAGTGGAAGAAGACAATAGAATAGGAAGGGCAATAGACCTCTTCTAGAAAATTAGAATAATCAGAGGTAAATTTCAAGCAAAAATGGGTATGATCAAAAACAAAGATGGCAAGGACCTAACAGAAGCTGAAGAGATCAAGAGAAGGTGGCAAGACTATACAGAAGATCTGTATAGGAAGGATAACAATAGCGAGGATAGCTTTGACGGTGTGGTGAATGAATTAGAACCAGACATCCTGAGGAGTGAGGTTGAATGGGCCTTAAGAAGCATTGCTAACAACAAGGCAGCAGGAGACGACGGGATCCCAGCTGAACTGTTTAAAATCTTAAAAGATGATGCTGTCAAGGTGATGCATGCCATTTGCCAGCAAATATGGAAAACACAAGAATGGCCATCAGACTGGAAAAAATCAACTTATATCCCCATACCAAGAAAGGGAAATGCGAAAGACTGCTCAAACTTCCGTACAGTGGCCCTTATTTCTCATGCCAGTAAGGTAATGCTCAAGATCCTGCAAGGAAGACTCCAGCAATACATGGAGCGAGAGTTGCCAGATGTTCAAGCTGGGTTTAGAAAAGGCAGAGGAATGAGAGACCAGATTGCCAATATCCGCTGGATAATGGAGAAAGGCAGGGAGTTTCAGAAAAACATCTATTTCTGTTTCATTGACTATTCTAAAGCCTTTGACTGTGTGGATCATAATAAATTGTGTCAAGTTCTTGGTGGGATGGGCATACCAAGCCACCTTGTCTCTCTCCTGAGGAATCTGTACAAGGACCAAGTAGCAAGAGTCAGAACTGACCACGGAACAACAGACTGGTTCAAGATTGGGAAAGGCGTACGGCAAGGCTGCATCCTCTCACCCAACCTTTTTAACTTGTATGCAGAACACATCATGCGATGTGCGGGGCTGGATGAATGCAAAGCCGGGGTGAAAATTGCTGGAAGAAACATTAACAACCTCAGATATGCAGATGACACCACTCTGATGGCCGAAAGCGAGGAGGAGCTGAGGAGCCTTCTAATCAAGGTGAAAGAAAAAGCGCAAAAGCTGGGTTGCAGCTAAACGTCAAAAAAACCAAGATTATGGCAACAAGAATGATTGACAACTGGAAAATAGAGGGAGAACCCGTGGAGGCCGTGACAGACTTTGTATTTCTAGGTGCAAAGATTACTGCAGATGCAGACTGTAGCCAGGAAATCAGAAGACGCTTACTTCTTGGGAGGAGAGCAATGTCCAATCTCGATAAAATAGTGAAGAGTAGAGACATCAGACTGGCAACAAAGATCCGCCTAGTCAAAGCCATGGTATTCCCTGTAGTCACCTACGGATGTGAGAGCTGGACCTTAGGGAAGGCTGAGCGAAGGAAGATTGATGCTTTTGAACTGTGGTGTTGGAGGAAAGTGCTGAGAGTGCCTTGGACTGCGAGAAGATCCAACCAGTCCATCCTCCAGGAAATAAAGCCCGACTGCTCACTGGAGGGAAGATACTAGAGACAAAGTTGAAGTACTTTGGCCACATCATGAGAAGACAGGAAAGCCTAGAGAAGACAATTATGCTAGAAGAATGGAAGGCAAAAGGAAGAGGGGCCGACCAAGGGCAAGATGGATGGATGGCATCCTTGAAGTGACTGGACTGACCTTGAGGGAGCTGGGGGTGGTAACGGCCGACAGGGAGCTCTGGCGTAGGCTGGTCCATGAGGGCACGAAGAGTCGGAGACGACTGAACGAATGAACAACAACATGTAAGCACATTTACACTGAAAAGGGTTAGAGTAATGGTTTAATCAAAGCTTGTCAGTCTTATTTTAAATTACAGTTTTATGTAAACATTGAAAAACATTTAACCTACTGTTTCCTCAATTAATGTCATTTTATTGGTATCTATATTTATTTTGTATTACCAGTAGCTGCTGCATTTCCCACCCTTGACTTATACTCGAGTCAATAAGTTTTCCCATTTTTGGTGGTAAAATTAGGTGCCTCGGTTTATATTCGGGTCGACTTATACTCGAGTATATACGGTATATGCACTGTTGTACACCCTCAGTTTCCTCATACAAAGGAAGAGCAGACAAAAAGTTCTCTGGAGTAAATCTTAGAGAGGTCAGGCAGCCAGGAGCATCTAATGAGAGTCAAAATGACCTTGGAAGTGAATAATCATAGCCAAGGAATAGGTTCATCCATGACAGGGCTGCGAAATGACCACACTTCCACTGTCCTCAATTCAGTTTGCTATCTGATTCAGCCATTCAGCTTAGTCATCATTTATATTTAAACCATTTTGGACCCATTCAGATTCTGAATCAGAATCAAGATTCAGAACTCTGAAACTTTGGCTCTCTCATGGATTGAGAAATCAAAATAACTATATGGTATGTGTGCTGTCGCACGCTGGGCCTGTGCATAAAACTGTAGACAGGACATACATTCTGTGCGCCCAACAGGACGCCGGGGCTGCCTCAGATTAAAAGCCTTTGGATTTCCTTAAAACAGAGTCTTTAGATAGCTTAAAGGTTCAACAAAGTTCTTTATTATTGAAAACAAACAGGTACTTTAAGGCTTTCTTAACAGTCTATTGGCTCTCTCTCAATCTTGTCCACAGGGAACAGGCACTATCTTCATAACTGTAACTAATGGGGAAATCCTTAACTTCTAATCTGGGCGGTCTGTCTTTGCCTCTGTTGGCGTGGAGCCCCTGCACCCGGTACCAACTGCTTCTGCTTACCAAGTAGAGCTTTGTAGACTTCCAGGGGAAAAGGAGTTCAGGTTTTGGTGATGGCTGGCTGGCTGAAGTCCCTCAGGAAAGACGCTGTAGGGCTGCATAACCCCGGCCAAGCTGTAGAAGACGAAGCTTTCTACAGGAGCTCTTGGTATTATGTCCTGCATGAAAGGCTTCTCTGTGTGGACTGAACTCAAAATGGCTCCTATTCCCTCCAAAACCCAAAAAGGGAGCAGGACCAGAGAACCTAACAATAATTGACAGGTGGCTTGCCCTATGATTGCAGCCAAAAGAAGCCACCTATCTGCAGAGTCCCTGAAACTTAGGACTACAAACAAACATTAGGACTGCAAAGCAAACAAAATTGGAGCTCCTGGTACAGCTGTACTTGCACAGTATGAGTTACACAAACACATATCCTCCACAGTTCACAGAGGAAAACTGGAACAAAACACAATATCACAGTACTTTTTACCTGTATTTTATAATATCTATTTTTATATAATCTTGTTATTAATAATATTTGTTCAGCTCTACCTGGGGTTTTTTTTTGTTTGTTTTTCTCTGATCTGTTGATTGTAATAAATTTATTATTATTATTATTATTATTATTATTACTATTATTAATTTCAAAGCAAATGAGATATATATAGAATCATAGAATCATAGAGTTGGAAGACACCTCGCTGGCCATCCAGTCCAACCCCCTGTCAAGAAGCAGGAATATTGCATTCAAAGCACCCCTGACAGATGGCCATCCAGCCTCTGTTTAAAAGCTTCCAAAGAAGGAGCCTCCACCACACTCTGGGGCAGAGAGTTCCACTGCTGAATGGCTCTCACAGTCAGGAAGTTCTTCCTAATCTTCAGGTGGAATCTCCTTTCTTGTAGTTTGAAGCCATTGTTCCACATCCTAGTCTCCAGGGAAGCAGAAAACAAGCTTGCTCCCTTCTCCCTGTGACTTCCCCTCACATATTTATACATGGCTATCATATCTCCTCTCGGCCTTCTCTTCTTCAGGCTAAACATGCCCAGCTCTTTAAGCCGCTCTTCATAGGGCTTGTTCTCCAGACCCTTGATCATTTTAATTGCCTTCCTCTGGACACATTCCAGCTTCTCAATATCTATCTTCACATTCCAGCTTCTCAAAATCTCTCTTCATGCTGGATCTTGTATCATAAAATCACAAGTTGAACACTTCCCAAGCATCTAGGACTGTGTGATTTATTATTATTATTATTATTATTATTATTATTATTATTATTATTTTAAACACAACAAGATGAGTGCACAGCAGACACTCTGCTGGCTGTTGTATTGGATCACATGTCGGACACTTCCCAAGTGTCTAGGACTGTGTGATGTATCGGCGAATAATGCGTGCAGATCCCAGTAAGGTGGCCCTCTGCAGCTGGCAGATGATAATTTTGTCAGCGTCAATTGTGTTTAAGTCCAGGCCAAGGTCTTTAGGCACTGCACCCAGTGTGCCGATCACCACTGGAACCACCTTTACTGGTTTGTGCCAGAGTCTTTGCAGTTCGATTTTAAATCCTCATATCGTGTCAGCTTTTCCAGTTGTTTCTCTGCAATCCTGCTGTCACCTGGGATTGTGACATCGATGATCCATACTTTATTTTTTAACACGATTGTGAGGTCAGGAGTATTATGTTCCAAAACTCTGTCTGTCTGAATCCAGAAGTCCCAGAGGAGTTTGGCGTGTTCATTCTCTGTAACTTTTTCCAGCTTGTGATCCCACCAGTTAGTTGACACAGGCAGATGGTATTTGTGGCACAAGTTCCAATGAATCATCTGAGCAATGGTGTTATGCCTCTACTTGTAGTCTGTCTGCAAGAAGAAGAAGATGATGATGATGATGATGATGATTATTATTATTATTATTATTGTTATTATTATTATTAGAAACACAACAAGATGAATCCACAGCAGGCAAGATCACTCTGCTGGCTGTTACATTGGATCACACGTCGGACATATTATTATTATCATCATCATCATCATCATCATCATCATCATCATCATCATCAGAGTTTGGTCCAGATTGCAAATACTATTAATGAGAAAGAACACACAAGCCACTAAAGGCTTTTACCTAAGCCTCCTGCGAAGGATAGCCTCCCACATTCCCCTCTCCTCTATCCCCTGATGAATTAACTGAGTACAAACTACTTTTGCGCATTGAACTCAGTCTGAAGGAATTGAAGTAAACCAAGTACAAAGTGGCAGGGAGAGACATGGAGTTGAAGGACCTCATCACATTGATGTTTTTTCAGCATCCCAGGGCACTTTCAGGATACTGGGAGGACAGAGCCAGATGGAGGCCATCCTCCCAGAATCCTGGAAGCATCCTAGGATTCAGCCTACAGAAGGGCTGCTTCCCATGTTCTCAATGGGGCCAGCACAGAGGTAAGCTGGGCGGTGACACTTTCCCCTGTGGGATGCAAGGGTTCCCCTGCTTCCTGCTGGATTCACCACACTGCTTGGTGAATTCTCCTGCTATTGCCAACTTTTTGGACCTCGGTGTGATGTCCTAAGACACTTTAAGCACAACTGACAAAGTGGAGTAGCAAAGGATTAATCAGGACTATCCCTGCCAAATTGGGACAGTTGGGAAGTATGCATTGAAGGCATAGTAGCCCTTTCGGAGCAGGTAATGCTTAGTGAATTGCTGACAGAGCAGAGCAGAAGGTGGTAGCCTAGCCACCTTTAAAGTTCGATTTTTTTTTAAATGCAGAACTCCTGACAACAAGGTTGCTAGAGATCCAGAAAAGTAGCCACCTCCCCTTCTCGTTCTTTCTCTCTTTCCTTTTTCCCTTTTGAAGTTAACTGATATCTGCATTTGCATAGAACAAAGGCATGGAGAAACTCTGGATTCCCTTGTAACAGCAAAGTTGAATATTAAATTTAGGTAGCACTCTATATTTAACAAAAAAAATCTAAAGCAAAAAAAAAAGTTGTGAGTTGCATCCTGCACTCCCCAATTGATAGCTGCAGAGATACAGAATAGCCAGAGTTGAGTTTGATTTTGTTATGGAAGGGTGCCTTTTTATTTAACCCCAACTTTCCTAACAGTTCTGCCATCTTGTATGATGGATCGTTTTGAAGGACTCAAAATCATTTAATATATATGGGCCTAATAAGATAGAAAATATCAAAGCGCAAAAGTAATGCTGTGATCTGGGTTGTTGTAGGTTTTCCGGGCTATATGGCCATGTTCTAGAGGCATTTTCTCCTGACGTTTCACCTGCATCTATGGCAAGCATCCTCAGAGGTAGTGAGGTCTGTTGGAAGTAGGAAAATGGGTTTCTATAATTTTGCTCTTCTTCTATTAACCCTGACCCCATACCTTGTGACTCATTACTACCATAGTAAAGGTAAAGGTCCTCCCCTGACATTAAGTCCAGTCATGTCCAATTCTGGGGTGTGGTGTTCATCTCCATTTCTAAGCCAAAGAGCTGGTGTTGTTCGTAGACACCTCCTAGGTCATGTGGCCAGCATGACTGCATAGAGCGCTGTTACCTTTCCACCGGAGCAGTACCTATTGATCTACTCACATTTGCATGTTTTCAAACTGCTAGGTTGGCAGAAGCTGGGGCTAACAGCGAGTGCTCATGCTGCTCCCCGGATTTGAACCTGTGACCTTTCGGTCAACAAGTTCAGCAGCTCGGTAAAGCAAACGGTCACATTACTACCATACACTGGTTTAAAAAGCAGTACTTCAAGCTGAACTCAGAAACAGGTCACTTAAAATGACCTTCTATTTTGTTCTTCTTTCTTCTGTCCATGACTGTGGTCATAATTTTGTTCTGTAGCTCAATCCATGGTGGTAATTCTTTTCCTTCAGATGCAATGAATCTTCCATAGGACTTCTTCAAGGCAACATCTCAGCATGGGATGGTATCCCAGCTAAGTAAGCTATCAGACATACCAAGTGTCATATTTTTCTGCATCCTAAAATACATGTATTTCCTAAATAGTACAATTATTAAGGACAATTTTAGCAATCAATTATTAATAGCGATGTCATTAGATTAATGAGTTTGCATTAAGAGGCTTGGCATGGAATCAAAGCTGGAGTACAGAAGGCAGGCAAGGAATGGCAAATTAATAAAGAAATGCAAGACAGCTGGGCTCTACAGATATAGTAACCTTGAACTTTTTCAGATCAAATTAAAGGAGTGCATCAGAAACTAGGGTCTGATCTAGGAAAGGGTCCATCTCTTCTGTAATGACTTAGCCGCTTGTCCACAGTAGACAGTTCTACATACATACAGCCCGGAAAACTCACAGCAACTCAGACATCTCCAGATTTTGTTTCTGAATTTAGTCCTGATTCTGACATGGTCATTTCTAGATGACTATCAGTAGTGTCTTACAAGCTGTGAAATAATTATCCTAAATTTCAGGTACTGTTGGTGTTCAGCCTGTGATTGTGTTTCAATATGATCAGGGTGCTTTAGATGTGGGGAATGATGTCACTGAGGGTCAAGATGGCAATGGTCTGGTCAACGATATGAATGCAGAGAATGATATAGGGACACCGGTTCAAAGTGTAGTTTCCCATGAGAAAGTTCCCACAGGGTATAGGGATGATAGTTTACTCCGTGACCCAGAGAGTTCCCAGGATTTGGGGTTTGAAAACAACTTGGCACCTGGAGAAACGAATGAGCAGATAGATAATGAGCAAATAGGCAGATGGCTGGAAATTAGCCAAAACAGACAGCTCAGCCAAGGCCTTTGCCGCTCTGCAAGGCTTTAAGAGATAAAAGTAACGCATCTCCGTTTATGAACCCACGTGTTCTCTTCGTTCATCTGGAGAGGCCCTGCTCGCGATCCCACCTGCGTCGCAGGCACGTCTGGTGGGGACGAGGGACAGGGCCTTTTCTGTGGTGGCCCCCCGACTTTGGAATACCCTCCCCAAGGACATCAGACAAGCCCCTACACTGGCAGTCTTTAGGAAGAGTTTGAAGACCTGACTGTTCCGGTGTGCCTTTCCAGAATAGGAAACTCCAGCAATATGACCCAGAAGCACTTTATCAGAGATTTAAGATTGTCTGCTCATTGCACTTACCCTAAAATCCTACATTTCACCTGTCATACTCAGCACTTTTTAATCTGTACCCATTACATTCGGCCTGGCCCTAGTTTTATTGTGTTATGGTGTATTGTTTTTTATTGTTTAACATTTTGATTTGCTTTATAATATTATGTGTATTGTTATGCTGTTGTTTTTATTGAGGCCTTGGCCTTTGTAAGCCACATCGAGTCCTTTGGGAGATGTTAGCGGGGTACAAATAAAGATAATAATAATAATAATAATAATAATAATAATAATAATAATAAGAAGAAGAAGAAGAAGAAGAAGAAGAAGAAGAAGAAGAAGAAGAAGGGGGAGAGGCAGTCAAGGCAAATGAAACCAGTTTCTGGGTGCTGGGAATAGCCTAATGGAGAGATATAAAGTTCCCATCGGGGAAAATATAGTCAGATGAAGCATCGTTTCAGAATCCTGCAAAGTCCTTGTTCTTGTCCTATGGAAGCCTTGCTTGGAAGATTCATGTTAAGGATTTTTGTTCATGGTTTGGCTCTTTGTCTCTTGTGCTTATATACTCATGCTGTGGGTTAATGTTTTCCTGGTACTTTGGATTGTTTTACAAAAGTCTAGATCTTACTTTTGAACTTTGCTGAACCCTACCTTGGAATATTTTGTTCCTGCTTATCTTCCTACCTTATTGGACTCATCCATTTTCTTAAAGCATATTTTTACCTGGCTGTTTTCACTTATCTTCAATAAAAAAGGATTGTTTTCCTATTCAGCGTGTGGCGTTTTAAAGTCAGAAGATTATTCCTGTTCTGGAGTGCAACAGGTACAATGTTCTATAGTGGAATCCATTCATACCTTAATCTGAAACAAGCCTCTAGCTACAAGAGGAGCAAAATGATGACATGGCTCCTGTAAGAATTCTCACCACCATCCCTCCATGATTTTTCCCCAATTCCTACATTTCTTTCATTGTAAAGAGAGTTGCATTTTATGTGTCCACATTGCCTTGGCATCTTTGTCTGCTCTTCAACTATACTGATTAGGAAAAGGGTAACAGTGGTAGCGGCCATCTGGACAGCAGATCAGGTCAAATCAGACCTGATCCAGACTGCCACAAAGACCCCTGACTTTGTCTAAAGTGGGGGCAAAGTCAAGAAAATCTGGGATACTGGGACTTTTTGATTAGTATAGACCGAGCCTTAGAGATAGGACTTAAGCTTAAGCACAAAATTTATTTATGCTTCATATGCATCTTATACATATAGGATGACAATCTATATAAATAAAAAATGTAATGTTCGTTTGTGGGATTAACGTAACTGAAAAACTACTGGGCGAATTGACACCAAATTTGGGTACAAGACACCTAACAACCCAACAAGTGACGATAACTCATAACAACACTAAAAAAACACAACAAAAGAGACTTAAAAGTCCATTTTAAAAAACATTACAATGCATGTGCAGATCCACACATACACAAATATATACACACACATATATACACACACAAAACACATATACACAGACTGGACCACAGCAATGCATGGGAGGGGACAGCTAGTAATCTATATAAATAAAAATGTAATGTTAGTTTGTGGGATTAACATAACACAAAAACCACTGGACAAATTTCCAACAAATTTGGTCACAAGACACCTACCGACACAAGGAGTGACCATCAACCCCCCCTCCCCCAAATGATTTTGTCATTTGGGAGTTTTGCTTCTGGAATTTATAGTTAACCTACAATCAAAGAGCATTCTGAACTCCACCAACAATGGAATTCAACCAGTCTTGGCACACAGGACTCCCATGACAAACAGAAAACACTAGAAGGGTTTGGTGGGCATTGGCCTTGAGTTTGGGAATTGTAGTTCACCTACATCCAGAGAGCACTGTGGACTGAAACAATGATGGATCTGGACCAAACTTGGCACGAATATTCCATATGCCCAAATATGAACACAGATGGAGTTTGGGGGAAATAGACTTTGATATTTTGGAGTTGTAGTTACTGTGATTTATAGTTCACCTACAATCAAAGAGCATTCTGAACCCCACCAATGAGAGAATTGGGGCAAACTTCCCATACAGAACCTCTATGACCAACAGAAAATACTTAAGGCCATCCAATCCAACTCCCTTCACCAGGGCAAGAAATTGTAATCAAAGCCCTCCTGACAAAGAGCCATCCAGCCATAGATGTGTGTGTGTGTGTGTGATTCACACACAGAGAGATATAGTATCATAGATTTGAAAGGGACTCCTAAACAAGGACAATTCTATGTTGCATGTTCCAGACTAGGCCAACCAAACAATCTCTACATCAACACAAGCATAAAGAAATTACATATATTAGAAACCAACACTTTCTCATTACTTTATTTTCCACATTACTAGATTGGCCACAGCAACGCATGGCAGAGAACAGCTAGTTTTATACATAATTTTAAAAATAATTTTGTGAAATTTGTGTACATTGAACCAATACAAAGCAAAGGTGTGACTATTGGATTCTGGAGCATTTTGGATTTTTAGGTAAGGGATAATTCGCCTGTACTGTTACTATTACTGTCATTAATACTATTCTTACTGAGGAAGGATGGCAACATGAAAGGCCCCAGGAGGCAAAACTCCAGGTGGCTAAAGAATGTAATGGCACCTCAGTACTAAAGCCAGAATTGCACCTCACATCCAGTGGTTATTCATCCATAATGAAGAACCAAATATTTAATTCTCCTCTTTATATAACATCAGGGTAAAGGCAGCACAGCAAAGCACACATGATCTCAGAGCATGGAGAAGCTGTCCTAGACATTATACAGGGAAAGAGTGGGATTAAACTATGTGTTTGCCATTTTCACTGGTGACCACATGTTACACATTGCATGTTGTTCCAGCCAAATTGGAAGGCTTATGGAAGAAGATTTTCCATATTGAACTGATCAGGGAAAGCAGACAGAACTGAAGTGGGTTCCTCATGTTCCTTGGCACAGCCAAGGAATGTGACCTTCACTGCTGCCATTAGGAATACTTTCCATCTATATTCCAGCTAATCCTTACAATAGCACTGTAGCTGACTGTATTCATTTGATTTGATTTGATTTATCCCTCACCTTTCTCTTTTAAACTGGGACACAAAGCAGCTCACAACATGGTTAACTTAAAAGATGCTGATAGAGAATGTTAAAAGTTGAAATTAGTGGAACGTAATAAAAATATTCATGTGGTTAAAATGTAGCTGCATTGAAATGATTTGGAGGGATTTAATTAAGAAGTACATGATGAGTTGTTATTATTTATTAGGGGTGTGCAATTTTTTCGCTAGTCATCATAAGCTGTATCAAATTCATTACATTTGTACTTACGACAAAATATTTGACATGCGGCAAAAACTTAAGAATTGAAACTTACCCAATACTTTTTCGTTTGAATTTTGTAAATCTCGGAAGCCTCCCAACGTTAGTTTCATTTTCATTGCAAGTAAGCAAAGCCAAGCCAAAAAATTCTCTCACACCAGAAGCGACTTGCAGTTTCTCAAGTTGCTTCTGATATGAGTAAAATAACCTAGATGTGTTGGCTGAGGAATCATAGTAGTGCCAATCCAAAACATACACTTTTTGCCAAGCTCTCATTTTAGGATTTAAAAAAGAAACCAACTTGGGTTGTTGTAGGTTTTTCCAGACTATATGGCCATGTTCTGGAGGCAATTTTTCTCCTGACATTTCGCCTGCATCCATGGCAAGCATCCTCAGAGGTAGTGAGCTCTGTTGGAAGTAGGAAAAATGGGTTTATATATCTGTGGAATGACCAGGGTGAGACAAAGGACTTTTGTCTGCTGGGGCTAGATGTGAATGTTTCAGCTGATCACCTTGATTAGCATTCAATGGCTTGGAAGTGCCTGGGGGAAATCTTTTGTTGAGAGTGATTTTATGTGCCTGTTTGTTTCCCCTCTGTTGTTTTCCTGTTATAATTTTTGAGTTTTTTTTAATACTGGTAGCCAGATTTTGTTCATTTTCATGGTTTCTTCCTTTCTGTTGAACTTGCCAGGCAGTGATTTAACTTTTTTTTTTTTTAAAAAAAGGAGGAAACGTCAGAAAAAAAGAAAGGAATATGGATTGAAGAGCCAGTACTACATCTCCCCAGGACCACCACCCGGCACATATACAAACACAAACATAAACACATCCTTCCTTGACATTTGGGAGTATTTGCTAGAGCTTCATCTGAGGTGAGAATCCCAGCAGTTTGGTGATAATTCGCCCATCACAGTCTCCTCCTGGCTGGCTTACTCCTGAGCATCTGCCAAAGAGGGGGCCAAGAAACTGTCAGAAAGCAAACACCGCCAATCCAAGGAGTTGATTAAGGCGACTTCAGCCGACTCTTTGCTTACGGTTGCGAAAGCAGGAATTTTTTCAGCGTTACTGTTTCCAAAAGATTAATAAAGATGTTCAGGAGGCTGAAGTGCTGGGAGATTTGTTTAATTATTCCCCACAGTCCTGCCCCAGCAATCTGCTGACATTTCGCCCCGACCTTGCAAATCCTCAGCAAATATTAATATATCAACTCAAACAGGGGCGCCTTGTTTTATTGGTTCACGGAGCTCAGAAAGATTCGCCACAGCAGTGAAAAAATAATGCGCAGAACTGAGGGGGAACGGCTCCTTTGATATCACCTTCTGCTGCACACATGTGCTAGGAGCATCAACAAAATGGAAATGCCGCTCCTTCGCCACAGCTGTGGAGTGACACTTCAGATGCCTTGGCTTCCCTTTGTACAGGCTGCTGGAACAGGCCCAAAAACCACGGTGGCAAGAGATTAGAAAACATATACACAGGGAGAAAGAGAGAGAGAGTGGGGAAGAAATTACATTTGATTATCTGACACGGTTGAAAATTTTCAACAATTGGGAAGTTCTTCTCTAGGAGCCTAAGGTTCATGGAGCTCAGCAATCAGGAGGATGGAAAGCTGAGTTCATACCTTTCCTCACTTGTGTCAAGTGATGGTTCATAAGTGTGAACAAGCCATCACAGATTAATTGCCACGGGTAGTATTTCTGTATCACCCGATGTCATTGCCAATTAATTACAGAGCCATCAACAGATTACACACCTCAGATAGCATCCTCATATCACCCAGTGCTGATTTTTCAGATGCAATAGCTACAATCCTTTAACCTCAACCAGAATAGATCCATTGCATCAATTACTGAGTGGTGAGTTAAAATGTAGGCAAATTCAATTCA
Source organism: Anolis sagrei ordinatus (assembly GCF_025583915.1). NCBI lineage: Eukaryota > Metazoa > Chordata > Lepidosauria > Squamata > Anolidae > Anolis > Anolis sagrei. Next base: position 143,671,896 of record NW_026847438.1, read on the forward strand.
TTCTGTGAGTCTTCTCAAGTTTATTCATTTATTTATTTATTGACCATATTAATATACCGCCCTTCTCATCCCAGAGGCAACTCAGAGCAGTTTACAATTGACAAAATTCAGTGCCCCCAATAACATAAAATATAATTAAAACATTAACATATAATATAAATCATATAAAAACAATATAGACAATAAAGACAATAAAACACAAGTCCTCCATGTCTCATTACTAAAATCATTTTCCAATTGCATCGTCTAATCCAGGGGTCCCCAAACTTTTTGAACAGAGGGTCGGGTCACAGTCCCTCAAACTGTTGGAGGGCCGGATTATAATTTGAAAAAAAAACATGAATGAATTCCTATCCACACCACACATATCTTATTTGTAGTGCAAAAAACACTTTAAATAATACAATAATTAAAATGAAGAACTATTTTAACAAATATAAACTTAGCAGTTTAGAATAAATATAAACCTAGCAGTTTGAAAACATCCAAATGTGAGTAGATCAATAGATACCGCTCCAGCAGGAAGGTAACGGTGCTCCATGCAGTCAGGCCAGCCACATGACCTTGGAGGTGTCTATGGACAACACCGGCTCTTCGGCTTAGAAATGGAGATGAGCAGCAGAGTTGGACATGACTAGATTTAAGGCCTCCTCCCCCCTTCGCCTGCCTCCAGGATGCGACGAGGGGGCATCCCGAAGGGAGGAGAGGCTGGGCCCACAGAGGCAGCAGGCTAAGGAGGCCCAAGCCGCTTGGCCTGCCGCCTCCCTCCCCTCTCCTTCCTCCGGGATGCATCCAGGATGCATCCCGAAGGGAGGAGAGGCTGGGCCCACGGAGGCGGTGGGCCAAGCAGGCCCAAGCCACTTGGCCCGCCGCCTCCCCCTCTTTGCTCGCCCCCTCCCTCCCCCTTCGCCCACCTCTCACCCTTCTCCACAGCCTGCGGGCTGGATAGATGCCCTCGGGGGGCCGGATCCGGCCCACGGGCCGTAGTTTGGGGACCCCTGGTCTAATCATTCCATGGATCTAAAATAGCCTGTTACACTGAATCTGCAAATGCTTGCTCAAAAAGCCAGGTTTTGACCATGATTCAGAAACAAGCCCTGAGATGTGGAAACCTAGGTTGCAGAGAACAAGGTGAAATCTGCCTTCTCCCCTGCCACTTCTAGCATCTCCTTGTACAGAGCTGCAGAGTTAATGTGTGATTAATTTCATTCATAAACATGTTAATCACTTCATTGCGTGAGCTGGGTAGTGTTCCACATAGTTACTACATAACTTTTTAAAAAGTCTCCCTCCACTGCTCCCTTTCAAACACAAATCTATTTATTATTTTCAGACTTTTTTCTCATATGTATTTATTATTTTCAAATCTCTCTACTATCACATCTCAACCTTCCTTTAAGCCAGTTCTTAAATTGTTCTATTGCACATGATAACTTGGCCCTGGAATGTAGTTTTTAGTGCCAGCAGTCTCATTCTGAAATATATTAATGGCTTGCCTGTTTTATTTAATTTACTTGTTACATTTCTACCCGGCCTTTCTTCCAATGAGCTGAAGGCAATAGCATTCTGACTTTCTGCTGTTTTCCATCGCCTCACTACTTTCTGTCCAGCATCATATAGTGGAGGGACTACAAAGTTGCTTAAAGGGATTCTTCTTCCTCGTTCTCCCTTTCTGCAAAACATTCTACTTGGAAAAGATAGAGTTCAGGGCTTTATTTGCCAGTGGTGGGTCATTGTGGACAATATATCCAGTGACATTTGTGAGTCTGAAATCCATGTGAACCTTTCTCAAGAAGTCTGCAAAAACAGGATGGGAATACGTGGGCAATGATTGATTGAAGGAAGGTGGTTTGATGGCTCCTGCCCCATCAAAGTTTGTGAGATTCACCTCACCTACCAGAGTATTTTTGCATCAATGATTGGAAAGACAGCAAATGGAAAAGGGACCTGAATAGGCAGCAAATAAAATTAAAAAAATATCAAGGAAAAATAGTGACCTTCAGTCTCTCTGAAACACACAGAGATAAAAAGAAAGAGAATGGAGAGTAGGACAACAGGTTAAAAGACCCAGAGCATAGAAAGAGGAAAGCTTGCCATGAAGACCCCAGGATAGGGTGACCCTAAATGAGAGTCACCCTGAAGACACAAAACAGTGACACAAAGCCTTTTAAATGTATGGTCCATCCTCAATTACTGTCCTTGTGCCTGACCGCTGTGGCTGTCTGGATGAGGACGAACAAGCTGAAGATTCATCCCGACAAGACAGAGGTCCTTCTGGTCGATTGTAAACCAGACCGGGGTATAGGATGGCAACCTGTGCTGGATGGGGTTGCACTCCCCCTGAAGTCACAGGTCCGCAGTTTGGGGGTCCTCCTGGATTCTTCACTTACGTTTGAGGCTCAGGCGTCGGTGGTGGCCAGGAGGGCCTTTGCACAATTAAGACTCGTGCGCCAACTGCGACCGTACCTCGGGAAGGCATATCTGGCCAAAGTGGTCCATGCCTTAGTTGCCTCTAGACTGGATTACTGCAATACACTCTACGTGGGGCTGCCCTTGAAAATGGCCCGGAAATTCCAGATGATCCAATGGGCAGCAGCCAGGTTGTTAACTGGGGTGCCTTACAGGGAGCGGTCAACGCTCTGCATACGAACCCACATGATCCCTTCGATCATCTGGAGAGGCCCTGCTCTCGATCCTACCAGCATCACAGGCGTGATTGGTGGGGATGAGAGAGAAGGCCTTTTCGGTGGTGGCCCCTCGACTCTGGAACTCACTCCCTAAAGACATCAGACAGGCCCCAACTCTGGCAGTCTTCAGGAGGAACTTGAAGACGTGGCTGTTCCAGTGTGCTTTCCCGAAATAATGATCCCATAGCACGTTGTCCTCCAAAGCACTTTACATTTCTTTAGGTCTGCTCGTATGCCCTTACACAAACACCATTATCACCTTTTTGTCTATGTCCCAGCATTACTTCCAATTTTAACCTTACATTTGGCCTTCCCACTGTTTTTAACTGTGAGTTGTCTTATTGATAATGTTGTATATTTTATTGTCTATGTTTTTTTATTATTGCTTGTATTGTTGTTTTATTGCTTGTATTGTTGTATTTGGGCTCGGCCTCATGTAAGCCGCACCGAGTCCCTTGGGGAGATGGTAGCAGGGTACAAATAAAGTGTTATTATTATTTGAAATAAGCACTAGTGAAAAACAGTGAGACTTGCTCTCAGGATCACCTAAGGGTTGCCATAGGTTGGAAATGTCTTAAAGGCACACAATAGTAAAGACATTCCCAAAGTATTAAACCTTTGTGAACTAGCTAACTCATTAAAAGTTCATACTAATAACTGGAATGGCTTTACCACTCCATTGACATCAAAGCCATCAGGAGCATTTTGCCATGCCATCTTTCAAAAAAAAAAAAGTGTGCCAATATGGCAACTAATTTTCAATAAATACTTGCAGTTGATAAATAAGATCTCTGTTCTTTATGAATATTGATGTGACAGTTAGTCTCATTTAACAGCCGCCCCCCCCCCCCAAAAAAACTTCTGTGTAATATTATTGAGCCCAGTGAAACTTGCCTTGAAGTAAATACACATACAATGTATCTAGAGAGGGCTTTGTCCTGTATTCATTCTTTCTCTGTGACCAGTTATGAGTCAGAAGATGGACTGTGCACCTTGGATAGCTTCATTTATGTATCATGTCAGGAGTGAACCAAAACAGTTGTATTGCATTAAAAACAAACAAAAAACCACAAAGTTTGCAGACTTAGTATTCTATTAAATGTCCTTTGACCAGTAACTGGCCACTTGGAGTGCCTCTGGTGTTGCTGCAAGAAGGTCCACCATTATGCATATGGCAGGGCTCAGGTTGCATTGCAGTAGGTGGTCTGTGGTTTGCTCTTCTCCATACTCGCATGTTGTGGATTCCACTTTGTATTCCCATTTCTTAAGGTTGGCTCTACATCTCATGGTGCCAGGGTGCAGTCTGTTCAGCACCTTCCAAGCACCTTGGATAGCTAATACAGCCAGTTGTCATTTCAGCTAAACAAGCACTGCTTCTCACACCCCTTTGGAAAGTCACTTTATGGACCTCAAGAATTCCTCAGTCAACATAGCTTCTGACAAGGCATTTCATTCCAAAAGTAGTGGGTTGTTTTTTTTTACAAATTGTGCCTTTGTTGTTTTTTCTCCTAGAAACAATGGTTCCCATGTTAAGGAAGCAGTGAGTCCACCTGGAATTATAATAGAAACCTGAAACCTGAAAAGAGCTATCCAAGGTGCTGACCCATGGATTCAGTGTCCTTAAAAGGATAGATTAATCCTAGCATGGATTATCCATTCTGGCTGATAGTAAAGTCACTAGCTCCCACCAACCAGCCTACAGTGCTTATGTTCAGCAAGGCTAGACTTCCTCTTAAGCACAAGTTGACATGGGCTGGCCATGCCTTGACCTAACGAATTTTGGCTCTCATCTAATAACATTGCATGAGATTCAGTTGCCAATGTCATCAGCTTTTCCACAGGGATGAGTTTCAATTGCCTTAGGCAACAACAACAACAGCATTGGGCCAACCTTGCATAATTGCTCAATGATTGACAAATGAATATGTGATGTGAGGTCTGAAGATGTCTTGACTTGGAGGTGACACAGGGACTCCATATGATACATACTAGCTCTGAATCTGGGACATTACCTTCACACATGCCAGCCTGCAATATTTTGATGCCTCATCTTAAGGTTAAAATGACATTTCCTCCTATTCCACTTGCAGAAACTATTTTGAGTGATAGCTGAGTTTTGCTCAATATCACTGATGGGACAATGTCCACCACCACACTCAAGGACAGCAAAGTAAGTTATGGAGTGCAAGGTTGACTCTCACCACTTTCCTCCAATATCATGCTGCTGTCCCACAGATTTTGCCACCTGAAGTCACCATCTCATTCTGCCCAACAGGCAGATTGCTTTGATTTGATATTGCAGTTGTCACTGCAATATCCAGTTGCCTGTAACCCACATCTGTGGTATAACAGTGCATTCAAGAGCCCATTTAACAGCTCCAAAGTCCCGTGTCCATAAGAAAATGCAGAACAAATGATAAGTTGTTTACAAAAGAAAATGAGAAGTTAAAAAAAAAGAAACACAAAAATATCATTTTTGGGAAAGTGACCAGAAGTGGTGTCAATACTCCTGGCTTTGAAAAAAGTCCTGAAGCTCTACTCTCTAGATACCATTTTCCATTGCATGGCATACCTAAAAATATGGTTACAAGAAGCTTCCCTGTTCTTCATTTAAAAATATGATACTTAAACAATGGGATATATACCCTACCTCAAAAGCAAAACACATCTCCCTAGAAGCAGAGCAGAAATCTTTACCACTAAAGATCTCATTTTCTTGTCTGTAGCAAGAAAGATGGCAGCCAGTAGGAGCTTCATGAGCTTTAATCTCTTAGACAAGGGAAATCAGATTGTGAACATGCTCTGGATTTGTACAGGGTGAGGCAGCATAACTTCCTTTTTAAAAATGCACGCAATTCAGTTGGTTGAAGACGTAGCGGAGCGCTAGTGGTCTCGTTCGAGAGGTGGGAGTATAAAGTTTTGTCCTGACACAGTTCAGTCACCATCATGTGTTGGAACAGTGAGGAGCGTGTTTTTGCCGTTGAGGCCTATTTTTTGAGAGGATTTGGAGTGGCTGACCCGCTCTCCAGATTTGGCCCCTTCTGATTTTTTTTTCTATGGGGTTTTTTGATATCTTGTGTTTATGTGAACCGTCCAAGGACCCTACAAGATTTGAAGACCAACATCCAGGAAGAAATTGCCAACATAACGCCTGCTATGCTGGCAAGAGTCATGACAAACACCAGAAAGCGGTTTACTCAGTGTATGGAGAATGGGGGATGTCACCTACCTAATTTCATCTTCAAAACTATGTAAAACAAAACTTTAGGTATGTGCCTATATTATAAAAAAAATCTGATTCATACAATGGGTTTTATTAAGTTTTGAAAAAGGAAGTTATGCTGCCTCACCATGCATATGTGAACAGCAAATCAAAGACTTGAGACACATAAGATTAATGTAATATTTGTCTATTTTGTCATTCTTTTTATTTCATAATTGAAAACTGCCATTTTTTTAAATTTTTTGTTTGTTTAGATGTTTTTGCTTTTGCTGAAGTCACCTTTCTTTCATTACTTATCTATTTTCATGTTCATTTTAGGAAGGGAGGGAGAGCGGCATAACTTCCTTTTTTAAAATGCGCGCAATTCAGTCGATTGAAGATGTAGTGGAGTGCTAGTGGTCTCGTTCAAGAGGCAGGAGTATAAAGTTTTGTCCTGACACAGATCAGTCACCATCATGCGTTGAAACAGTGAGGAGTGTGCTTTTGTCGTTGAGGCCTAGTAGATTTCATTTCTTTGGGGGGGTTTATGTGCCACCATCTCTTGGAGATAGTATCAAATGAACTTATTTCAACAGATGCTTCCTGTCACCTCCTATTTTGTTTCCCAACATGTCTTGGTTGTGTGGAATTTTTTAAATATTTCAGAGCATGCTGGAGAAAGAAAAACCTTGCACCTATTAGTGCAGGGCATGATATTGGAGGAGAGTAGTAAGAATCAACCCTGCACTCATATCTTTTGCCCTCAACTAATAATGCAATGCCACTGAATAATACCATGTTCGGGGTATCTGGGAAAACCAGGAGCTTGTCACGCAAATGAAGTCTGCTGCTACCCAGTACACATTTTCCACCCTGTAATGAGAGATAATGTAGTCATAAAAACAAACATTAATAATAACCATTTGCTGCACACACAGAGGCATATAGCTACAAAAGACCTGATGTAAAAGACCCATTCCCAAATGCAGTAGTCACTTGACACATTCAATTGCCAAGTATCAAGTGGACCAGTGATGAGGCAGCGGCTTCATCCAGTGATAAGTTTGTGATATGATCACAGACCAAGCGAATACCACTCCAGATAGAACTTCTAAGTTACCTCCAAACACAATGTTTTCCAAAGCATATGGAAATCGAACTACAAAGACTCTGGCACAAACCAGTAAAGGTGGTCCCAGTGGTGATCGGCACACTGGGTGCAGTGCCTAAAGACCTTGGCCTGCACTTAAACACAATTGGCGCTTATAAAATACCATCTGCCAGCTGCAAAATGCCTCCTTACTGGGATCTGTATGTATTATTCACCGATACATCACACAGTCCTAGACACTTGGGAAGTGTCAGACATGTGATCCAATTCACCAGCCAGCAGAGTGTCTGCTGTGGACTCATCTTGTGTTTCTAATCATCATCATCATCATCATCATCATCATCATTATCATCATCTTTATTTATATTCCCCTCTATCTCCCCAAAGGGGCTCAGGGTGGATAATGTGAGTAGATAGTCAAATAATGTGAGTAGATAGTCAAGTTTATTAGGACTACTGCTGTTATTGTGTGACTTCAAGTCATTTCAGACTTAGGGTGATCCTAAGTCTAAAGTTTAGGGCAGATGTTCTGTCACACACTGGGCCTGTAATAATTGTCTTTTGAAATAGGACGTGCACTTTGTGCCCAGCGGGAAGCCAGGGTGCCACGAAAGAGGCTCTCAAAGATTTTCCTGAAGAAATATGACTTGAAAGGATAAACAAAGTCCTTTATTATTGAACAAATTAAACAGATATTTCTCAAATATTGAATGAATCATACAAATGCTTCAAGGCTTTAAATCAACTGGTGGCTTCCTTAATCTTGTCCACAAGGGACAGGCAACTGTCTTCGTTAATTGTTCTTATACTTCGAGAGGAAAAGTATGGGGTTCACAGATTCTTTTTGCCCGGTCTGCCAAGGCTTTAATTGTGCTTCTTTTTTGACTTGGGTGATGGTTGGAGTTTTTATGTAGATATTAGGGCTGGGCGGTTTCGTTTCGTTAATTCATAATTCGTTAAAAAAATCATTAATTTTTCAATTACAAAACGATAACGAACCAGTCTGGAGCAATTTTTTTTTTAAACGAATTTTTAAATCGTTTCTTAAATGTTTTGTATTTTGTTATTGTATTCGTTTCGTTATCATTTTGAGGTCGTTTCGTTATTATTTCCGCATGTCTGGGGCAAGTTTTATAGTTGTTTTTGGTTTTCTAAGGGTTTTTATAGTTGTTTTTGGTTTAATTAAGCTTCAGAAGTTCCTCCTGTCCCATTTGGAGGTTTTTTAGCGTATTGCGTGGTCGCGTCCGCCATTAACGAATCGATTCGTTATTGTTTCGGAAATCGATTCGTTATTGTTTTGAAATTTTTTTCACATTTACGAAATTTCGTAAATATCGAACTTTTTTAAAGGAAAATTTTGTAATTATTTTAAATAACGAAACGCAAAAAACCCCAAAAAACAAATCGATTTTAGAAACAAATTTTTCCGTTGTTACCCAGGCCTAGTAGATATCTATCCGTGTGTGCGGGTTTTCTGTAAATGGTGTGACCCAATTGTTGATCTTGTTTGCGGATGACTAGGACATCTAGAAAAGGCAGTCTTCCTTCATTTTCTTTTTCCATGGTGAACTGGATGTTTGGATGGATGCTGTTAAGATGTTCCAGGAACCTGTTGAGTTCTTCTTCTCCGTGGCTCCAAATAGTGAAGGTGTCATCCACATATCTGAACCATATAGTGGGCTTTTTGGTTGCTGTTTCAAGGGCTTGTTTTTCAAAGTGTTCCATGTAGAAATTAGCTATGACCGGGCTGAGAGGGCTCCCCATAGCTACTCCATCTTTCTGTTCATAGAACTCATTGTCCCACTGAAAGTAGCTGGTGGTGAAAACATCTTCCTGTGTGTTTTCATGCAATGCATCATTTGGACAATGAGTTTTTGAGATGCCTTCACTCTACCTTTAGTGGTCAGAATACTGGAATGAAACTGAGGCCCCTTCTACAATGCCACATAAAATCCAGATTATCTGCTTTGAGCTGGATTATATGGCAGTGTAGATTAATATAATCCAGTCTAAAGCAGATAATCTGGATTTTACAGTATAAGGCAGTATAGATGGGGCCTGAGAGTCCATGTTCAGATGTTGTTATTTCTGTAGGCCAAATAATCTGAAAAAACAAGGTAAAGGATGAGACTTTTTTCAAAACCTCTGAAAGGACTGCAGTGGAAGCACTCTGCTGATGAATTACCTCCTCTCTTCCCCTCCTCTTAAGCAGGTTTCTTTCTTAAAGCTAAATTGGGCCTTTCTCTTATAGAATTGAGATAGTGGAGGAAAATGATACATTTTCTCTTTCTCATCCCACCCCCCACCCCCCTTCAAGTGCACTCTTTTAGCATTCCTATCTGGCAAGAACCAGTGAAATTTTTATAGCACATGATTCAGAGGCAGGAGCTATTCTGGGAGGCAGCTGGGCAGACACATATGAATCCGCACCCTACAAGAGAGGAAGAAGACACAAGGCAGAGATGGAGGCATCTAAGTGCTAAGAGATCAAGTTAGCAAGGCGAGATTACAGGGAGTAAACCCTCCAGTCCAATATTTCTTAACCTTCCTAATGCCGCGAACCCTTAATATAGTCCCTCATGTTGCGGTGACCCCCAACCAAAAAATTATGTTGCTATTGTTATGAATCATAATGTAAATATCTGTTATGCAGGATGCATTTTCATTCACTGGACCAAATTTGGCACAAATACCTGATACGCCCACATTTGAATACTGGTGGGTTTAGGGGGGAATGGATTGATTTTATCATTTGAGAGGTGTAGTCACTGGGGATTTATAGTTCACCTACAATCAAAGAGCATTCTGAACTCCACCAACAATGAAATTAAACTTGGCACACAGAACTCCCATGACCAACAGAAAATACTGGAAAGATTTGGTGGGTATAGACCTTGAGTTTGGGAGTTGTAGTTCACCTACATCCAGAGAGCACAAAAAATAATGGATCTGGATCAAATTTGGCACAGACACTCAATATGCCCAAACGTGAACACTGGTGGAGTTTGGGGAAAGTAGACCTTGACATTTGGGAGTTATAGTTGCAGGGATTTATAATTCACTTAAATCAAAGAGCATTCTGAACATCACCAATGATAGAATTGGGACAAACCTCCCACACAGAACCCCCGTGACTAACAGAAAATACTATGTTTTCTCATGGTCTTTGGTGACCCCTCTAATACCCCCTCACGACCCCTCTGGGGATCCCAACCCCCAGGTTGAGAAACACTGCTCTAGTCCTTTGTGGGATTTACCCCCGAGTAAGTAGGTCTAAACCTAGGGCACACCTTTGCCTTGCCATGTTTCCCTATCAAAAAGGAGCGAGGCAGTCACCTCTCTAGTTGCTATGGCACAATGCTATGGAATCCGGGGAGTTTAAGTTGTACCACGTCTTTGACCTTCTCTGCCAATAGCTCATGCCTCCCCAAACTACAACTACTAGGATTCCATAGCATTGACCCATGGCAGTTGAAGTGCTGTAGAATTGCAAATGTACCAGAGGTAGCATTGGGGTGTTGTGGGCTTTCTGGGCAGCACTTTCTCCTGATGTTTTGCCTGCATCTGTGGCTGGCATCTTCAGAGGAACACCCCAGTGATTCTAGCCCTGAAAGCCCCTGTTGAGTTTCATCCCCGAACAGCACACATTTTTGTGTCATTAAATCTCTAGTCATCAATGAGGCAGGGCCAAGCTCAGGGATTCCTATTCCCCCACATTCCTATGCATGCTTTCCTAAAGGGCTTTGTCTTTACTGCTAGCCACTGTCAACTTCCTTTTCAGTTTGAATTTGTCCTTGGAAGGCCATGCGGTTTCCACCATTCCTCTTCTGCTTTTCTTTCTCTCAGTGAGGATGCATTTTGTCTCTCTGTAGGCAAAATGTAGCTGCATGGACTTTTTTTCCCCCTTTGCCTTCTTTAGAATACGAGATTTAGTAAGCTAGTTAGCTCCAAGACTTTTCTATCAAGAATGTATTTCTTTTGACTTTAATAAATATTTTTGAACCCAGAGTTCTGACTCTGCAATCCTGAGCCATCCTAAAGATTAGAAGGCCATCTCTTCTCACTATGTAAGTTTCTGCTGGTTATGGAGTTTACTCCTGGTACTCTGCTATATTTTGGTGAAATTACCCTAACTGAGGGTTACTTTTTAGCCTAACAGGTCAGACTCCCCAACAGCTCCTCTTTTCTAGCTCCCTTGAATTAAAAAAAAAGTGTGTTCAGACAGTCAAGGATAAAGTGATATATGTAGCCATTGGCTGAGACTTTCACTTTCTTCTTAACTACCTTCACAGCCGCCATTAATCTCCAAAGTTCAAAAAACATAATACATCGGAAGCTCTGCCTTTACTACTGCTGTTAGGACCACCAAGTTCAGTTGTTATTATTGCTTTACATCAAGCATGGACAAACTTTGGCTGGGGTTTCTGGGAGATGGGCAAACTTTAGCTGGGGTTTCTGGGAGATGAAATCCAAAACACCTTGAAGGCCAAAGTTTGCCCATACCTGGTTTACATTGCATAAAAAATTATACATGGGGCTGTGGTGGCACAGCAGATTAAACTGCTAAGCTGTAGAACTTGCTGACCAAAAGGTCAGCAATTTAAATCCACGGGACGGGGTGAGCCCCAACTTGGAAACTTGGAAAGGCTTCTCAGCTTCAAACACCTTGGACCCAGGATTAACTGAGACTGTAACGTATATTTTCCTTCACCCCTCTGAAGTTTCCAGCTCATTGCTTTAAAGAAACTCTTTGTGATCAATAAAACTTATTTTGAGTTATTTACAGCGTTTTGGGTTTTTGAGAGTTCCAGTTTCCTATAGGAGGGCAAGAAGCAATTCCCTGGGGGAAAGATGCCACATCCATGCATCTTGGCGCGACGGCACAGTGACTCTACTCTGAGCTGCGACACCTGCTTATCTTCTTACCTAGTTGGATTTACCTATTCCTTTAAAGTGCTTTTTTACTTCATTGTTTTTACTTATCTTCAGTAAAAAGGATTGTTTTTTCCCTACTCACCATGTGGTGTTTTAAAGTCAGAGAGTTTTTCCTGTCCTGGAGTGCAACAGAATCCCTCATCTTAGCCCTGTACCTAGCCTAGCTACTCATTGAGGACTGGACACTTGATGACACAAGAGACTTGTGCAGTCCTGGAATGAAACCCAACACATTCCATTGCTGTAATACTAGAAGTGGAAGGATCTGATAGGACATTTCTTCAGGATGGACAGAAGCCTGATTTGAGGAGCAATGCCCTCATTTTGCCTCTGCTTTTTGAGTTGCTGTGTTCCCCTAAAGGCAAATGCTTTAGATTAGAAGACACTTATTATTATTATATTATAGTATTTTGGCACCCTTAATAACTTATTATTAAGGGCGCCAAAATACTGTTTGCTTACCGTTGAAAATTACCTAGGGCCGCCTCTGGCCAGGAGTTTCCTAATCTGGAAAGGCACGCTGGAACAGCCAGGTCTTCAGGCTCTTCCTAAAGATTGTCATGTTGGGGCTTGTCTGATGTCCTTGGGGAGAGAGTTCCAGAGTTGGGGGGCCACCACAGAAAAGGCCCTATCCATTGTCCCCACCAAACGCGCTTGCGACACAGGTGGGATCATGAGCAGGGCCTCTCCAGAGGATCGAAGGGAACGTGTGGGTTCATATAGGGAGATGCGGTCACGCAGGTAGACGGGTCCCAAACTGTTTAGGGCTTTGTAGGTGAGCACCTGCACCTTGAATTGGTACCGGAAGATGAACAGCAGCCAATGGAGCTCCTTAAACAGGAGGGTTGACCTCTCTCTGTAAGGAGCGCCAGTTAACAGCCTGGCCACCGACCTTGGACCAGTTGGAATTTCTGAGCCACGTAGAGCGTATTACAGTAGTCCAATCTAGAGGTGACCAAGGCATGGACCACACCGGCCAGATCAGCCTTTGGGAGGTATGGTTGCAGTTGACGCACGAGTCTCAATTGTGCAAAAGCCCTCCCGGCCACCTCCGACGCCTGAGCCTCAAGTGTAAGTGATGAGTCCAGGAGGACACCCAAACTGCAGACCTGTGACTTCAGGGGCAGTGTAACCTCATCCAACACAGGTTGCCACCCTATACCCGATCCGGTTTACGATCGACCAGGAGGATCTCTGTCTTGTTTACGATCTACCAGGAGGACCTCTGTCTTGTCGGGATTAATCTTCAGCTTGTTCCTCCTCATCCAGACAGCCACAGCGGCCAGGCACTCGTCCAGCACCCGAGGGGCTTCCTTGGAGTTTGGTAGAAAAGAGTAGTAGAGTTGTGTGTCATTTGAATAGAGATGGCACCTAACTCCAAAACTCGGGATGACCTCTCCCAGCGGTTTCATGTAGATCAGTGTTTCTCAACCTTCTTAATGTCATGACCCCTTAATGCAGTTCCTCATGTTGTGGTGACCCCCAACCATAACATTATTTTCATTGCTACTTCATTACTGCCATTTTGCTCCTGTTATGAATTGTAATGTAAATATCTGATATGCAGGATGTATTTTCAGTCACTGGACCAAATTTGGCACAAATACCTGATACGCCCAAATTTGAATACTGGTGGGGTTAGGGGTGATTGATTTTGTCATTTGGTAATGCTGGAGTTGCTGGGATTTATAGTTCTCCTTCAATCAAAGAGCCTTCTGAACTCCACCAATGATGGAATTGAATCAAACTTGGCACACAGAATTCCCATGACCAAGAGAAAATACTGGGAAGTTCTGGTGGACATTGACCTTGAGATTTTGGAGTTGTAGTTCACCTACATTCAGAGAACACTGTGGACTCAAGCAATAATGGATCTGGATCAAACTTGGCACAAATACTCAATATGCCCAAATATGAACACTGGCAGAATTTGGAGAAAATAGACCGTTGTAGTTGTTGGGATTTATAGTTCACCCACAATGAAATAGCATTCTGAACCCCACCGATAGAATTGGACCAAACTTTCCACACAGAACCGCCATGACCAAGAGAAAATACTAATTTTTCTGATGGTCTTTGGTGACCCCTCTGATACCCCATCATGACCCCCATAGGGGTTCTGACCCCCAGGTTGAGAAACACTGGTGTAGATGTTAAAAAGCATGGGAGATGACAGAATGGAGCCTTGCCGGAATGGAGCCTTGCGGGACCCCACAGGTCAAAGGCCAGGGGTCCGAGCAGGCGTCACCCAACTTCGCCAACTGGGATCTACCCTCCAAGAAAGATCAGAGCCACTACAAAACCATGCCCCCAAGACCCATCCCAGAGAGTCGTCCCAGAAGGATACCATGATTGATGGTATCGAAAGCTGCTGAGATGTCCAAGAGAACCAGCAAGGTCACACTCCCCCTGTCCAGCTCTCTGTGGAGGTCATCCATCAAGGCGACCAAAGCCGTCTGGGTGCCGTGGCCAGGCCTGAAGCCAGACTGTGACTGATCCAGGTAATTGATGTCATCTAGAAAACCCTGAAGCTGGGAGGCGACCACCCGCTCCAGAACCTTGCCCAGAAAAGGAAAATTGGAGATGGGTCTGTAATAGGGCTGGGCAACCACGGAAAAATTTGTTTCTAAACTCAATTCTTTTTTAGGGGGTTTTTGCGTTTCATTTTTTAAAAGAATTCCGAAATTTTTCTTTAAAAAAGTTCGATATTTACGAAATTTCAGAAATTACGAAACAAGTTTGAAACAATAACGAATTGATTCGTTAATGGTGGACGTGATTGTGCAATAGGCTAAAAAACCCTCCAAATGGGACAGGGGGAACTTCTGAAGCTTCCCTCTCCCTCTGTTGTTGACTGTTGGTGTGATAATTTATTTTTTTTATCACTGATAAAACAAACAACAGCTATAAAACTTGCACCAGACATATGGAAATAATAACGAAATAATAACGAAACGATTTCGAAACAATTTTGAAACAATTACGAAACAATTACAAAACAATATGAAATAAATTTTAAAAATTTGTTTCGATTTTTAGTTGCTCCTGAATGGTTCAATATCGGATCGTAAGCTACTTTAAATACGAATTATTAACGAATTACGAAATTAACGAATGAAACCGCCCAGCCCTAGTCTGTAATTGTTCAGCATCTTGGAGGCCTTCCTCTGAAATCCTTGGAAGATTCCATTCTTTGAACAAATGGAGCTTCCTTCCTATATTGAGACAAGGCTGGAAAACTCTTCCCAAACCATCGCCTTCCTGAAGAGGAGAAGCAGAGGCAAAAAGATTGCTTTTGCCACTGTATGCCAACGCCTGATATTCTTAAGCTTCCTTTCTCTCTCTCTCTCTTTTACTTTAAAGGAAATGCCAAATAAAAATAATAGAAGAGTTTATTGGCTGGAGGAAGGAGGAAGACCGAAGTTATTAAAACCAGCAAGGAAAAAAAGCGTGTTTATTGTGCTGCCGTGGGGTTTACAAGAGGAAGCGTTTGGGGCTTTTGGGAAGGGCTTAAAAATGCCAAAGGGAAAGAAGAAAAGAGCCAAAGGGATGAATGGAGGTTTTGTTTGTCGCTGGAGTGGGAACTCCTACGGGTGGCCAAGGCGCAGGTTCATTGAGTCCCCTGTTTATTTCTCTCTTCTTCTTCTTTTTTGTCCAGGACTTGGACAACGGTAGTCTCAAATTTGTCTACTCCAATTTGTTTGATGCCCCAAAGATTTCCAAGGCTGCCTTAGAGAAGGCAGGGCAACCCACCGCAAAGGATTTTCTCACGTTTTCCCCCATTATTATTAGTATTATTAATATTAATAATATTAGTAATATTAAAATATTAATAATTAATGATGGTGATTATAAGGAAACATGAGGAATTATTAACATTAATATTGCTTATTAATAATATTATTAATAATAATGATAATAATAATATTATTATAGCATTAAAATCTCCACACAAGAGGAGCTTTGTGGAGGGATATTGACATTCCAAACAGGTGAGGGTTTCAGATAGTCTAAACCAGACATTATTAGGGTCTCCATTTTTTGATAATCTAGGTCAGTGTTTCTCAACCCGGGGGGTCGGGACCCCTGTGGGGGTCGCGAGGGGGTGTCAGAGGGGTCGCCAAAGACCATCAGAAAACAGTATTTTCTGTTGATCATGGGTTCTGTGTGTTAAGTTTGGTCCAATTCTATCGTTGTTGGGGTTCAGAATGTTATTTCATTATAGGTGAACTATAAATCCCAGCAACTACAACTCCCAAATGTCAAAGTCTATTTTTCTCAAACTCCTCCAGTATTCACATTTCAGCATATTGAGTATTTGTTTGGTCTAGATCCATCATTGTTTGAGTCCACAACAATGAACTACAACTCCAAAAATGTGGAGTGAACTACAACTCCAAAAATTCAAGGTCAATGTCCATCAGATCCTCTCAGTATTTTCTCTTGGCCATGGGAGTTCTGTATGCCAAGTTTGGTTCAATTTCATCATTGGTGGTGTTCAGAATGATTGTAGGTGAACTATAAATCCCAGCCACTACAGCTCCCAAATGACAAAATCAATCCGCCCTAACCCCACCAGTATTGAAATTTGGGGATATTGGGTATGACATTAAGTCCAGTCATGTCTGACTCTAGGGTGTGGTGCTCATCTCCATTTCTAAGCTGAAGAGCCGGCATTGTCCGTAGACACCTCCAAGGTCATGTGGCCGGCATGACTGCATGGAGCGCCGTTACCTATTGATCTACTCACATTTGTATGTTTTCGAACTGCTAGGTTGGCAGAAGCTAGGGCTGACAGCAGAAGCTCACGCTGCTCCCCGGAATCGAACCTGCGACCTTTCGATCAACAAGCTCAGCAGCTCAGTGCTTTAACCCACTGCGTCACCGGGGGCTCCTTATTAATTATTATTACTAATTATTATTAATTATTATTATTAATAATAATATTAACATTGATATTATAATAGCAATAAAAATAATGATATTGTTATATTAATAATTATGTTACATTAGATTATTATTATTATTATTATTATTATTATTATTATTATTATTATTATTATTATTATTATTATTATTGTCATTCTTGATGCTGTGTATCTTCCATTGCGACTCTCTTATGGGGTTTTCCTGGCAAGATTTGCCCTCCTTCTGAGGCTGAGAGAGTGTGACTCACCCTAGGTTGGCTTCCATGGCTTAGAGAGGGTTTGAACCCTGGTTTCCAGCAGTCCAACAGTCAAACCAGTACCGCATAATGGGTCCTTAAATCTCCAATAGAGAGACTTAAGCCTCCTTCGTTTCCTTTTCCACTCAAGGCATCTATTCCTCCTTTGACCGACAGAGGGCGCCGCAAGCATTGCCAAAGGAAGGAAATGCCTGGCTTTCTCCAAGCCTTCCCTTCGCCAACTCCTCTAAAGCGGTACAGAAACGCCAAAAAGGGGTGCAGAACCTATTTTTCCCTAACCCCCAAATCCTTTATTATTATTTTTCTGGAGCAGGACGGCAGCCTTCCCTTCCAAAGCGTACTGACGCCTCACTAGGATTCCATATTCAGCCATGGCACTGAATGTGATTTTTTTTTTCCCATGAGAAACTGCAAGTCGCTTCTGGTGTGAGAGAATTGGCCGTCTGCAATGACGTTGCCCAGGGATGTTTTGATCTGTAGGCCATCCTTGTGTGAGAGGCTTCTCTCATGTCCCCGTCCTCTGTCAGCCCCGCTGGAGCTGACAGAGGGAGCTCACCCGCAGTCTCTCTCACATTCGAACCTGCAACCTGTCGGTCTTCAGTCCTGCCGAGACAAGGAGCCATCTTCGTATTATTATCATAGAATCATAGAATCAAAGAGTTGGAAGAGACCTCATGGGCCAGCCAATCCAACCCCCTGCCAAGAAGCATTTAAATCACCCCTGACAGATGGCCATCCAGCCTCTGTTGAAAAGCTTCCCAAGAAGGAGCCTCCACCACACTCTGGAGCAGAGAGTTCCACTGCTGAACGGCTCTCACAGTCAGGAAGTCATGATTATTATTGATATTATTACAATATCGAGATTATTAATATTATTAATATTCTATAATTATTAATATAATATTATTTTTATTGATATTGTTATAATTTTTATTGATATTGTGATGTCAAACGGTGTTAATTCTCAAGCAGGCATCCAGCTGTGGCAAAGGGCCCTATATCCCAGAATATCAAGGCAGAAAATCCCACAATATCTGCTTTGAACCGGGTTATCTGAGTCCACACTCAGGCTGTGTTTTGAGACACKCCCCCCCCCCCCCTTTCTCATTCTGTCTCATTCTTTGGTAGGTTCCCTATCCTTTGCAATCTGAGAAATGCTCTATCTCCCCAAGGAGGTCTCTAAACCCCTTTTGATTTGCCATATAATCCAGATTATTAATTAGATAATTCACATTATCTGCTTTGGACCGGATTATATGAGTCTACACTGCCATATAATCCAGTTCAAAGCTGTTCATGTGGATTATATATGGCAGTGTAGGAGAGGCCAAAATCTCTGAAAAGGGAAAAAGGGGATGTAAATGTTCTATATACCCACACCTATATAAGCATGGCACCTGGTTCTCTCATCTGTCTCTCTTTCTCTGAGGGCACTTCCACACAGCCCTATAGCAAGGCAGAAAATCCCACAATATCTGCTTTGAACTGGAATATCTGAGTCCACACTGCCATATATTCCACTTCAAAGCAGATAATGTGAGATTTTATTCAGCTGTGTGGAAGGGGCCTATGTATATTAATAGTAATAATAATAATAACACACACACACATACATACATACATACATACATACATACACATCATCTCAGTCACACACACACATATATGTATATCCCATCTCATTGATAGATGTGTACATAAATATAAAATCAAGATCACAGTGTGCTAGGTTAGGAACCAAAACTCCTACTCCGTAATAATAATAATAATAATAATAATAATAATAATAATAATAATAATAATAATAATAATAAATCTGTTCACATCATTTCATTCATATATATATATATATATATATATATATATATATATATATATATATCCCACCTCATTGATAATAGAGATATGTCTGTATATAAATATGAAATCGCACAGTGAGCTACAGATTAAGATCCAAAACTCTTAATCAGTATTATCATCATTATTAATATATCTATGCATACATACTCACCATCGCATTCATATATGTAACCCCATCTCATTGATTAGATAGATAGATAGATAGATAAGATAGATAGATAGATAGATAGATAGATAGATAGATAGATAGATAGATAGATAGATAGATAGATAGATGTGTGTATAAATATAAAATCACAGTCACAGTGAAATACAGATTAGGAACCAAATCTCTTTATCTGTAGTAGTAGTAGTAGTAGTAGTAATAATAATAATAATAATAATAATAATACATGTATACATACATACCATCTCATTCATATGTGTGTTTGTGTATAATCTCACTGATATATAGTTATGTCTGTATATAAATATAAAATCAGGATCACAGTGAGCTACAGATTAGGAGCCAAAACTCCTAATCTGTATTATTATTATTATTATTATTATTATTATTATTATTATTATTATTATTATTATTATACACACACACATACACACACACACACACAATCTCGTTCATATATAATGAGAGAGAGGGAAGGAGAGGAAGAGACAGAGATGATATGGATATAAATACAAAATCTGGATCACTGTGAGCTACAGATTAGGAGCTCAAACTCCTAATCTGTAATAATAATAACATACATTCACTCACACACACACCTCATATATATATATATAAATTTTAGAGATAGATAAATAGATAGATGGATTAAATAGATGAGTTTATAAATCTAAAATCACGACCACAGTGAGCTATAGATTAGGAGCCAAAGCTTTTCTCCAAGGACAAGGAAGAGATTGTGTGTATGTATGTATAGATATTATTATTACTATTATTATTGGAAAGTATCCGACGTGTGATCCAATACAACAGCCAGCAGAGTGATCTTGTCTGCTGTGGACTCATCTTGTTGTGTTTCTAATAATAATAATAATAATAATAATAATAATAATAAATAATCACACAGTCCTAGACATTGGGAAGTGATCCAATACAACAGCCAGCAGAGTGATCTTGTCTGCTGTGGACTCATCTTGTTGTGATAATAATAATAATAATAATAATAATAATAATAATAATGGTCCTAGACACTTGGGAAGTGTCCGACGTGTGATCCAATACAACAGCCAAAAGGATGATCTTGTCTGCTGTGGACCCATCTTTTTGTGTTTCAAAGAAGAAGAAGAAGAAGAGGAGGAGGAGGAGGAAGAAGAAGAAGAAGAGGAGGAGGGGGAGGAGGAGGAGGAGGAAAAGGAGGAAGAAGACGAGGAGGAGGAGGAAGAAGAAGAAGAAGAAGGGGAAGGGGAGGGGGAGGAGGAAGAAGAAGAAGAGGAGAGAGGAGGAGAGAAGAAGGAAGAAGAAGAAGAGGAGAGGAAAGAAGAAGAGGAAAGAAGAAGGAGGAAAAGAAGAGGAAGAAAAGAGGAGGAGGAAGAAGAAGAAGAAAAGAAGAGAGAGGAAGGAAGGAGGAGAGGAAAGAAGAAGAAGAAGAAGAAGAGAGGAAGAAGGAGGAGGGAGGAGGAAAAAAGGAGAGAAGGAAGAAGAAGAGAAAGAAAGGAGGAGGAAGGAGAAAAGAAAGAGAAAGAGGAGGAGGAGGAAGGAGGAAGAAGAAAAGAGAAGAGAGGAGGAGAAGAGCAAAGAAGAAAGAAAAGAAAAGAAAGAAGAAGAAGAGGAGAGAAAGAGAAAAAGGGAGAGGAAGAAAGGAGGAAGAGGAGGAGGAGGAAGAAGAAGAAGAATACAAAGAAGAAGAAGAAGAAGAAGAAGAAGAAGAAGAAGAAGAAGGAGAAAAAGAAAAAGAGGAGGAGGAGGAAGAGGAAGAAGAAGAAGGAGAAAGAGAAAAAGAGGAGGAGGAGGAGGAGGAGGAAGAAGAGGAAGAAAAAGAAGAAGAGGAGGAGGAAGAAGAAGACAAAGAAGAAGAAGACAAAGAAGAAGAAGAAGAAGAAGAAGAAGGAGAAAGAGAAAAAGAGGAGGAGGAAGAAGAAGAAGAAGAAGAGGAGGAGGAGGAGGGGGAAGGAGGAGGAGGAAGAAGAAGAAGAAGAGGAGGAGGAGGAGGAAGAGGAGGAGGAGGAAGAAGAAGAAGAATACAAAGAAGAAGAAGAAGAAGAAGAAGAAGAAGAAGAAGAAGAAGGAGAAAAAGAAAAAGAGGAGGAGGAGGAAGAGGAAGAAGAAGAAGGAGAAAGAGAAAAAGAGGAGGAGGAGGAGGAGGAGGGAGGAGGAGGAGGAGGAAGGAGAAGAAGGAGAAGAAGGAGAAGAAGGAGAAGACGAAGCGACCTTCACTGGTCTAACGGGAGAAACCTTCCAGTTGGATTTCACTTCCTTCCACCCAAACCTATGGGAGGAAAGCAAGCAATCCCTTTTCTTTCAGAGTCCAAACTCTTCCTTCAGCTCAATTCCTCTAGGGCTTTTCCTTCGAAGATAGCCAAACTTTGCCTAAATCCGGGTGGGTTTGGGGGGGGGCGGATCTGCGAGCAGTTTTTTTGTCCTTTCTAAGGAAACGAAGGGAGAGAAAGAAAGAAGGAAAAATGAAAGAGAAATGAAAGAGGGGGAAAGAGAGAGAAGGCGGCAGGGAGGGAGGAGGAGGAGTGTGGGGGGGGGGGAGAGAAAGAAGAACCCAGATCAATATTGTCACCCTTGATGGGGAATTTATTAATATTTGATTTCAAATCTCGTCCGGGGCTTCCGACACGTCCTGCTCGGTGGATGGCGCGGTCGGGAGAGGCTCGGCTGTCTCCGGCATGATTTTTTAATGACTTTCCCAGCTGCTTCTTTCCATTTTCCACCGTCAACAACCATCTGGTATCTGATTAGCACCTCAATGCTCATTTAGCATTCGCATTTAGGGAAGGGAGAGGAGGCCCGGCGGTTTAAGGAAGCGGGGGGGGGGGGGGGGGGAGAGTTAGGGAAAAAAAGAAGGGGGACCTTGCAATTGTCTCGACTTCATCTCAAAAAGATCCAGTCCTGGAAAAGATCGGGAAAGATTTCCTGCTCGGAAACTTCAGCTAGGAAATTCAAGCCTGGTATCCTCACTTGTGTTTGCTCTGATTTAATACTCAGCCTGGAAAACTCACAAGGTTTTTTGTTTGTTGGGTGTGCTTCGCCGTTGGGAAAAGGCTCTTTGGAAGACGATTTCACGCTCCTCTCGGCCTCGCTTTTTCGGGGGGCAAAAGGAGACGGATCATAATAATCCTCCCAACTAAAGAGAGTCCCTTTTCCATCCGAAGCAACATCGGAAAAAAGGGGGAAATGGGAGATACAAGGAGCCAACTTAAACGGGCAAAGGGACCCTGGCCAAAAAACGAAGGAAATGAAAGAAAAGCACAGCTTGAACATAGAGAGAGAGAGAGCATGAGAGGGAGAGAATGAGGGAGGGAGGGAGAGAAAGCGAAAGAGAGAAAGAAAGAATGAGAGAGAAAGAGAAAATAAGAGGGGGTAAAAAGAGAATGAATGAGAGAGGTAGAAAGAATGAATGAATGAGAGAGAGGATGAGAAAGAGAGAAAAAGAGAGACAATGAGAAAGAGAGGGAAAGAAAGAGAGAGAAAGAGAGAGAGAGAATGAGAAAGAGAAGGAAAGAAAGAGATAGAAAGAGAAAGAGAGGGAGAAAGAGAGAGAATGAGAGAGAAATAATGCGAGAGAAAGAATGAGACAGAGAGCGAAAGAGAGAGAATGTGTGTGAGAGAGAAAGAGAATGAGAGAGGGGGGAGAAGGAAAGCGATAGAAAGAGAATGAGAAAGAGACAGAAAGAGAAAGAGAGAGAGAGAAAGAGATAGAAAGAGAATGAGAGAGAGAGAGAAAACGAGAGAAAGAGAGAGAATGAGAAAGAGAGGGAAAGAGAGGGAGAGGGAAAGAAAGTGATAGAAAGAGAATGAGAGAGAGGGGGGAAAGAAAGCGATAGAAAGAGAATGAGAGAGAGTGAGAATGAGAAAGAGAGAATGATAGAGAGAGAAAGAGAAAGAGAATGAGAAAGAGAGGGAAAGAGAAAGAGAGAGAAAGAAAGAGATAGAAAGAGAATGAGAGAGAGAAAGAAAATGAGAGAGAAAGAAAGAAAGAGAATGAGAAAGAGAGCGAAAGAGAGAAAGAGAGACAGAGACAGAAAGAGAATGAGAGAGAGAGGGAAAGAAAGCGATAGAAAGAGAATGAGAGAGAGTGAGAATGAGAAAGAATGATAGAGAGAGAAAGAGAAAGAGAATGAGAAAGAGAGGGAAAGAGAAAGAGAGAGAAAGAAAGAGATAGAAAGAGAATGAGAAAGAGACAGAAAGAGAGGGAAAGAAAACGATAGAAAGAGAATGAGAGAATGAGAAAGAGAGGGAAAGAGGGAGAAGAGGAAAGAAAGCGATAGAAAGAGAATGAGAGAGAGAGAATGAGAGAGGGGGAAAAGCGATAGAAAGAAAATGAGAGAGAGAATAAGAGAGAGACAGAAAGAGAAAGAGAGAGAAAGAAAGAGATAGAGAATGAGAGAGAGAGAAAGAGGGAAAGAAAGCGAGAGAAAGAGAATGAGAGAGAATGAGAAAGAGAGAAAGAGAGGGAAAGTAAGCGACAGAAAGAGAACGAGAAAGAGAGAATGATAGAGAGAGAGAGAATGAGAAAGAGAGGGAAAGAAAGGGAAAGAAAGAGAATGAGAGAGAGAATGAGAATGAGAGAGGGGGGAAAGAAAGCGATAGAAAGAAAAAGAGAGAGAATGAGAGAGAGACAGAAAGAGAAAGAAAAAGAGATAGAAAGAGAATGAGAGGGAAAGAAAGTGAATGAAAGATGGAAAGAGAACGAATGAGAGCGAGAGAGAAAGCAAAGAGAGAATGAAATAGAGAATGAATGAGAGAGAACGCGAGAGAAAGAAGGAGAGACAGAAAGAGAAAGATAGAGAGAACCGGCTCCGTTTCTCAGTCGAAACAGGCGTGTTTCGGCCCCTGCTCTACTAGGAATGGTACACTCGACTAAAGTTGCTTTCCAGTCGAGATGCCACCTGCCTCCTGTTTTGTTTCATTTTGAACCAGTGAAGGGATTCCCACGCTTCTCGGTGCAAAGATTTCAAGTATTTTGGGGAAATATCTAGGTCCTTAATCTTTTTTTTTCCTGCCCCCCCCCCCCCGCCCTTCCCAATCCACACCCAATCTATCAATCCCATTGATTCGATTGGATCCAAGCCGCCCCAAAGGGTGCAACGCTCACAAGTAGCTTCTGTGTCAGGAAGAGCTCGTCAATCATTTCATTTCGTTTATTAGACAAAAATATACCATTTTAGACAAGTTTTGTTTGGCGTGGCACTCTGTACAATTCGAAACCGCTTTATATACAGAAGAAGAAAGACTTGGGGGTGGGGGGGGGTTAGAGATAACACAAACACGTGAGAGAAATCGTCACCGTGGGTTAGAATGACATCATCCTGGGAAACAACAGAATTTTTCAAAGATTGATTTCAAATGGATTGCAAAACAAACAAACAAAAAAACCAGGAAGTCAGTTAGATTCTTTCCAATATTTTTGTCCTTAAGTCAGTCTGTGAAATGTTCCTTTCCACCCAAAAAAAAATTCAAGAGAGAGAGAGGGGAGCACAAAAGAGAGATTAAAATTCACTTGCTGAGTCAAAGAGCTGTGGGGAAGAAAAGACAGACCCATCTATCAGTGGGAAAGCTCCCCATCTGCATCTAGGGAAAGGATCTCTCTCTCTCTTTCTCTCTTTTCTCCCTCTCTCTCCACATATATATATCTCTATCTCTATGTTACAGCAAATTAATGCAAGGTGACACGTTGTTGTTGTTGTTGTTGGTGGTGGGATTCAAAAAGCACACACACACACACAGTTTGGTCAAGTTCTGCCCCTCTGCAAAGCTGGCTTGTTGCTTTGATTTATGATAATGAGGGTGTGCTCGGATTAGTCTGTATTATCCCAGCACTCTCTTGCCTTTAAGTAAATTTCACTGAACAAGAACTCACTTGTCCCGGACAGGCTGAAAAGGAGATTTTAACTGCTGAGGAGGAGAGTCAGTCCTTGGTAGGTTTTCTCTTTCTGCGAGGGGAGGGGGAAAGAGGAGAAGGAGGGAGGGAGAGAAAGACAAGAGAGAAGAAGGTCAAGAGAAAGGCCTCAATGGGATTGGGCACAGAGAGGCAGGGAATGACACCAACAATGCAACAATATCCCTGTTAGCTGGTTTCAGTTTTTCAAAATAGAAGTGGGGTATAAATAAAAGTCTGGATCAAAGTCCAGACTAAAAAGTCTGGATATTTTCAGCTCTCTCTTCAACTCTTCAAAAGCCCTTCCAGCATACCAAGGCAGGAAATCCCACATTATCTGAGTGTGGACTCAGATAACCCAGTTCAAAGCAGATATTGATATCCTGGGATATAGTGGAAGGGCTCTAACAGAGACTAGAAATATTTGGGCAACCTAATTCCCCAAAATTTATTATTATTATTATTATTATTATTATTATTATTATTATTATTATTATAAATATATAAATATATAAATATATAAATATATAAATAATATATACATTATTATTTATGTATTATTATTTATTTTAGTATTATTGTTATTATTATTATTATTATTATTTATACCCCGCCGCCATCTCCCCAAGGGGATTCAGGGAGGCTTACATAAGGCCACGCCCATCACTACAGTAATAATAATAATAATAATAATAATTATTATTATTATTATTATTATTATTTATACCCCACCTCCATCTCCCCCAAGGGGACTCAGAGGGGCTTACATAAGGCCACTTCCATCAATACAGTAATAATAATAATAATAATAATTTATTTGTTCCCCTCCTCCATCTCCCCCAAGGGGACTCAGGGGGGGCTTGCATAAGGCCATGCCTATCAATACAGTAATAATAAATATAATAATAATTTATTTATAACTCGCCCCCATCTCCTCCAAGGGGATTCAGGGAGGCTTACGTAAGACCACTTCCATCAATACAGTAATAATAATAATAATTTATTTGTTCCCCTCCTCCATCTCCCCCAAGGGGACTGGGGGTGACTTACATAAGGCCACGCCCAGCAATACAGTAATAATAATAATAATAATAATAATAATAATAATATATTTATATCCTGCCTCCATCTCTCCCAAGGGGAGGGGGGTGCTTACATAAGGCCACACCCATCAATACAGTAATAATAATAATAATAATAATAATAATAATAATAATAATAATAATTTAGTTATATAGCACTCCATCTCCCCAGGGGACTCAGAGCGGTTCCCAGGTAACATCACAAAACATACAAAGTGAAAAAAAAAATAACCATAAGATTAACAAAACAAAATATAAGCATCAAAAGTGTCGCCATAACACACATATATTAAGCACAATATAATCACAAAAACACAACAGAAAATCAGAAAATAAAATTCATAAGATACACATAGCAGCCAGACCTTGAAGCTGTAAGGCTATTCAATGCTAATCAAGGTGGCCAGTTGCAACATTCACACTGGCCTCAAACATATCTGTATTGGATATGCTTTCAGCAAATACAAACAGCTGTCGGGCTGTCCAAAATAATAAACAAACAATACAAAATAATAATACAATACATCATTAGAAATGCCTTGGCTCTGATAAGAAATACAGTGGCTTTGAGGAATTGGCTTTCAGGGCCCTTCCACACAGCTATGTAACCCAGAATATCAAGGCAGAATAAACCACAAGGTCTGCTTTGAACTGGATTATCGGAGTCCACACTGCCATATACAGTTCTGGCCCAGCTTACTTGTCCAAAGGCATCTATCTCATAATCTAAGATCATCTGGGGAGGCCTTGCTCAGTCAACAGCACAAATGTTTCTGGGGAGGAGAGACAGGGCCTTCTTTGCGGTGGCCCCTTGCCTTTGGAACACACTCCCAAATGAGGTAAGATCTGCTCCCTCCCTCCTGGCTTTTAGAAAGAAATTAAAATCATGGTTTTGGGACCAGGCCTTTGGACAATAGATGTATGTAGAGTTTTAGAGAGACATAGACTGGAATGGCAATACAGACTGTTTTATTGTTTTCATGCTGTTGATGTATTGTTTAATTTATGATTTATGTTAATTGTGGTTTTTTATTGTAACTGTTATGTATCGGCATCATGTCAGGTGCCCAATGCAAGGCATTCAATTTTGCCATCTATGTGTAAACTGCTTTGAGTCCCGTCCACCCCTGAGAAAAGCGGTATATAAATGCTGTAAATAAATAAATAAATATAATCTGGTTCAATGTGGATTTTATATGCTATATGGAAGTACCCTTTGGGGTGATAAGGGCAGAATATAAATGCTGTAAGTAAGTAAATAAGTAAATAACTAAAGAGCCTTAGATAGCAGGTGGGACACTTTGCTCCATTTAGGCCTCTTGGGCCCCTTCCACTATATTAATACACAAATGTCCTATTACTATAAACTTCAGCACATATACCAATTGAAGTAATGAAGAAAATGCCAAGCTAACTCATATAATACACAAGTTAGGGAACAAACACATAGGGACAATTTATAACAGTGTAACAAACATAATATTCATGGGGTTTTTTTTCAAAATTATTTGTCAGATCTTCCAAAGGTTATGTGGACAAACTTCAACATATACAATATTGTCCCGTGTGAATTCAAGATGTTGAAGTTTGTCCACAGGACCTTGGAAGATCTGACAAATTGTTTTGGAAAAAAAAAAGAATATTATGTTTGTTACACTGTTGTAAATTGTCCCTATGTATTTGTTTCCCACGCTTGTGTATATTATATGAGTTAGTTTGGCATTTGTGCTGAAGTTTATAGTAATAGGGCCCTTATTTAGTTATTTACTTATTTACTTACAGCATTTATATTATATATCACACACACACACACACACACACACACACACACATATATATATATAATATCATCCCAAAGGGGACTTCCACACTGCAGTATAAAATCCACATTGAACCGGATTATATGGCAGTGTGGACTCAGATAATCCAGTTCAAAACAGATCTTGTGGTTTATCTGCCTTGATATTCTGGGTTACATAGCTGTGTGGAAGGGCCCTGAAAGCCAGTTTCTCAAAGCCACTATATTTCTTATCAGAGCCAAAGTATTTCTAAAGATGTATTGTTGTATTATTATTTTGGACAGCCCAGCTGCTGTTTGAATTTGCTGAAATATTTCTAGGGCCCTTCCACACAGCCCTATATCCCAGAATATCAAGGCAGAAAATCCCACAATATCTGCTTTGAACTGTGTTATCTGAGTCCATACCCAGATAATGTGGGATTTTCTGCCTTGATATTCTGGGATATAGGGCTGTGTGGAAGGGCCCCTAGTCTCTGTTCTCAATCATAATACTAGAAATGAGGAAACTAAAAACACAATAATTTGCTGTTGAAAGCTTTAATAGCTTTCTTGGCCAGAATCACTGAGTTGCTGTGAGTTTTTCAAGCTGTATGGCCATGTTCCAGAAGCATTCTCTCCTGATGTTTCACCTACACCAATTGCAGGCATCATCAGAGGTTGAGAGGTCTGTTGGAAATGAGGCAAGTGGGGTTTATATATCTGTGGAATGCCCAGGGTGGGAGAAAGAACTATTGTCTGGGGGCCAGTGTGAATGCTGCAATTTATCCCCTTGATTAGCATTGAATAGCCTTGCAGCTTCACGGTCTGGCTGCTAATTGTGTGGGGGAAAGAAAGTTCTTTCTCCCACCCTGGACATTCCACAGATATGTCAACCTCACTTGCCTAGTTTCCAACAGATGTCACAGCCTCTGGGGATGCCTGCCATACATGCAGGCGAAAGGTCAGGAGAGAATGCTTCTGGAACATGGCTATACAGCAACAACTCATACAATAGTTTGATCTGCAAAAAAACAACAACAAAAAACCCCAAAAAGCCAAAAACAAAACAAAAACAAAATAAAACAAACAAAAACTCTTCCCTCCTTCTCCCTCCCTCCTCCCCTCTCTTTAACCCAGTGGTTCTCAACCTGGGGTCCCCAGGTGTTGTTGGCCTACAACTCCCAGAAATCCCAGCCAGTTCACCAGCTATTAGGATTTCTGGGAATTGAAGGCCAACAACACCTGGGGACCCCAGGTTGAGAACCACTACTTTAACCCATTCTTAAGACTTCCTTCTTGAAAAATTCACTTTGCACATAACTCCTTCAATTTAATAGAAAGGGGTGATCAGAAGACAAACTGGAGCTTCTAAGGAATGTCATGCTTTTGGGGAGTTTTCTCCTGCTTCTATAAGCAACTGGATATGTTTCTGCTATCTCCTTTTGTTGGGGGGTGTGAGCTGTTAGGTTCAAAATAACCCTCAGTTGGGAGAAAATTAGAAGTTCCTGAGCTAGACATCAACACTGTGACAAAACTTTCCAAGGACCTCAGGGAAACTGAGAAACTGCAAGTTGCTTCTGGTGTGAGAGAATTTGCCGTCTGCAAGGATGTTGCCCAGGGGATGCCAGGATGTTTTGATGTGTTCCCATCCTTGTGGGAGGCTTCTCTCATGTCCCCGCATGGGGAGCTGAAGCTGACAGAGGGAGCTCATCCGCACTCTCCCCAGATTCGAATCTGCAACCTGTCGGTCTTCAGTCCTGCTGGCACAGGGGTTTAACCCACTGCACCACCGGGGGCTCTCCTTGATCTGATGACCAGTCATCCCTAGAGTGAGTTTCTGCAGTTTTTAAGTTTAGTTAATGAGAGAAATTTGATAGATGGATGGTGGAAAGCACCACAACAATTAAAGGATATTAAAATACAATGGGTACGCCCAGAAAGATAGGCTTTTAATTTATTGTGGATGTATTACTGTCGAAGTTGTGCGCTAATATTAAGTGTATTGGATTGTTTAGTCTTGTTTAAGTGATTGTTCGGTTATATAAGGATGTGTTGGGATGTAACAGTTGTTGGATTGGCACCTCATGTAAGATGCGCAGAGGAACATTGGGAAGATAGGGTGAAGACACGGGAATAAATAAAGAGTATTATTATGATTATTATTAGTAGTAATTATGATTAGTATTATTAGCTTTGGGACAGAAGGCAGAGTGGTGCCTACCTGGTCCAGCATTAATTCAAACGAAATATATTATTCCTCACGTCTTCTTCTCTTCTTTCCTTCCTTCATCTATCTCCATACTTTCCAGTCCAACCCCTTTCTTTCTGCCTGTCTCTCTTTTCTCCTTATCTCTTTACTTACTTTTTCCCTTTTACTGCCCTCTTTTCTCTACATCTTCCCCCTTCACTCCGCCTATTCCTTTCATTCTTTCTTTCCTTCCTTCTCTCCTCTTCCCTTCCTTCCCTTTTTTTCCCTTTCCTCCTTTCTCTCCTTTCTTCCTTCTCTACCTCTTCTTCTTCCTTCTCCCTTCCCCTTCCTTCTTTTCCTTTTTTCTTTCCTTCTCTCCTTTCTTCCCCCCTTTTTCTTTCCCTCCCTCTTTCTCTCCTTTCTTCCTTCTCTACCTCTTTCCTTCCTTCCTTTCCTCTTTGCTTCCATGCTTCCTTCTCCCTTTCCTTCCTTCTTTTCCTTTTTTCTTTCCTTCTCTCCTTTCCTTCCTCCCCTTTTCCTTCCTTCCTTCTTCTCCTTTCTTCCTTCTCTTCCTCTTCCTTCCTTCCTTCCTCTTTGCTTCCATGCTCCTTCTCCCTTCCTTCCTTCTTTTCCTTTCCTTCTTCCTTCCTTCCTTCCTTCCTTCCCTTTCTTTCCTCCTCTTCTCCTTTCTTCCTTCTCTACTCTTTCCCCCTTCCTTCCTCCCTTCCCTTTCCCTTTTCATTCCCTTTTTTCTTTCCTTCTCTCCTTTCTTCCTTCCCCCTTTTTCTTTCCCTCCCTCTTTCTCTCCTTTCTTCCTTTGCTACCTCTTTCCTTCCTTCTCTCTTTGCTTCCATGCTTCCTTCTCCTTCTCCTTCTTTCTTTCCCTCCCTCTTCTTTTCTTTCTTTCTTTTCTCCCCTTCCCTCCCTCTTTCTTCCCTTTTTTCTGTATTGTCATTTAGCTTTTGTCATTTAGCTTTTTGGGGCATTTTAAGTCCCTTCTGCTGTGTTTTTCAGTGTTTTTATGAGTGAAGGACAGAAATTGGGTTGTTAGGTGTATTGTGTTCAAATTTGGTGTCAATTCCCCCAGTGGTTTTTGAGTTCTGTTAATCCCACAAACAAACATTACATTTTTAAAATTTTTTATATAAGTTATTATTATTAATCTTTGAGCCTAATAGCTCAGATTTCCCAACAAAGCATTAATATGTTTGACTTTGAGGTTTGAAACCACTCAAAAGAGCAGCAGAACTCAAGAGTGATAGAATCCTAGAGTTAAGAGACCTCGGTGGCCTTCCAGCTCAACGTCCTGCTAAGAAGCAGGAAAATTGCTCAGAGGAGCTTGAGAGATAAGGCTCACTACTATGCCTCTTTCTCACCCCATCCATAATATCACCTATGTGTTAGGGCTGATCCTTCACAACGCTGAGGGTCAACACCGAGGGTCTCTTAACTCTAGAACTCTATCACTCTTGAGTTCTGCTGCTCTTTTGAGTGGTTTCAAACCTCAAAGTCAAACATATTAAAGCTTTGTTGTGGAATCTGAGCTATTAGGCTCCTATATTACCTATGTGTTTGGGGCTGGTCCTCTCTGAAGCCTTCTCAACGCTGAGGGTCGTTAATCTTTGAGCCTAATAGCTCAGATTTCCCAACAAAGCATTAATACGTTTTACTTTGAGATTTGAAACCACTCAAAAGAGCAGCAGAACTCAAGAGTGATAGAATCCTAGAGTTAAGAGACCTCGGTGGCCTTCCAGTTCAACGTCCTGCCAAGAAGCAGGAAAATTGCTCAGAGGAGCTTGAGAGATAAGGCTCACTACTATGCAAACCCAACATGCCTCTTTCTCACCCCATCCATAATATTACCTATGTGTTTGGGGCTGGTCCTCTCTGAAGCCTTCTCAACTCTGATGGGCAACACCGAGGGTTGTTAATCTTTGAGCCTAATAGCTCAGATTCCCCAACAAAGCATTAATATGTGTTTGAAACCACTCAAAAGAGCAGCAGAACTCAAGAGTGATAGAATCCTAGAGTTAAGAGACCTCGGTGGCCTTCCAGTTCAACGTCCTGCCAGGAAGCATGGTAAAGACCCAGAGGAATTTGAGAGATAAGGCTCACTACTATGCAAACCCCAGCCCAATAGCCCTCTTTCTCACCCCTTCCATAATATTACCTATGTGTTTGGGGCTGGTCCTTTCTGAAGCCTTCTCAACGCTGAGGGTCAACACTGAGGGTTGTTGTTGCTGTTGGGCGGGAAGAGGGTGGTTGTGATGGGCAGCGGCGGCGTGGTGGTGGTTAACTCCCAAAAAGGACCGGACGTTTAGGAGGGAACTCTGGGCGAGGAAGGCGCCATTGGTCCAGTTGTGGAATTTCCCAATCTGGCAAGTGTAGAGTCCATGGCTGGGGAGGAAAGCCGGGTGCTGGAGCTGGGCAGAGGCGTGGTTGGGGGGCGAAGGGGCGGCGGGCTTGGCCAGCGTGGCCCCGTCCGGGCTGGTGGCCGTCTCTGCCAAGGACCAGATCTTGGGCTTGTTGTGGAGCGGGCCCGGGAGGTTGTTCTGCCTGCTGGGGCTCAGGAGGCGCGTCGGGTTGTCCGAGGGCTCCTTCCCCTCTTTGGCCTTCTTCTCCAGCTGCTCCTCTTCTTCGCTTCGCTGCCGCAAGAGCTCGGCTTTCTCCTCTTCCTCCTCGTTGCTCTGCTCGCCGTCGTTCTCGTCGATTTTGTCGATGTCGATGCTCTCCAGGTCGATCTCTTCGTCGTCTTCGTTCTTCTCCGGGTCGCCCTCGTTGTCGCTGCCGAAGATGTGGTCGTCCTCCTTGCTCCGCGCCCCCCAGGTGACCTTGTTCTCCTTCTTGAGGCGGCGGCGGGCGTTGGCGAACCAGGTGGAGACCTGGGTGAGGGTCATCTTGGTGATGATGGCCAGCATGATCTTCTCGCCTTTGGTCGGGTAGGGGTTCTTGCGGTGCTCGTTGAGCCAGGCCTTCAAGGTGCTCGTGCTCTCTCGGGTGGCGTTCTTGGGCCTCCCGGGGTCCCCATACTGGAATTGCCCGTAGGGGTAATAGCCCGGGGTGGTGTGGGCAGCAAAGGTGGCAGGGTGAACGCCAGGGCTCTCCTTCAGCTCATACTGGGAGCCCTGCAGCACAGTCAGAGAAGCAGAGGAGGGGGAAAGAAAAGGAGGAAACCCCGTTTAGGACTCTTTTCCCACAAGCTTTTCCTTCCAGAAAGGGGGCTTTCAAAGGGGGGGGGCACCTCTTTGTGACATGCTTCCTGCCCCACGGAATCCCATCCTAATCCCCATCCAAAGAGAATAATAATCGAGAATGATAATAAATAAATATTGTTATTATTATCATCATCATATCAGTGCAAACCACACAAGCCCTGGCTTTTCCTTCCAAAAGGGAGCTTTTTAAAGGGGGTGCTCTTTGCCTCCTGCCCCACGGAATCCCACCCAAATCCCCATCCAAAGGAGCAGGCCACTGATCCACACCGAGAATGATTATATCAGTGCATCCCAGGCTGATGGGGCATAGTCTGGGGCCCCTTCCACACAGCTGAATCAAATCCCACATTGTCTGCTTTGAATTGGGATATATGGCAATGTGGACTCAGGGCCCAGCCATATAACCCATAATATCAAGTTAACAAATCGCACATTATCTGAGGGGGGACTCAGATAATTCACTTCAACGCAGATATTGTGGGATTTTCTGCCTTTATGTTCTGGGATATAAGGCTGTGTGGAAGGCCCTCAGATAACCCAGTTCAAAGCAGATATTGTGGGATTTTCTGCCCTGATATTCTGGGATATAGGGTTGTGTGGAAGGCTCTCAGATAACCCAATTCAAAGCAGACAATGTGGGATTTTCTGCCTTGATATTCTGGAATATAAAACTGTGTGGAAGGCCCTCAGATATTCCAGTTCGAAGTAGATATTGTGGGATATTTCTACCTTGATATTCTGGGGTATAAAGCGGTGTGGAAGGCCCTCAGATAACCCAGTTCAAAGCAGATATTGTGGAATTTTCTGCCTTGATATTCTGGGATATAAGGCTGTGTGGAAGGCCCCCAAATATTCCAGTTCGAAGCAGATATTGTGGGATTTTCTGCCCTGATATTCTGGGATATAGGGTTGTGTGGAAGGCTCTCAGATAACTCAATTCAAAGCAGATATTGTGGGATTTTCTGCCTTGATATTCTGGGATGTAAAACTGTGTGGAAGACCCCCAAATATCCCAGTTCGAAGCAGATATTGTAGGATTTTCTGCCTTGATATTCTGGGTTATGTCGCTGTGTGGAAGGGCCTGGGACAACTGCTCAGCTCCAGCAGCATTTCCAAGGACAAGATTGCTGTGAGCTTTCCGGGCTGTATGGACATGTTCCAGAAGCACTTTCTTCGGACGTTGGAACATGGCTATACAGCCCGGAAAACTCAGAGCAACCCAGGGCCCTTCCACACAGCCATATAACCCAGAATATCAAGGCAGGAAATCCCTCATTATCTGCTTCGAACTGGGTTATATGGCAGTGTGGACTCAGATAACCCAATTCAAAGCAAATATTGTAGGATTTTCTGCCTTGAAATTCTGGGGTTATAGGGCTGTTTGGAAGGGTCCTGGGTCTACAGTGCCATATTATCCAGTTCAAAACAGATAATGTGGGATTTTCTGCCTTGATATTTTGGGGTAATATGGCTGTGTGGAAGAGCCCTGAGTCTACAGTGCCATATAACCCAGTACAAAGCAGATATTGTGGGATTTTCTGCCTTGATATTCTGGGGTTATAGGGCTGTGTGGAAGAGTCCTGAGTCTACAGTGCCATATTACCCAGTTCAAAACAGATAATGTGGGATTTTCTGCCTTGATATTCTGGGGTTATATGGCTGTGTGGAAGAGCCTTGAGTCTACAGTGCCATATAACCCAGTTCAAAGCAGTTATTGTAGCATTTTCTGCCTTGATATTCTGGGTTTATATGGCTGTGTAAAAGGGCCCTGAGTCTACAGTGCCATATAGCTAAGTTCAAAACAGATAATGTGGGATTTTGCGCCTTGATATTCTGGGTTATAGGGCTGTGTGGAAGGGCCTAGAGTCCACAGTGCCATATAACCCAGTTTAAAGCAGATATTGGGGGATTTCCGCCTTGATATTCTGGGGTTATATGGCTGTGTGGAAGGGCCCTGAGTGTACAGTGCCATATAGATATTGTGGGATATTGTGGGATTTTCTACCTTGATATTCTGGGTTATAGGGCTGTGTAGAAGAGCTCTGAGTCTACAATGCCATATAACCCAGTTCAAAGCAGATATTGTGGGATTTTCTGCTTGATATTCTGGGTTATATGGCTGCGTGGAAGGGCCCTGAGTCTACAATGCCATATAACCCAGTTCAAAACAGATAATGTGGGATTTTATTCAGCCGTGTGGAAGGAGGCCCCAGTGATCCCGGCCTTCGACAACACATTTCCAAGGGCAGCTTACAAAGAGGGTCTGATGTAAAGGAGAAGAGGAGAGTCTGGGTCGCACAGGACTTCTCTCACACAGAGAGACAGCAAACAGCACAAACCAAACTGACCCAGGTTCAGCACACAGCCCACATTCATCTGGTTCCAGTGTGTATGCTTCCCTTTCTCCCATTGGAATCCATTGGACTTCAAAATGCGAAACTTTTAAAGCCCTGCATTTCAGTCACACAATACTCTTGGGAGCCAAAGCCAGAGAAAAGAAGAGTCTTATTTCCAAAAGGAGATATGGCACTGCTTCCTCTCCTCTTTTCCTCCAAAACAACCCGTTTTCATCCTTGTTTTTTGTGTATATTTTCCCCCCTGTTGCCAGCTTTTCCCGGCAGTGATTTATTTTCCCAATCAATATCCTTTTTATCATCGGCAGTAAAACAGAGTGAGGTCACATTAGCCCATCAGGTGTTTTGGTTAAATAACATTTTATCTTCCTAACAACCTCATTAGGCCTCATGATTACTGCAAATTGCACCCGGCAGAAGGTTTATGAGCGGGTGCCTCAAACTTCTCTCCTGAACTGGGCCAGGCTTTCTAGGGGGGCTTCCACACAGCCACATAACCCAGAATATCAAGGCAGAAAATGCCACAATATCTGCTTCGAACTGGAATATTTGGGGGCTTCCATACAGCCATATAACCCAGAATATCAAGGCAGAAAATCCCACAATATCTACATTGAACTGAGTTATCAGAGGGCCCTTTCACACAGCCCTATATCCCAAAATATCAAGGCAGAAAATCCCACAATATCTGCTTCGAACTGGAATATTTGGGGGCCTGCCACACAGCTATATATCAAGGCAGAAAATCCCACAATATCTGCTTCGAACTGGAATACTTGGGGGCCTGCCACACAGCCATATAACCCAGAATATCAAGGCAGAAAATCCCACAATATCTGCTTCGAACTGGAATATTTGGGGGACTTCCACACAGTCATATTATCCAGAATATCAAGGCAGAAAATCCCACAATATCTGCTTTGAACTGAGTTATCAAAGGGCCCTTCCACACAGCCCTATATCCCAGAATATCAAGGCAGAAAATCCCACAATATCTGCTTCTAACTGGAATATTTGGGGGACTTCCACACAGCCTTATATCCCAGAATATCAAGGCAGAAAATCCCACAATATCTACTTTGAACTGAGTTATCAGAGGGCCCTTCCACACAGTCCTATATCCCAAAATATTAAGGCAGAAAATGCCACAATATCTGCTTCGAACTGGAATATTTGGGGGCCTGCCACACTGTCATATTATTCAGAATATCAAGGCAGAAAATCCCACAATATCTGCTTTGAACTGGGTTAACTGGACATATATCCCAGCTCAAAGCAGAAAATGTGAGATTTTATTCAGCTGTGTGGAAGGGGCCTAAGAATTGCTGATGGGGGCAAACACTGGAAAACCTGCCCTAACGTATTAATATTAATATATATGTGTATATATGTATGTATATACATATACATATACATATATATATATACATACACACACACACACACACATTTGATCCTCTTCCCTTATTTATTTAAATTATGCCCACAATGAGATTCTGCATAATTTTTATCCCATCCCTTTTTTGCATCGTGAAAGTATGCAAGTTTGCAACAAAAACACACACTACACAAAAGCTTGGGAAATTTTTAAGAGCATGGAAGACTTTTGAGGTGAAATGGATGTATGGAGAGGGAAGAGATGCCATCTGGAAAGGAGCAAATGTAATTTTTTTTAATGATAACTCTTAACAAGGCGTGCTCGTTATATCCCTCTTGATCTCCTTGAGCGATTTTTGTTTCTTGGGGACTGAAATGATACATTTGGTATCCCTCTCCTGGGAGTCCTTTTGAAGTAGCCACTTGAAAATCATTACTGCTCCTGCTCCCCATCATTTACTGTTGCAGAGGGAGCCAGGGTGGACTTCCAGCCTCTCCCTCTTGTGTTGTGCTCTGCATTCCAAGTTAGCTTGCTTTACTGTTGGGTTTATTTTCTCCATTTCTGATTATTTGGAAACACTTAATAAAACCCCATATCTATCTATCATCTATCTATTTATCATCAATTAATGTATGCATATATATATATATATATATATATATATATATATACACACACATACATACACACACACACACACAGGATATATGTAAACCCAGAAACACACACACACAAGTTTTTATAAAAGTATTTGTGAGTGTGTGTGTGTGTATGCATAGATAGATATTATATATATATACACACACACACACATACAATTTTTATAAAAGTATGTGTGTATATATGTGTGTGTGCATAGATAGATTATATATATATACACACACATACAAGTTTTCATAAAAGTATTTGTGTGTGTGTATGCATAGATAGATAATATATACATATATATATACATACATACACATACAAGTTTTTTTTAAAGTATGTGTGTGTATATATGCATAGATAGATTATATATATACACACACATACACGTTTTTATAAATGTATATATATATATATATATATGCATAGATAGATTATATACACACACACACACACAAGGTTTTTTTTTAGAAAAGTATGTGTATATACACATATATCGACAAATACACCTATATATAGTTTAGATTTAATATATTTGTATAAATCGGAGAGGAGGGGAAGATTGTAAATAGGAACACGATTTCCATTCACACCTCATCATAAAGGTAGCTTATTTCCTTTTATTATGATACATTTTTTCTTGCTGATTCGATATCAATATTTCCAATTTATGATTGGAAATGACCTGTTCTAAATCTCCAAGGCGTCTCGGGATATATATATATATATATATTAAGTGAGTTTCATCTGCTTAGAAGGCAACGATAAAATAGCCACAGGGCTGTATATTGCCTCTGAACCTGTACATTGTCTCCTAAAACTCCCTGCAAACCAGGACCACCATTGACAAACCTCAGTTAAAAAATCGCAAGATCTCCACTGAGTTATTCACCATTAGAAAAGGAGAAGAGGATCCATTATTTATCATTGTCATGTGCTGCTCTGTAAGTCCCTTTTGGGAGATGGCGGCGGGATATAATTAAAGTTATTATTATTATTATTATTATTATTATTATTATTATTATTATTTTGGTTAAATGGGGAGGGGAGAGGTCAACTGTTCCTGGAAGAAGTTCGAGGAAAAGGAGAAACAAGGGGATAAACTATTATTATTATGATTATTTTGGTCAACTGTTCCTGGAAGAAGCTAGAGGAGAAGGAAAAACAAGGGGATAAACTATTATTATTATGAATTATTATTATGGTTAAATAGGGAGGGGAGAGAGGTCAACTGTTCCTGAAAGATGTTCGAGGAAAAGGAAAAACAAGGGGATGAACTATTATTATGATTATTATTATTATTTTGGTTAAATGGGGAGGGGAGAGCGTTCAACTGTTCCTGGAAGAAGTTGGAGGAGAGGGAAAAACAAGGGAATGAACTATTATTATGATTATTATTATGGTTAAATGGGGAGGGGAGAGAGATCAACCGTTCCTGGAAGAAGTTCGAGGAAAAGGAAAAACAAGCTGATAAACTATTATTATATACTATTATTATAATTGATTATTTTGGTCAACTGTTCCTGGAAGACGTTCGAGGAGAAGGAAAAACAAGGGGATGAACTATTATTATTATTATTATTATTATTATTATTATTATTATTATTATTATTATTATTATGGTTAAACGGGGAGGGGAGAGAGATCAACTGTTCCTGGAAGAAGTTCGAGGAAAAGGAAAAACAAGCGGATAAACTATTATTATATACTATTATTATAAACTATTACAAACTATTATTATTATTTTGGTCAACTGTTCCTGGAAGAAGTTCGAATAAAAGGAAAAACAAGGGGATGAACTATTATTATAAATTATTATTATGGTGAAATGGGGAGGGGAGAGAGATCAACTGTTCCTGGAAGAAGTTAGAGGAAAAGGAAAAACAAGGGGATGAACTATTATTATTATTATTATTATTATTATTATTATTATTATTGTGGTGAAATGGGGAGGGGAGAGAGGTCAACTGTTCCCGGAAAAAAGAGGAAAAACAAGGGGGATAAATTAGCAAACAATGTCCCAATACTTTGCTTTTCTCCTTTATGTGTGCGTGTGTATAGAGGGCGTTGGGTGCAGAGGGTCCTAAATCGGCTGCGCTTTGATTGCTGGGAAATTAATTTCAAAACCCGGGGAAAGGAGTTCCAGCGCGAGACGCGAGGAGTTGCACGAGACGGTTCGAAGGGACATCCACTGCATTCGTTGGCAGGCTGGGAAAGAGAAGGAAACTCTCTGCAGGGGAAAGTGATGCGACCTCTTTCTTTCCCAGGAGGGCGATCTCTCTCTCTCTTTCTCTCTCTCTCTGTCTGTCTGTCTCTCTCTCTCACCCCCTCCCTCCGAAGAGGCCAAAGACTCACCATCTGCGAGAAGAGGCTGAGGTCGGCGGTGTAGGGCAAGAAGGCGCTGTAGTTGGGGGCGCTGTAAGGCCCGGCGGCGGCGGCAGCGGCGGCGTACATGCCCAGCACCGAGGTGACGGCCGC
Source organism: Anolis sagrei ordinatus (assembly GCF_025583915.1). NCBI lineage: Eukaryota > Metazoa > Chordata > Lepidosauria > Squamata > Anolidae > Anolis > Anolis sagrei. Next base: position 143,712,046 of record NW_026847438.1, read on the forward strand.
CGTGGAGCCTCCGCCGCCGCTCAGCTCTGTTCCGCCTCCTCCTCCTCCTCCGCCGCCGCCTCCTCCTCCGGGGCGGCCTGAAGCGGCGGCGGCTGCTGCTGCTGCGGCTGCGGCGGCGGCCAGCACTCCAGGCCGGTCAGTCCCGCCGTAGCTGGCGCTGAGGTATTGCGGGTAGCCCAGCTGAGGGAAGGACATGCCGGAGAAAGAAGAGGGGCGGCTCTCTCTTTCTCCTTTCCTTCTCACTCGGAGGGGAGGGGGGATGGCCACCCGCTCGAGCCCTCTCTGCTTTGGGGCTCCGCTCGGGCTTTTCCTCTTCTCCGCTTCTTTCTCTCTTGAAGAAGGAGGAGGTAGAGGAGGAGGAGGCAGCGGCGTGTGGACGGACTCGGCGGGGCGCCTTCCCTCCAATCTCGCCTCCTAAATCCCTCAGATGTGATCTGATCAACAATTGAGCTCCGACTGATGCGCCTGCCCTAAGGTCCTCGGCTGATCTTTCAGATACAATTTGAAGTTGATGCTTTGATTGGCACCCACTTGAGCGCCAAGCCCCGCCTACTACCTTCTCTCGCGCGCGCTCTCTTTGGCGCGCGCTGTCTCCTTCCCTCCTCCCCTTTTTTCCCCAACTCTAACGAACACGTGGTTGCCGAGCCAGGCTACTTTTTCCCCCTTTTTTTTTTTGCATTGATGTGTGCGCGTGTTTGCTTGCTTGCGCGCGCGCTTAAGGCAGCTGCGAGAGGCGTGCGCGCGCTTATTAAATGTTTAGCAATGGGTTACTTTTAAAAAGGGAGGGAGGGAGGGAGGAAAAATACACAGCACCACTACGCTGCTGTATGACAACCTGTCTACACGATTTTACAGCTGTCCGACATTGGGGTTTGGCTGTTTTGCAGCCTTGGTGCTCTCCCCTTCGTAAGAAGAAGAAAAGAAGCGGGATTGGTCCCCCTCCACACACACACCCCCATTGCAAACCAGTTCAGAACCTATTGGATGGGAGTGGTCCAGTCAATGGGACCCATTATTAATATTATTATTATTTTACTGACACAAAAACACAGTATGTCACAGCAAACTTCTTCTTCTTCTTAAATAATTATTATCATTAAATTATTATTATTAAATTATTATTTTATTAATATTATTAAATTATTATTATTAAATTGTTATTTTTATTACTACTATTATTACTATTATTAAATTATATCATTAAATTATTATTATTAAATTATTATTTGTATTACTACTATTATTACTATTATTTAAATTATTATTATTATTAAATTATTATTTTTATTACTACTATTATTACTATTATTAAATTATTATTATTAAATTGTTATTTTATTACTACTATTTTTACTATTATTAAATTATTATTATTAAATTATTATTTTATTACTACTATTTTTACTATTATTACAATTTTACTGTTATTAAATTATTATTATTAAATTATTATTTTATTACTATTATTACTATTATTACTATTATTACATCATCATCATCATCATCATTATTATTTGGAAGGCCAAGGAAATAAACTCACAACTTGACTCTTATTTTCCTCCCATCGATATATGCCAGCAAAGGGAGAAAAGTCTAAGGGAAAAAAAGACACAACCCTGTTCTTTCCAGGCATTTCATCCTTTCTTCCTTTGTGCCCAAAGAGGCTCGATCTACGCTGTCCAAGAATGCATTAAGGTCAATGTAGACTCATAGAATCCGGTTCAAGCTGCATTTTGTGAGTCAACGCTGACAACAGGCTGGTATAATATGAGATTCCCGGATGTATCGAGAATATTTTCGCAAAGGCGATGGGAAAGTCCTTTTTCGTTGCCTTTGGGTCAGAGGGAGAGAGGGAACTACAAGCTTTTTTTCCTATCCCTTCTAGTTTTCTCCCTAGCTTCTCTCCTACTGGATGGCCATCTGTCGGGGGCGCTTTGAATGCAATTTTCCTGCTTCTTGGCAGCGGGTTGGATTGGATGGCCCACGAGGTCTCTTCCAACTCTATGATTCTATGATTTTGTTGTCGAAAAGCAACTGGGGATTTGTGTGGTTTCCGAGCTGTATTTTATTGTCGAATATACAGCCCAGTATTTACAGTATTTTCTCATGACTTTTCGCCTGTATCTAAGGATGATGCCAGCCACAGATGTAGGCGAAACGTCAGGAGAGAATGCTGCCATACAACCACACAAATTTCCTATAGTTGGCCGCCTTTTATTCCGAAGACTGGAGGTTTCCAACAGACCTCACAACGTATTGTCGAAGGCTTTCATGGCTGGAATCACTAGGTTCTTGTGGGTTTTTTCGGGCTATAGGGCCATGTTCTAGAGGCATTTCTCCTGACGTTTCGCCTGCATCTGTGGCAAGCATCCTCAGAGGTAGTGAGACCTCACAACCTCTGAGGATGCCTGCCATAGGTGCAGGCGAAACGTCAGGAGAAAATGCTGCCATACAACCACACAAATTTCCTATAGTTGGCCGCCTTTTATTCCGAAGACTGGGGGCTTCCAACAGACCTCACAACCTCTGAGGATGCCTGCCATAGATGCAGGCGAAACGTCAGGAGAGAATGCTTCTAGAACATGGCCACAACAACCCTTGCAAGGGACTTGGAGGCTCTGTCAGGAGGAGGCGCTTTGGGGCTTTTCAAGAGAAGGGCAGAGTTACCTAAATAAGTATTGCTTCCTTTTAAGGACCCGCATCCCCCTCCATGTTTCCTTGGAAGTCGTCCCTTCCCATGGGATTGACTCCTCAGTGTGCGCCTCGGAGCTCCAGAATAGGCACGAGAGCGCGCGCGCGCACGCACAGGCGCGCGCGCCCACACCAGACACAATACACCTCCAGGCCCCTCCGATTTTAAATGCCTTCGACTCATCTCCGAGTCCGTGGACGTCGGATTTATCATTTATTCATCTCATTATTTCTACCCTGTTGGCCCTCAAAAGGGTTCCCATGATGGCTTCCCCTCCCGCCGGGTATAGAAATTAATATACACGGAGAATTTTGATTTAGAGTCATTTCCACATAAGCGGCCGGTCTCCTTTCTTTCCCCTCAGTAGGTTTGACTTCGGAGTCAAGAAACTACATTTCTTGGGCCGAAGAAGTTGAGGGGAAAAGAGGAAAGAGGCCAGCAGTCTGTTGGAATGTGTGGGGGACATTCCTCCCCCTCATAATTCAAATTTCAGGGGTTGTTTTTCCATGATTTGGAGGGGAAACAGCTTATTGTTTAGGAAACACCACTGAATTAAGTTAATTCTGGCGTCAGTCCTATTGATTCAACGCATTGGGATTCACAAGTGTACCAAGCCCTTTATTCCCCCGACTTTCCCTCTTTAATAATGTTTCATGAGGGAGTTCTTTTCGCGTTACTGTATTATTTTAATTATAATTAATTATTTTAATATATATCACAGACAATATTAAGAAAACAAAGGCTAAGGATAGCAAACAGCTATGTGTGAAGCAGGCATGTAAGGGGACGACGACTTGATGGACTTCAACCCCCCCCCCCCCGAAATTCTCGCGAGAA